>OZ020194.1:28376160-28976160 GCA_963971165.1 Philopedon plagiatum
CGAAATATCAAATACTATCCAAAAATACATTGATATTACACAATAAAAAATAAAAACCAGCCGGAACACCGTTTTCTTTAATAAATACAATGCAAATACAACGCGCATAGGTAATTAGTTTTTCTTTGTCCAACCCAAATGATTTTTAAAGAGTATATTTCACGAGGCGGTTCGAGCGTATTGACCCGGGACCGGCAGGGTCGACGGCCACGCGCGCCCCAAAAGCGATATTATTGGTGGGCCGTCGACAAATTTTGTCTCTTTTTAACTTCCTAAAGCGCGCATGTTTATCTCTCTCTTAGTTTTAATGCATTTATATAGTCCATATAAACCTATGAGGTCAATTTAAAATAAGACTGAGCCTGGAGCAAGCTTGGATATCTTTCGACGATGGCTTGGTTTGGTTCTTTCTTGGGAGTTTTCGCATGAAACTTGCACTTCTTTTAAAGAAAAGTTTCGTTTTAAAAAATAAATTATTAGGTGGATAATTAAAAATAAATTTAGGTGGGTCATTGACCAAATGACCTTATAGCGCCTGGAAATCAGAGTCAGCATAAGGAATAAATAATCGCAATGAATGGCCTAAAAAATTTAATCACAGTTAACCTAACTGCCCGACCAAGCGACTCTCGCAGTTTAGTGTAATCAAAGACTCAAAGAGTCATTTTATTTTTTTACATGCTGAAATGCCTAACCGGCTCTTATTAATCTATACAGAAAATCTTCTGGAACTTTTTAATTAGTGATTGGTATTAATGAAACAAAAGTTTGTTCATACAAATACAACGCATATTTTGTCTTTTACGAGTACCTACTGTGGTTTAAGACAAAAGGTGTTTGTTAATCAAGCCCAAACGCTTTTGCTTTTCTTATTGAAAACCCTTATTGCTTTATAAAAACGGCGATGTAAATATTTGAGATCATTTTTAATATACTCTTTTTAATATTTAATGAAAAGCCGTAGGAGCAAAATTTATACCCAAAAATGAAGAAATGGGTGGGTGAGTGAAAAAGCTATTCTTTTATTTAACTCTTTCTGTAAATAAGGATACATAGCTTGTAAATTATTATTTAAGAGAAGTCTTCAGCAGCCATAAACACTATATTGTTTTTGACTTTATTGTTGCCCAGTTATTTGCTCAGGTTGCTGTAAAGAAACTAATCACTCATTTTGGGTACATAAAAAAGACATGCTTTAAAGAAATCAGATTTATTTTGTAATTTCCCTTTATAATCAAGCCCTGCAAAAATTCGATACCTACATGCGTGTCGTCTCTCTATTTTTTGCCGCGCACGGTTTTATAGACTTAGAGACAGCGACGTCAAAACCTACGAAAAACAAATCATAAAAAAATGTCAAATCCTTTCGTTTTCAAAAAAATTTATATACAAAAATCAAATGTTGATCTGTAATATGAGTCTATACCAAAAGTCATTGGATGTTTATAGAAAAAATCGGACAACAACAATGTTAAAAGAACCAAAATACAAGCTCTGCTACTCTTAATTATGGCTGCCAACTGTACCAAATTCAGAGGGACAGTCCCGCATTTACGTCTCTTGTCCCGCAGTATCAACACGTCTCGAAATGTCTCGGAAACATCACAATTAGTCCCGCAAATCCCGTATTTTCTACCTACACAAAAACATTTAAAATAGGTATGTACCTGTCATGGGCGACCGCATGGGGGGCAGGGGGGCCGTCGCCCCCCCTTCCCTGAGATTTTCAGATTGTCATACTTTTTAATTATTAGTAATAAAATCTTTAAAAATATTTTTTTATTTTACCCCCCTGAGAAAAAAAGTCTGCGGGCGCTCATGGTACCTATCATTGATTTCGAATCATGTATAGATACCTTAACTCTGCCAAGAAATAACACAGACAGCGGGGAGTAGTGGGGAGAGCGGAGGAGCGAAGGAGAGCCAATATTCGCGCGCTCGGCCATTTTCATGCATCTTTACGTGCATTTTCAACCAGTTTCGTAGCATTTTATGGAAAAATTAAAATATACATATTGTTCAATTAAACTTGTACTTTTCAAATCCGTTTCAATAATTAAAATCCACGATCCGTAGAGCATCCAGACCTGTTGCAAAATAGTGTATTGAAAAATTAAAATGACGATTGTGCCAAAACTAATCGTCGGACAGAGTCGGGGATTTGCACACATAAAGTAGCTATAAATTACTACTTTTTCCCAAAGTTTGAACCCTCTACGTTTAAAAATGGTAAATTTATGAATTTAAAAAAGCTCCGGTTTTTCCGGGTTTTCTCCGTTGCTGCTTATCCTATGGGGACGTTCGACCTCTCATTTTCTTCGTATTTTTATTCTCTACAAATCGTCCATTTACACCATTAAGATTGCTTCATTACTTTTCATTGTATAAGCAAAAAACTAAAAAATCGCGTTTTTTTGCTTAAAAATGTTTATAACAAATTAAAGGAAAAAAATTCAGAGTTGGAAATATAACAGAAATCATCTACGGATCGTCTTTCAGATGATGGCACAGGCGGGTTTCTAATAAGATTAATGTCAAAAAATCGCTAATATTTAATATTTTGCTCTGTTGCTTGGCCTAAATCTATAAATAATTAGACTACTATACTCTTAGATTGAAAATACTGGACCTACGTCAACCCAGAAGTGTCAAATTAAATAAGCAGAACTTAAACGTTTTATTGACTCAGGGGGCAAAACTTTAATAGGCGGATTCTCAAAACAAATTAAACTTTCAGGTGGTATGTTTCCCTTAAAAATCTGTGCTTAAAAACTAAATAGCTTGCGTCATTCATCAAGTAATCGTTATCATTTACTATTTAGATATACAGGGCGTTTCAATATTGTACCGACAAATTTAAACAGGTGATTCCTTGACCAAAAATAATAAAAACAAGTTCCGAATAATATAGGTCCGGAAACGTTTCGTTTCCAAGATACAGGGTGTTAAACGTTAATTTTGTTTTCGGTTTTTCGTATTTATTTCACACGCTTAAGGATTATTTATTCAAAATGAGTAAGTGTGTTACATATTAAAGTGCCTACAGAATTAACCTATTGCCATTTAGAACTATCTACACCGTGTTGTTTTTTTCTAGGGTCACAACTATTTTGACCCCCGAACTTTTTTTTGATCCGACACTGATTATCCTTTTGTATAAAAACAACTTTTTTCGTTTATCTTTTAACTTTTTCATCAATTGCATTTTTTTCATATCTTATACGGTTCGGCTGATATTTGGCAAAACCTGATTTATAGTAAGGCCAAATTTTTATTCTGGTCAAATAAGAAATAATTTATTTACCTAATAAACTTTAATTCAGTTATAACAAAACGTATTAACGATAAAAGCACGTTCACAAAAATTGTTCAAAATTCCTTTTATGAACATGCTTTTATGGTTAATATGTTTTATTATGACTAAATTAAAATTTATTAGGTAAATAAATTATTTTTTATCTGACCAGATTTAAAATTTGACCCAACTTTAAACCATATTGTGGCAAATATCAGCCGAACCGTATAAGATATGAAAAAAGTGCAATAGATGAAAAAGTTAAAAGATAAACCAAAAAAGTTGTGTTTATACAAGAAGTTATGGGGGTCAAAGTGGTTGTGACCCCAAAAAAAAAATAACACCCTGTAGATAGTTCTAAATGGCAATAGGTTAATTCTGTAGGTACTTTAATATGTAACACACGTACAAATTTTGAATAAATAATCCATAGGTGCGCATAAAATAAATAAGAAAAACCAAAAAAAAAAAAATAAAAGTTTAAGTATCTTGGAAACGAAACGTTTCCAGACCTATATTATTAGGAACCTTTTTTATTATTTTTGGTCAAGGAATCGCCTGTTTAAATTTGTCGGTACAATATTGAAACACCCTGTACAGTGCGAACGTAAAGGTTGGACGAGTAAATTCCTTCAAAATGCAGGTATTTTTTTCTTAGAAAAACGCTCGGACACGACAAGTTTTGATATTAGGTGCGCATTGTTTAAACTAAATTTGATGTATACAAGGTGACCCAAAAAGAAGATATAATGTCACATTTTTTTTTAAATAGAAACCTCTTTTTTTATTACATTTATAAAATTTCAATCATATTTCATGTCTCATACCCTATATCCAAATTGAAAAAAAGACAGATTACCCTTAAAAATAAAAGAAATAATAAATGGCAAACTTGTGGAAAAATTATTTCAACAAATGTTGGAATTGATCTCCACCAACGTCCTGGCAATACCCGAGATGATCTTCGAATTCTTGCGGAACATTTTGAACTACTTGAGGTTCCATTAATCTAATTTCTTGTCGGTTCGGTTTTTCAGGTCGTCAATATTACCCATTTGGCCTATTGAAGTACACTTTGGATTTGAGGTAGCGCTATAGAAAATAATCTAGCGGGGTTAAATCGGGGGATCTAGCCAGCCATAGTTTTTTTATCTTCTGACAGCCCACGAAGACCTCAGTCTAAGTACTATATACCGTGGGTGCACTGGGGAAATCCGACTCACACATCCAGAGCTGGAAACATCCGTAGGGATTTCACCAGCCCTTTAAGAGGATGTGTGGGGTGGTATCACCTCGGTCGAGGATAAATTCTTCTACCACCTTCCAATAAATTTACAATCACAAAATATCCATGGTCAAAGCGGGATTCGAACCCGCGACCTCTCGGTTGCAAAGTTTGCGCCGTACCAACTCGGCCACCGGAGACCTCAATGTATGGGACACCGTCGACCAATCCACTGCCTAGTAAAAACTATATTTAGATATTTACGCACCGGGCGAGTGTAAAGAATTGTTATTCTTTTCAAAAACGGTTCAATTTTGATATAGGGTATGATACACGAAATATGACTAAAATGTTACGCAGAATTCAAAAACGAAATAAAAAGAAGAGGTTTCCATTTACAAAAAATTAAATGTGACATGATATCTGTTTGGGTCACCCTGTACACATCAAATTTCGTTTAAACAATGCGTACCTAAAATCAAAACTTGATGTGTCCGAGCGTTTTTCTAAGAAAACAATGCTTGAATTCTAAACGAATTTATTCCAACCGTTACGTTCGCACTGAATAATGCCTTGGTGATAAATATTATTTTCCATTATTTATCATTACAAGCTTTTATTAAACTTCACCTGTTAGTTTGCTTGTACGTATGTATGTTTGTATGTATATATGTAAAGTGCTTCCAATAGTAAGTGAAACCGCAAAAAAAAGTAACGCAGCCGACATCTTTGACGCAACAGTGCCGATAAGGTCTAGCCATAGGCGTCCCAAAATATTCTAACCAATTTAAGATGGGACACAATAAAAAGTTTTATCGTTTTAACCAAATATTATTTATAAGCATATCAAAACCTAACTGAATCTGCAAAACCGATGTTTAACCGCTCCCCAGGCGTGCAGGTATGGGCATACCTTTACGACGCGCGATTTGTCATGATCGAGATCAGCTATACAGCTGAGGACCAAGGACACACATAATGGCTCGGCTGCATTATGCATGTCACTTTCTTGTCGCTATTAGCCAGGGCCACGCCTCTTAACTATAATTATTTGTCCTAAGTTTTTTCCTGGAATTATAACTTAGACCACTACCTGTCTAAGAAACCATTTTTACCGTTTCGTGAATACCGTTCTGGTCCCTCTAGTCGGTACAAGACTCCCTTGACCAAGAACGTTGATTTATCCCAAATTAACAAGTACCAAGTATAGACTTCCTACATCTGAATACAAAAGCCTGCTTCTAATTTCGAGACGCGGAGTGCATGTCTTTCATGCGTTTCACTCAATCGTAACGACAACCGCGGAGACCCCCACACTGAATTTAATTGCTAAAGCGGAAGACGTTCGTCCTCTTTCCTGTATATAGACTCTATTCATGTATTGTCCTGCCTGGCACTCATAGCAAAAACCCGCCGCTCGGCCCAATTCGCTTAATTGTCCGAATAAAGTTGTCCATTTCTCAGCAGCATTTTGGAATAATTTCCCTCCTTCAAACCATCTTCCCCAAGATATGTATCCAGCTTGAATCGCCTTACGCGTTACAGCTAGCAAGGAAGCAAGGTAAAGCCATTCGGCCTGTCCCTTTACTAGTGTCGGAGAGATCAAGTGCGTCCCGTCCCAAGACGCGAATTTTATAAACAAAGGACATCTTCTTACCCGACACGTCTTTTCAAAATTTACTTAGCGGAGTGACGCTCCTCACTAAGCATGTTGAGTTATTATAACTAATAACTGATTAAGGACAGTTTGCTTAGTCCATTTCGTTACTCCCACTCACAACCTTCCATTTCAACGTTGTAATTTTTTGACGGAGTTTAGATTTCCTGTAGACAACAACCGCGGCACCGCTGGACGTAAGTGTCGTTGCTAAGGACGATGGTCGTCCGCTCCCAAGTTGGGATTAGCAGGTCCGTATAGGTCCTTTAACTGCAATATTTATTTTTTGTTAGCTTTCCAGGTCCCGAATGGTCTCTGGGAGCACATGGTTTCTCAATGTACCGCGCAAGAATCCCGTTCTTAGTGAAGACACGAAATTTATCTTGTCAACGGATTTGACTGATTATTGCGCAAAGAATTTTTTGACAACGATTTTTTATAGAACAAGCATTTTTAATCCCACAGCAGCCGACACTCCGCCTCCAGTTCGAGGACAATGCTGCTTTGGTATTGGGCGAACTATGGCTATTTTGGCTAGCAACCCTTACCTAGCCTTCCACAACCCGGGTTGACGGCTTTACGAGCGTTTTGGGTGCCTGAAACGCGACCGAGAATTTATCTCTTCTTGTTTCTTTGTTTGCATTGCACACGTGTATAAGTCCGGTGACAATGCAATGTATTATACTTAATATTGTTCTAAATCCAATATGGCGGACGCCCCAAGATGGCGGATTACCTTTTTCTTTACAATCTCCTTGATATGGGTATCAAATGAAAGGGTTTGACGAGTAGAATACAATAAGCTATGTGACGTGACGTCATTATAAGCCCAAGATGGCGGATTACCCTTTTTTCACAACCCCCTTGACATGGGGGGGGGGGAGACGTGAAAGGGTTTGACGAGTAGAATACGATAAGCTATTATGTGACGTCATTCTAAACTCAATATGGCGGACGCCACAAGACAACGGATTATTTTTTTCACAATTCCCTTGATATCTGCATCAAATGAAAGGGTTTGACGAGTAAAATACGACAATCTAAACCCAATATGGCGGACGCCACAAGATGGCGGATTACCTTTTTCTTCACAACCCCAACATTTGTATCAACTGAAAGGGTTTGACGAATAGAATACGATAAGCTGTGTGACGTAATTCTAGACCCAATATGGCGGACGCCACAAGATGGCGGTTTACCGGTTTCTTCACATTCACCTTGATATGGGTATCAAATGAAAGGGTTTGACGACTAGAATACGATAACAGGTAAAATGTCTTGTAATAATGACGCATTATCAGAAAGACATAACTAAAAATTTAAAAATAAATTCTTGTAAAAAATACTTTTTAAAAACAAGCTTTTATTATTTAGATGTACTTGAACGAAAAAAAATACTATAGTTTTTTCATTGTGGCAATGCTGGATGCTATTTATAAGTGGACGTAGTTCGCGTGGGTGGATCCTAATAAAAGTAGTATCAAACTTATCACTAAAACAGATATAACATATTATGTTGAATTTATTGTCTTAAAAGCTTGTCGCGTGAATAGAAAAGAAAAAATACATACTTAGGTACTTACAATTTCTGCTAAACAAAATTAAAGCCTGTATGTACATTTCGCGCGCAACGGGCTGTTAAGACAAAAAATTTATCATAATATATTATTTCAGTGATAACATTGATACTACTTTTATTAGGATCCACCCACGCGAACTAGGTCCACTTATAAATAGCATTCTGCATTGCCACAATGAAAAATCTATACAGTGTACCCTCTATAATAAGGACAATTAATTGCAAGGGGGTTGTCCGGATCAGTGATTTGTCCGGATTACTGAATACAAACCAAATCACATTGTTATGATATCAAATTTTTATACCAAACATTATTAAAACTCGAAGATAATTTATAAAAAGGTTATTGGTCAACATAAAATAAATCCTTATAGAAAATGAAATAAGTAGGTATTATTTAAGAAAGTAAATAAACTCTAAATAGAATCTAATTACTTCGCGTTTTGGTTCGCGTTTGTTCATTTAGGCGCGAAAAATTCACGGACTAAAGAGATGCGTCAGGATTATGACTTTTGAAAATAGGTGTCCGGATTACTAGATGTCCATATTAAACTGTGTCCAGATTATAGATATTAGACTGTACTTATTTTTTTCGATTTAGTACATCTAAATAATAAAAGCTTGTTTTTAAAAAGTATTTTTTGCAAGATTTTATTTTAAATTTTGAGTTGTCTAAATTAAACTAGTCTAACCGCAGACTGTCTTAGTATACAAATTTATTTATTTTTTTCTTATTTAGTTTTGTTTCAGCTAATTTTATCCAACTGGAAAATGTATTTATTTTTATGCTATTTTGCAATTTACTAAACAGCCTACGGCGGATTCGACGAAACAAACCGTAGGTGTATATAAACACGAGACAGATGATGAGCTACTATATTATAATGATGTTGGTTTTACGTCATTTTACTAATTCTCAATCGCATCTTGTGTAGTAAGTTAAAGTTAGTGTTTATTTTTATAGCAGTCAGTTTGAAATAAGCACTTAAGATCGTATTTTTTTTATTTCTGTTATTATCGTAAAGGAGAAGACGGAGAACTAGGATTCTTACGTTTTAATAATTTTTATTCTTCGATTATTGATTCCTTTCTTAAAATTCTGTTGTACTTTGAAACGGTGTGGTTTGACTTCCCTTTGATCTAAAATGTTTCCTTTGTAGTAGTTAATTTCGCGCCGAACTTTAAAATTTTTGCTAGGCGAGTCTGGTGATACTCCTGGATCGAGTCTAGGGCCCTCAGGTGTAAAGAATACTCCTTCGGGACACTTGTTAGCTGTTAGCGGGTTAAAGCTTTACATTTGCAAAGTATATGTTGAAGGGTTTCTTCTGTGACGCAACACTTCCATCTTTCTTGGAGAGGATCTCTACAATAAGAGTTACGGTCCTTGGTCTGCCTCTACTAACTTGATACTGGCGACGCCAGCACATCAACTAAACCAGGGAGAACAGCGACTTCTTTAGCAACATTACAAGAGTGAGCCAAATTAACATAGATCTGTAAACTTTGGTGATATCTCCATGGACCACAACATGTTACAAATGCTGTGGTAGATTTTAATTTTAAAAAAAATTAAATTGACCCATGTGCATATGAATCTCCTGTTTTTGTTCGGGTATGTTTATTCTTATTAAGATTGCAGTCATTTACGCTCATATTCACCATTCAATTTTAGCATTTATCAAGAAAGTTATAAGCATTTATGTAACAGCCCAAATTTGAGGTGACAAAAACATAGGTTGTTATCTTTTAACAGTAAGGTTATCGTGACATTATTCATTCCCCTGTGATTTTATGTGTTATAAAAGTTTTTATATTTTATTAAATACCGTTAAACTTTATACCACTGATAAATGTCAAGCCGTTAAATTGACAATGGTGAATATCGCGGTTAACGGGAGAGATTCTATTAGCGCCTAGAGGAAGATCCAGATCCATAACATTGTGGCTCTTCCAAATGAATTAAACAATTTCTTGGCGTTTTAATTCCTAGCCAGCCCATCACATCATTTTAGAGTAATTTTCTTGCTTGTTTGGCTGAGAGCTTGTCGGCACTTCTAGGCCAGTTTTAGACCAAAGTTTTTGAGACTAGTTTTTTTTTGACGCATTTCATGTCACACTGAAAGATAGAAAAGTCTTAAAAATGTACATATATCTAAGACCAGTTTTTTATTCACTTTAGACCAATAATTGTAAACAAAACAAGTCAATCGTTTCCAAGGCAGCTTGTTCTTTACACTATGACGGTCCTCTAAAACCATAGGCGCAATCAGAAGTATTGTGATTATGGGCTGGTAACCCCTCAAAAAAAATCCAGTTTTTTCTTACAAATATTACTGAATAAATAATAAGTACGAGTGTGCCCCTTTCCTCGTCAATTTCTCAGCGACAATAGTTCAACCCCTGCTAAGGCAAAATCTTGAATCCCTAAAGGTTTAAAATACTTGCCGTGAAAATATTTTTGGAATGTTTCATTTTGTCTTCATAATAATTTTAAAAAATAGTTAAATGTTGTTTATTGTATGAAATGACTGACGGCTAATGAGGGAAATATAAGATGGCTAATCTAACAAATATAAAAATAGATCACATATAGATCATTGATACCTGCCTTGCACCAGGTAAGATTTTTATTAGAGCATGATAAATTTGATATTCTCGCGGTAACCGAGACATGGCTTAACGGAGAAATTGATAGTCAAATAGTAGATGTGCCAAATTATATATTTTTCAGAGTTGATAGGAGGAAGGGGTGGTGGTGCTGGTTTCTATATCAGGTGCTGTTTGCATGTGAGTTTTGGTACCGAAATTTTCTGAAGCGAGTTGAACAATTGTGGCTCCTGGTAAAAATACTGTTACTTATGCGCTTCCTGCTCTTTACAGGCCACCAGGACAAAATGTCCAGGAGGCTTTAAATATTTTAGAAAACTATATTGCTGGCATGTTGCCAAGATCGGATGAAATAATATTGTTGGCCCAGCATCAGGACATGCATGAGGTAACCCATCATCAGTTAGCTTTTTGTTATTTTAAAGCTATGTTAGGAGTGAAGGTGAGCTAAGGTAGGAGTGAAATATAAAACAAAGAGATTTTGGCAATTTTGATTAAGAAGCTTTCGAACTTGATATGCATCGTGTTCCTTGGCAGCATATATTTTTTATTGCTGACATTCAAGAAAAGGTCAATTTTTTAACAAATAATATTCTTAAAACCGAAGGCTCCATGGTTTACTGAAGTCTTATGTAGAATGAAAAAGGAGCGTAAGAAGTTACTTAGCAAGTATAAAAAATCGGGAAATGTAAATGACTGGGTAGAATATAAGCAAATGAGAAATTTTGTTACTGCCTCAATGAGAAATGCTAAAAGTGCATATTTGGACTATGTTCATAGAAATTATAATGCTAGGGAAACTTGGAATGCCCTGAGAAGTTTAAACATTTATTCTCATAAATCCACTACCATATCAGGTGCCTTAAGCGACCAAAAGGTAATTAATGACAATTTTTTGAGTTCCTTTGAGGCTTTGGGTAGTGAGACTGATCCTGAAACAGTTCAGTTCTACCAGCAAAATAGAGTGGCAGATATTGACTTGTGTACATTGGAAATTATACTTGAGAGTGATGTGGCAAAGGCTATTGCTTGTATTAAGTCAAATGCAGCGGGCTCAGATGGAGTGAGCTTGCAGATGTTGAAAATTTGTTGCCCTTACATTATTCCTTATATCACCCATGTATTTAATTCTTGTATAAATATGGGACAATTTGCCACTGGTGGGAAGACTGCCATGGTGGTTCCACTGCCCAAAGTGTCTAACCCGGAACAACTGAACGATTTGCGCCCGTGAGTCTGCTGCCGGTGTCGCCTAAGATCTTTGAAAGAATTATTTATTCGCGTCTGGTCTCTTTTATGATGGAAAATAAGCTTTTCCCAATGTGCCAATTAGCATTTCGTAGCGCGCATAGCACGACTACTGCATTAGGAAGGATTTTGGATGATATTCTACTTGCAGCAGATCGGGGGGAAGCAACAACACTTGTACTGCTTGACTACAGTAAGGCATTTGACACTATAAAGCACGAGTTGCTTTGTTCTAAGGTACATTACTGTGGCTGTTCGGGGGAATTGGTTCAACTGTTTCGCAGTTACCTTAGTGATCGATACCAGTATGTCACTTTAGGCCAGAGTAGGTCCCGCCCAAGACCGGTAAGGAGAGGAGTTCCTCAAGGGTCTATGATGGGACCTTTGCTTTTTGTATTGTACATTATGGATCTGCACAAACTTGCATGCGATTGCTCGATCCATCAGTATGCTGATGACATCCAGATCTATGTCAATTATGGCAGAGATGGAGTTGGAGAAGCTTATCGGAATTTAAATATGTCACTTGATAAAATTTACAGTTATTCGACTATTCATGGTTTAAAATTAAATCCCAATAAATCTATTGCAATAAGTTTTGGGACTTCCCTTGGCGGTGGAGGTGCTGATGTGGATCTGGGGGTAATCAGTATAAACAGAGTTGTTGTTGATTCGGTGCAAACGGTGAAGAATCTGGGTCTAAATATTGACAAGGATTTGAATTTCAGAACTCAGGTGAAATTTATTGTTCAAAGATCATTTATGACTCTAAGAAATCTGTATCGAAGTAAGGGAATACTGAATAGACAACTTAGGAAAAGTCTGTGTGAGGTTGGGTTGGGTCATTCTAACTATGCCGATGTAGTGTATGGACCTTGTTTGGACTATCGATGATTCAAAATTCTTGTATTAGATTGATTTTTTCGTTGAGACGGAGAGATCATGTTTCGTGTAGATTGGTTCAGTTGGGGTGGCTCAGCATGTGCAACAGGAGAAAACTGCATTTGGCTTCTTTTGTAAATGGTGTTCTTACAACGGGCGCTTTCTCATATATCAGAGAATATATATTCAATTTCGTTCTACAGTTCATGATATAGAGACCAGGAACACCCACCTTCTTCGGATACCAAAGAATAAGACCGCTCTGTTTCAACGATCATTCCCACATGTGGCAGTTAATGTATATATCTCTATACATAGACCTAGACATATTCAGACAAAGTAATATAACATTTAAAAGAATATAAATATAGCGAGTTTATTTTCCTTCAACAATGTAATTAGCTGCATATATTAATCAAAAACATGTGTCTATATTGATATCACTATGGTGTCTTTTGTGAATTCAAGATATTGTTTCTGCACGGCTGTGATGAATTGTTCTTAATTTTTATTATGAAATGATTTTTTTTGTTTGTTAACTATTTATTTTTTTGCATACTCGGTCGAGTGGAGCAGTATAAATCTGGACTTCGCCAAGTATAAAATAAAGACATTATTTATTAATTTATTTTTATTTATAATATTGATATATTCCAAAAATACAGATACCTTTTATATTTAATGAATATTAATTATTATTATTCTATTAGACCATTTTTAATATTACAGCAATCTTCTGAGAATTTCCTTAAAAGAATATTTTCTGAGTGTCTTCTGGATTACCATTGGCTTACTCTAGGAATATTTAGATATTCAAAGATGATTGTTCTCCGAACGTTTTATAAAATATATTTCGTTGTCTGCGTACATAAGGTCTGGTATCTACTTGACCTTATTTCGTCCGCCTTCCCCTTAACAGAATTTTATTTATGCTCTATGTAGAATGAGATCCCGTAAATAATACATTAAATGGCGCAAAACGTATAATTTGCTTTGTTTTATTTATTTACATTTAAGATTCTGTGCACATGTTAAGATCCAGAAAATTTAATACTCAGGTCATTTAGGTGTCCTATATCTTTTTATGGACTTTTTTACTGCAGTACACCGTATAAATTTCTTTAACCGATTAAGTTGGTTCTCTTTGTGTTCTCTTCTGTTTTGAACTCATAGAAAACTACGAACCAATTTAAATAGAATTTTTGAAGATATTAACGGCCAGATTATCCAACGGTAGTCCGGTCTAATCTGACAACAAAAAGTTTTAAACTGACAAGTGTACGAATAAGGCAACTAAGTTTTATACTATGAATTTGTTTCTGAGTTTTTTCGCAAATTTATAAAGATAAGGGCAATATTAGTACGTTCTTTTGACAATAATAGAACTAAATTCATTCTAGCAACCCATTCCAAGTAAAAATCTATTAAAACTATATCACACCACTAATTATTACAAAAATAAAACAAATCCTGCACAGAAATTATGGTTCTCGTAACTTGTGAGTGACTTTTTATTACAAAAAGGTTAGGTGAACCTAATCTAAAGGCCGCCACATACATTGTGGGTTTATGAATTTGTGCGCCCCTAGGCACTATGTTTTTTAGCGCCCCCCATCCACCATTCATAGCAGCCCCTATTTGTTTAAAAGTACATATAAAATACGAATTTTTGTTCGGCGCCCCTGGGCACGCGCCTAGAGGGCCTAATGGGTAAACCGGCACTGTCCACATAGCTCAATGTTGCATATCGGCTTATTTGCGCAAACTTAAGTTGTAAGGTTTGACTGAAGTCGCAATAACCCACTTACAATTAATTCAGTATTTTGATTTGCATTCAGTTTTGGTATTAAAGCATATCGCTAATTTAACATTTTTTAAAAAGTACAAAAGAAAAAGTAAATGAATACAAAAACTGAAACCCAAGTCGCAACTAAACACGCACGTTCCAACTTGCTTGTACTGCACGCACGTTCCAACTTGCTTGTACTGGCACGAAAATTTTAAGCAATTCCTGATTTCGTTCAAGTCAAACAGGTCAAACTTATGTTTGAATGGAGTAACAAAGTCTGCCGAATGCCGATTTGTCGACACTAAACACAGCGAGTTATCTTACAGCTTATGTTTGCGCAAGCAAATTGACACACAAGTCGCCACGTCTGTGGCGGCTTTTATATTGTCATATTTGTTCTGTCTAAAATATAATCTGATCAAAAATAAAAAGCTTTTCTTACGTTTCGAGACCAAATTTATAAACCTAGAGCCAAAGAAACTAAAAATTTGAATTAACTAGTTACGTAGGTAATTAATAAAAATATAATGATTATAAAAACAATCATAAACAAAAAAGGTTTCTGGTGCTTCAGCCTGGACAACTCTCGTACTTAGGTATTCAGAACAGGACAAATACTATAATATAAATTGGATTCAGGTAACCTTTTTAACACGCTTTTATTAACTTGACTCGTAACATTGTAATGTAATCATACAACTCACTTTTCACCAACTTCTAATTATCGTATCGATTTGAACTTTGCAAACTTATGCAATTCCGGTGACAATACAATAATACGTTTTCTTTTCATTAAAAGAAATATACAGCATGTCTTCGAAATGGAAAAAATTTTATTATTGTGAAAAAAAGTGACTCTTTCTAAAAAGTTCTGCATCGGGGGACAATAGCATTGTCATTCAAAAATTTGATCTAGTACATACAGAGTGGCTCAAAAATGTAGAAGTCCTAATCCACATGAATCAAAAAGACATAAAATCGTTCGTTAAAGGTACACTGTCACTGCAAATGTACCTACTAGAGTTAATTTTTTTTTATGTTAGTGAATTAGGTTTGGAATATGCAGGAGGTCCCAAAAATAAAACTAATTTTTTAATATCGCCTTTAAAAAAAGTATATATTCATAAAAAGTTCTACATTGTGAAAAAAGAGCATGGTTATTCAAAAATTGTATCTATTTATAAATTTAAATTTAAATTGTGACTTTCAACTTTTCGAGCCACCATGTATTGTGCTACATCAAGTTCTTAATATCCATGCTTTTTTTACAATGTAGAACTTTTTATGAAGATATCGGAACTTTTCTTGTAAAGTTGATAATAAAAAATTAATTTTATTTTTGGAACCTCGTGTCTGTTCCAAACCTAATTCACTAAAAAACTAAAAAACACGCTTTTATGAATAGCGCACTAAAAAGTTAAAGATAAATATTTTGTTTTTATAGTTAACAGAAAACCGGGGTGTGCGATGCGCGCATCCTGCGAAAAGTAAAGCAACTCATAAACTGCGCCTCCCTTTATTCCGCACACATGCATACCCCGGTTTTCTGTTAACTTGTACAATAAAACATTTGCGTCCAGATTCACTAAGAAAGTTTAAGATTTAGTACTGGTTTAAATTAAGATCTTCTAGTTGATCAGTTATGTTTTGACAAGTTTTTGTCCTGCCGTTGTTAATAAGACGTCATTGAAAACTTATGAATTATTCGGATATTTCAGTGGTTTGCTTGGTTTTCAAACGATTTTTATCTTGGAACGGGTTGCTAGAGTGAATTTAGTTCTATTATTGTCGAAAATGCGTACTAAAATTGCCCTTTTCTTTATAAATTTGCGAAAAAGCTCCGAAATAAATTCACAGTATAAAATTTAGTTATCTTATTCTTAGAGTTGTCAGTTTAAAACTTTTGGTTGTCATATTAGACCGGACTAGCGTTGGAGAATCTGGCTGTTGGTTTTTAAATAGGTAATTGAATTTAAGCGTAGGGCGCAGTTATAATAAACAAAATATAATGTATGCCTAGACCGCTATATATGTGAGTGCGTCCCATGCTTTTAAATTTAATTACCTATTTACAGATCAAATGTTTTATAGCAGTACAAGTTAACAGAAAACCCACGCACCCATCCGGTTTTCTGTTAACTATAAAAGAAATATTTATTTTTAACTTTTTAGTGCGCTACTCATAAAAGCGTGTTTTTTAGTTTTTTAAACTATAATTTATTATAATTAACAGTTACTGACGAACGACAAGAGAAATTTATTTGCAAGATTTATTTTTATCTGTTAGTTACTTTAAACGCAGTGATTCTTTTTATTTTTAAATATTAATTTTTGTCTTTAAGAGTAGAGGGGAGTAATACCCAGTTAATAGATCTATTTTTTTGACAATAGTTTTAAATATTTTAACGAAACTCGCGAGCAAAAATTTTCTTTCTACAAGTTTTCAAAGTCGCAAATCAAAAACGTGAATCTATGATTGTTTCAAATTTAATTTTGTCCATTATATACCAGTGTAAATGTATAAAATTTACTAATTTGTAAACACAAATTCTAATGCAATTATTTTCATGCTCAGCGACTTCAAACTAAAGTGATGGAAAAAATATTCAAAAAAATATGGAACATAAAGAAAACACAGTGTACACCTACTTTGCTGACTTTTTCTTTTGATTACTAGTATTTTAAAAGCGCAAGTCATTTTTCTTATAACTTACATATAACGCAAGTTAATAGTAAGATTTTTACATTTACATAGCACATCGTAGGCGATCATTATTCTCCCTTTTTAAAGCCGATTAAAATAATCCAACAAGCGGAAGTTTGTAAACTGTCCTAATAGACATGCATACATAAAGATGTCATGATCTTACGTAATAAAAGATGAATATTAAATACCCAAAGTAGCAAAGAACATGTACTTATAAGCATAAGCAATGAAATAAGTTTTAGATTGTATGAATTGTTAGGAAATAATTTGGTTTATAAGAGGCGATCAAATTTATCATTATAAAATATTTTGCTTTTAACGTTTACATAGAGAGAGTAGAGGCCAAAAGCGAGTGGAGTAATTCATCCGAATGAGTACTCGTAACAGTTCCGACACGTGAGTTACGTGCTAGACTTTATAGACTATTTTAATATTGCAGGATATTTTTAAATTGCAACTCATGTTCGCCATCTCCAGTGACGATGCGATAAATGGAATGTGTGCAGAAGCTAAATTTTGTTCAAATTTTGGTTAATATTTGCATATTACAAAAATGAACAATTACATTGAGCACAAATCTTAGCAATAATAATCAACCATTTTAGAAACTAAAAATGATTTCTCTGGCAGCAGATTTATCCATATATTTATAAAAAAGGAGAATATACCATTATTTATATTTTAGAGCAGTTACCCTTAATCTTGCCAACTATATGGTCCCTCACCTATTTTTTGAGAACGGCTGTTGCCAGACTTTCAGTTATGTGGCATATTTTCAGATTGATAAACTTTATACTAAAATAACGCAATGGGAAATATGCCTATAACCCAAAAAAATCTGAAATATTTTTTTTCATATTTTCTATATAAATTAAATGTTTATGGCGGTTGCTGTTATCCATTTATTTTGGTCTTTATTAACAAAAAAAAAACGATTTTCGAAACTTGCAAAACGTGATCCCATTGGCTGTGTCGTCAAAGTGATTTTATGCCTCATAATGAGTACATGGCGAATTCCAGTGTTGTAGGGTAATCGAAAAATGGCATTTAATGCGTAACTCATCCAGTGAAATATTCCTTCACTTAAAGTAGACGGTTCCTAAAATCGTATTCATGTATATTTCAAGCCGAAATCGGTCCAGGAACCTTTCAATTTTGCAGCAAAAACTGGCATTTTTGCGAAATTTTGACGCATTATATTTTAATAATTTCGAGAAAATAAACTGCAATTCTTTGTTTTTATGGAAATCTTCGAAAATATAAAAATTTTCAAATTTTGCATGTCCCCAATGCAAATAAACCTATTTATTTATAACTTTAACAATAAATTAAGCGATTTAAATTAATGGGAGGTATTCTTAGATAATTAACGGATAAAATAAACCCAAAAAGAATCACTAAATAAGGACAGTATGGAATAATGTCGGTTAAAACTAGGATTTGTCGAACAAAATCAAGAAAATTCAGTTTTTACCCCTTAAATTCGCTCCTGGATGACCCATTCGGTATTCCATTTAAAGTGTGGTTATCCCTTCATAAAATAGTGTTGAAAAATTGACAAAAAAAAATAGATAGGAAAAAATTCAGAGAGATTCAAATGTGCCGAAGTCGTGGGCAAAAAAAGTAAAAAAATCGAAATTTAATCAGCGATTGCTCCCTTCTTATAAAGAATGAAGAAACTAAAAATATGGATATCATGTATTTCGACGAGCTCTTTCGGATGACCATGGAATTTAATTTGAACCATTTTGACTCACAAAAAATTAAAAGCCCTGAAATATTTGGGTCATAAATTGAAAATTCCAATTTTTCCCAAATATATCCATTTTTCAGCGATTTTAGGTTTAGGTAAATGTATTGCAAAAAGAAAGTACTTGAGATTTTAAATTTGCACTTATGAATCCGTTTTTCAATCCGACGTTTTGTTTTCGAATTATTAAGTACCAAAGAGGGGTCTGCAAATGGCAATTTTCGACCTAAAAAATTCAAAAGAATTACTTGCCATTTTCCGATCCTCACCAGTTTCAATAGAGTTCTGAAGCTCCGGGTCCTCTACAACCTCCTTAATTCACTTTTGCGACCTGCACCCGGAAATTTCGACATCCCGTATAACTGAATTTTTTACCGAAGCTAGTTGCACTATTCCTCTATCAACCCAAAAAATTTGATTGCCCCCTTTAACTGTTTCCGAGTAAAACATACCTTTACTTTAGGTTCAGCTTTAAGTTAACGTGTAGATTGACACTTATTTTTTCTGATCTCCTGATTTCATTATTCACTAAGGATAAATGGGTGCTTTTTATATTGTAATAAACTATACCGAAGGTAAACATTCTTTGTAGCTAAACTATCCTAGTAATTTTCCTTAAAATAATATTTTTTGGTTTGTAATGACTTCCTTAAACGATTTATGCAATTAAAAAAAATATGTGCGTATTCCTTTTTGATCTAGGTTAATATCGTTAGGCGCAACGCATATGCAGTATGAGTAAAGAATAATAAAATATAAGATCATACCAGGATTTTTCGTGATAATAAATTTTTAGTAATTTATTTTCATTGCGTGGTGACGAAATTTAGAGTAAGGGTGGCACCCATAGAGAAAATATATAATAGAGAAACAATGTCATTTGCCAATGTGGCAAATTTACCAAGCTGAATCCGTAAACACAGACGGTCTTCTGCGGGCTTGCGCCTTGTCGAACGTTTGCCTTGTGATAGACAGGACCGTACTTCAAAATTTATTTCACATTACGTGAATCTTTTATCAGTAATAAATGCTAAATATATTACTTGTAATTATTCTTTTTATAAATGATAAAAATGTAACCATTAGTGAGATTTTAACAAAAATTGTATAGTTTGTTGGCTTAAATCTGAGTTTTCTTGCTAGACAAAACTGTCGATAATTCCTCGAAAATAGCTCAGTTTATACATATACAGTGCGGTTCTTTAATGTCCCCCCTCTTAATTTTTTAAACGTTACATTTACAAAATTGAAAGTTGAAATAAAATATAAACATAGTATTCTAAACAATAGAAATAAAATATGCAACTGTTTTAAGAACTAAAATAGTCAATAAAAAAATTACCAAAACTATGTGTATATTTTCTTGGATTGGCATCCCATCCTGTATAATTATTGAACAAACCAAGTTCTATGGTAAGATGTAAATATTTTTACACCTATTTACAGTGTGTGCACTTGATACTTTGGTAAAAGCGCTACTTACTTACGGCCCCATGTCAATCTAATCCACTGATATCTTAGCGATCCTTTGGCGAAAGCGCTTTTTTCTTTCGCCATCCCCTTTAAAATACTCCCCTCTACCCTAATCCACTAGTATTTTAGTGCCCCTTTGACGAAAGCGCAAATATGCCTTTTGGACACTCACCCTTCTAATCCACCGATATCTTGCGATCCTTTGGCGAAAGCGCTTTTTTCTTTCGCCATCCCTTTTAAAATACTCCCCTCTACCCTAATCCACTAGTATTTTAGTGCCCCTTTGGCGAAAGCGCAAATATGCCTTTTGGACACTCACCCTTCTAATCCACTAATATCTTAGCGATCCTCTGGCGAAAGAGCTTTTTCTTTCGCCATCCCTTTTCAAATACTCCCCTCTACCCTAATCCACTAGTATTCTTAGTGCCCCTTTGGCGAAAGCGCAAATATGCCTTTTGGGCACTCACTCACCCTTATGCAATATAGGGGAAGGAGGCATTGACACTATATATGACCTTCATACACCATCTTACCCCTTATACAATGCCCCTAATACACACACACCCCATCAGTGCCTTTCTGACACCTTGACCACACTCAATATACGTCACTGATAAATATTTCTGCTTCTCCGTGTGTGTGTTCACTTCAACATTTAAGATAAAAGTTAGAAAATTTATTTGGTTAGAGTTAATCTTAATAACTCAAAACTTAAAAGTATTTTTGCAAATGGAAATAGCAACTTCAGTATTTACAACAGCTGTATTCCATGTGTTTCCTTCAGTGATTACAACTGGGCCCGGTTCTGATCGCCGAGTTGCGTCATTGAGTTCAACAACCACTTTTGCTAGACGTCCCGAGTGCGCATGCCTCGAGAGGACCGTCGTTTAAAAATCTGACTGGCGCCCAATGCGTACAAACGCACTTTTTCGCCCATACATTGGACGGATTCAGCTGGTGTCGCGAATACGTTGTGATGGTCTAAATATATTTTGTCTATGGTGGCACCTCACTTTTTTTTCGTAGCACATACCGTATTCCCGTTCATTCATGACTTAAACAGTTATCGAGGCGTAGTATTTTGTATCTAGCTTATGTTAAGTGATTTTTGGTTTTTCTTAATAGGACTTTATCCATAAACTTTAAAAAAATGGTGCGTCAGTGCATCCGAAACTGTCTTTTCGCAGATTTGCTTGGTGGAATACAGTAGTGAGACTGCGAGGTTATCTGTGGCGCATCCAGACATTTTATTGACTGACTAGATAGGGTTGTCAACTTTCGAATATAATGTGAAAGGGCAATCTAGGGCCGCAGGCAAATCGCCGAAGGCGAAAATCTTTTTTTGGATGCCACGCCCAAAAGCTTTATAACTTCAAAAATGCGGCGAAAATTTCCAGTAATGGATGTGATGTATCGCATTCGGTATTTTGTCAAGACATTATACAAAAGTCAATAAACTATCTTGTTTTTTGTTATTATGTATTTAAATCTAATTTTAGGAAAAAAACGCATATTTGACGAATCCTAAGTTATAGGGGACGAGAGAACGCGTTTAAAACTTGGTCCATCATTTTTTAGAAATAAAAGTCGAAAACTACCAAACATCTTATATTATGCCTATGAAATTATGCATTATGCAAAACCGTGTGTGACGGCCTTTCGTGTTCGGCGCTCAGGAGCAGAACGGAACTCCGTATACTTTCGCAAACGTCAGTAAATCTGTTTTAAAATAATTATTATTAATTTTGGACAAATGAAAATGTTAACTCAAATAAAGCATATTATTAATATCATGAAAATTACTGTTACAAATATTTTTTTTGTTAAATAATAGAATATTTAGTAAGTCTTTTGTCATATAAACGCTCGGGGGGGGGGGGGGGGGGGGGTCTGTAGCCCCCTTCGGTGCGCCACTTGAGGTCTAGTTTTCTATTTGTAGAGACAAAGCGATATTTTTTTCGCTCCGTTTTACATTCGCTGTCGAATGATCGGCAGACAAAATAACACGATCGCTTTGTGTCGATTATACAGGGTGTCCCATAATTAATGGTACACAGTAAAACTGCAGATTCCTTGGGTAAAAATATTGCGATTTGGCCAAACTTACCTTAGTTCAAAAGTTTATAAAACCCGAGATACAGGATGCCCAAGTAAAAATTTTATTTTCGATTTTCCTAATTAACTTATTTTTAAACCAATATTTTAGCATAAAACTCTGTAATTGGGGGTTTTTGGGGGCGAGGAATTTGAATTTGTTAATAATTTTAATGTAAATTGTAGAGGGCGCTCTCTGCAGCACTCTGGGTACATAAAAACAAGTGTAACTTTTTTGCACCTTAGTGTATTTATGTTTTTACTTGAAATATCAATTTTCTCATCAGTTTTACGCAAAAAAGGTGTACCTTGTAAATGTCGCTCCGAATAACTGTTTTGGGGATTTTTGGATTTACAATCTCCAATACATCCGTTAAAATTTTAATTTGCAAATTTGAAATTTTTCAAAGTAGGCTTTGATAAAAGCAAATGCAATGAAAGCACATTTAAACTTCATTTCTGTCAATTGTGATTTACCAGCATTGTGGGTGGTGGCTGTTTTTATAAAAGGTTTTTGAAGATACTGTATTAAAAGTTAAGTTAAAAATGCCACGACATAACTTGTTTTCTAACGAAGAAATGCGAGGTATCGTATGCTTATACGCACAAGAAAATTTTAGCGGATGCAGAGCACATGGACGATATTTGGAAATGTATCCAAATCGAAGGCAGCCAGATTTTAAAATTTTTAAAAACCCTTATGACAGACTGGGAGAAACAGTATCATTGCGTCCTAACCGTAATAAGGAATATGCACATATTTTTTTATTGCATAAATCGTTTACGGAAGTCATTACAAACCCAAAAAAATATTTTGAAGAAAATTACTAGGATTACTTTAGCTACAAAAATGTGTACTTTTCGGTATAATTTATTAAAATTTAAAAAGCAGCCACATTTGTCCTTGAAAAGTGACGTCAGGAGATCAGCGAAAATCTACATGTTAACGTAAAGCTTAACCTAAGGTCGAACAGGTTTGATTTTCTCGAAAACAGTCAGAGGGAGAGAAATCGAATTTTTTGGGTTGATAGAGGAATAGTTCAACTAGCTTCGGTAAAAAATTCAGTTATACAGGATGTTTGGTTTCGGAGCTATTAAACGTCAAAGTCGAAATTTCCGCGATTTCCGTTGAAATCGGGTACAGGTCGCAAATGTGAATTAAATCGATGTAAATTTTCGGAGGTTGTAAGAAATCCGAAGCTTCAGAACTCCACTGAAACTGGTGAGGATCAGAAAATGGCAAGTAATTCTTTTGAATTTTTTTAGGTCGAAAAATGCCATTTCCAGACCCCTCTTTGGTACCTAATAACTCGAAAACAAAACGTCAGATCAAAAAACGGATTTACAAGGGAAACTTTAAAATCTCAAATACTTTTTTTGCAATACACTTACCTAAACCTAAAATCACTGGAAAATGGAAATATTTGGAAAAACTGGAAATTTAGATTTTTGACCCAAATATTTCGCGGTTTTAATTTTTTGTGGGGTCAAAATGGTTCAAATTAAAATCCCATATACGTCATCGGAAAGAGCTCGTCAAAGTATGTGGTATCCATATTTTTTAATTTCTTCATTCTCTATAGGAAGGGAGCAATCGCCGATTAAGTTTCGATTTTTTTTACTTTTTGTGCCCTAGACATCGGTAGATTTGAATCACTCTGTATTTTTTCCTATCTATTTTTCCCCAATTTTTCAACACTATCTTATAAAGGGATAATCACACTGTAAAATGAATACCGAATGGGTCATCCAGGCGCGTATTTAGGGGGTAAAATCAGATTTTCTTGATTTTTTCCGAGAAATCCTATTTTTAACCCACATTATTCCCCACTCTTTACCCTATTTAGTGATTCTTTTTGGGTTTATTTTATCCATTAATTACCCAAAAATACCTCCCACTAATTTAAATCGCTTATTTTTTCGGTAAAGTTATAAATAAAAAGGTTTATTTGCATCGGGGACATCTAAAATTTGAAAATTTTTGAATTTTCCAAGATTGCCATGAAAATGAAGAATTGCAGTTTATTTACTTGAAATTATTAAGATGATATGTCAAAAATGCCAATGTTTATTGTTAATTATGGGACACCCTGTAGAAAACTATAACACTCGGAGTAGGACTGCAGGCTCGGAAAGCCATAGCGACGGCGCGCGAAGTCGGATGTTTAGCATTCTCTATCTCCTCTTTCTTTGTCAACACACGCACAATGTATAAAACAAAACAAAAGACTAGTTATGAATTAATGGTGGCATCTCTTACTGAAGGTCAAGGGACTTATTATTGTTTTTATGCCACCTCAGGAATTTCTATGATTTGTATGATCTTTACCGCCTACATCCATTTTTAAATATAAAATATATATTTTAAAAATTAGAAATACTAGCAAAGAAAACATTAATACTGAAGTTTGGCTAAATATGACGAAGACATGACATGCCAACATGATATTTTTCAACTGTTTTATATGGCAGCAAAACTATTTACGCCCAGATTCTCCAACGCTAGATCGGTGTAATTTGACAACCAAATGTTTTACACTGGCAAGTGTAAATAACTAAGTTTTATATTATGAATTTGTTTCGGAGTTTTTTTCGCAAATTTATAAAGAAAAGGACAATTTTAGTAAGTATTGTTATAATAACAGAACTAAATTCATTCTAGCAGCACGTTCCAGAATCATTTGGAAACCAAGCAAAAATGAAATATTGGTCCAACTCATAAATATCTAATGAAGATTTATTAACAATGATATGACAAAAACCTGTCAAAACGTAACTGATCAACGAGATCTTAACTTAAACCAGTACTAAATTTTAAACCTTTTTAGTAAATCTGCACGTTAGGGTTTTGAATTTTTCATGGCATGATAATTTTGTTAAAATTTTTGTATTCAGATTGGAATGGGGTTATTACTATTACATTACTGCACACTGTTAAGTAACGAAAGTGATTAATTACCAAAAAATGTATCTATAATAATTGTATTATTAAGAAGATATAGATAATAATACAGATCTAAATTAGGAAGTTTCCTATTTCAGAAATATTGAGTTACTACAACATCATCAATAGTATTTCACTTAACTTGTCAAACAAAAAAATCATCTCGATATCTTCAAAATTGAGGAATTTATTCAATTTCTTATATGATAAATTTTTAATTACTACGCGCAAGGCTTGTTTCGACTCGTGACGTCAGAATACACAACACTGTCGCCGGGCTAGCTGCCTGCTGCTGCTTTCGCGTGTTTACTTTACATGTAGGTATTATTTATTATTTTAGTATGCTCATGTTCATTGTGATGTTTATTGAGTGAGGTCTACATTTCTCGTTTTTTTTTGCAATATGGAACGTTTTGTTCGTGGATTTTTTTGCGAATAATCCGTCATACAGTAGTGCCGGAATCCGAGGAGATAAGCTTTCAAAGTTTATTTGACCTAGGTTGTAGCCGTTCTTATACCCTCTTTTGACACTAGGAAAATCCATTAATTCTTTCAATTTATTAATTAATTTATTTGTTTATTATTGTTAGTTGTAGTGTATGAATAATGACCCTTATAAACAATTATTTTCATTGAACTTTCAGGAATATTTATTGGTGTACATGTATGGAGCATGGAGCTGATTAGTTTTTGGTACTCATTGGCGTAGGGCGTGAGGGTTTTTAAGAGGGTCAAGGTCAAGATGTTGCAAAATATTCTCAAAATTTAAAAAAGCCGTTCAATTTTCAGTAAACTTTTAGAAATAATTTGTCGGGGTACATGGCTGTCTGTTCAGTTTTTGGTTTTTGGTACTCATTACCGTAGAGCTTTAAATTTTTAGGGAACCAATTTTGAAAAAAAATCAAAAAACAGTTCCATTTTATTAAAATGTAGTAGAGAGAGTTTTTGTGCGTTTACCATTTATAAAAACATTACGCTTTCTGAAACATTCAAAATAGCGGATAGAATATTGCAACTGAAAATTATAAAAGTCTTTTAATTCCGTTGGAATTTAGAATGTCTGGATTTATTCGCAAAGTTTAAATGTGAAGTCTGTTTTAAATCGCTAAAAATGAAGTTAATTATATTGATTGTGTGTGTGATTAAGTTTTATGGATCTGGTTTACACCAACTGGCCGGCAGCTTTTTGGAAGAATAATATAGATTTAATTATTTTCTTAAAAACATTTCAAAAAATTAGTTACATACTTCTTCAGCGCACTCCGTACATCGTGTAATCCATAGATAAATATAGTTATAGTTATAGTTAGTTCTGCTTATACTATTTTTTTTAAACACTAACTATTTTTAGGGCAAAGTTTTTAATAGCACATGAGTGTATTTTGTCCTTTTGTGAAATTTGACAAATAAAATTATTATTATTATAATTATTATTATTATTATTATTGTTATTGTAAATAATGGAAAATTAGATGTTATGATACGCTTTTTGTATTGTATATCTATTATAAATATCTTCTAACATATCCTCACGTTTAATTATATCGAAAATATGTCAGATTTATCAAAAATGTTTATTGGGACTAGTTACACTGACATTTTTACTTCTACAGATAATTAAAAAAGAAAAATACAGACATTTTTTACATGTTGAGGTATATTTGTTAAGAGAAAATCAAAAAAATGGAAACTTTCTCATTACAATCTGTTAGAGCTTGTACGAACTGCTTTGGATTAAAAGTTAAAGTAAAGAAAAAAAATCACCACGTCAAGAGAGGTAAAGGAGGTTTGGTTGGAGGATGTCAGTTTTTCTTGTTTCTTGTACAATTTTGATTATTAGCATAATTCTTGCATAGAGCGTCTTTAACGTATTATATAAAAAAATAAATTAATGTAATGCCTGAGGTAATTTAAGTACTTATTTTAGATTCTTTCTGCCAGGCTACTCAAATAGGTATATTAAATTAGGAAAGAACAAGAAACATCAAATAAAAATTATATTTACGGCAATCCAATAACTGGAAACAATACACAAAGTACAATTTATAAGAAAATATTGCAAAAGCTTAAATATATAAAAAGGAAGGACAATTTTTATTCTTATAACAAAGAGAAAATACTCAACAAATTGAAAAAGTAAATGTTAAGGTTAAAGTTTCAATGAATATACGGTTTAAATTTCGCAACTGCCAAATTTTCGCGTCATTTCAGATTTTCGCAACTTTTATTGTGCCTTCATTTTCCTATAAATTATAAAAATATTCTCTACTCTACAATCTATTCTTAAAATTTGTTAGCAAATTAGAAAATAAAATAAAAGTACTGGTAAGTTATATTGCAATATGGTATACAATAGCGTTTTTTTTTCTTTAATGTAAAAGATGGATCTGTGATTCAAAAAGTAAAATTAAGAGCATTCGCCCCATATTTTAGTTTGACTAATATTTTTGTTTGACAATTTCAAATTAAAATCTGTTTTATAATGTTTTCAAATAGTTTAAAAAATCACTTCTTTAACCAATAACGTTTAAAAAATTGAATTATAACGTAAGCTTTATCCTGCCCGCCAATCCCTAAAAACAAACATCCAAATAAATCTGATCCATTAAGTTAACCGATTTAACAGCTTGTTATTTGTTATCACAGAAAGTTCAAAAGGTTAGCTAAAATTTAGTTATTGTTATATTTTTTTTAAATATTTTTGTTACAGTTAATTTTGCCAGTTTTAATTACTAAACTACTAAGTAGTCACGCAAGTAAGTTATTTATATTTTAATCATCGTATCTCAACCGTTTTAGTGTCGCGACCCGACCAAAAGCCAACAAATAAAGTAAAAAATCTTAAGACCTCACAATATATTTTAACGTTTATCACAATTTTACGTTACTAACGTGTAAAATTCATTATTTAATAAAAGGATTTTTCGTATACGTGCCTTATTTTTTTTTTGACATATTGCGACCCCTCTATACCAGATCGCCAACCCCTCGCCACGGGTTCACGACACCCAGGTTGAGAAACAATGTTAAATTAATATATCATAAGAAAACTAGAGAGCCAGTTCTAGTCCTTATTTATTTATAAGTAATAATAAAGTAATGCATGATAAGCTGTGGTTTATAACGCATTAGAAAATATAATTACTAGGTTTAGTTTCGCTGTCGCAATACGGTTTTATATGTCGTTTTCATGGGCGGTTTTAGGTGGGGGCTCGGGGGGGACTAACCCACCCCCCCCCCCAATCTCTAATTAGCCCTCCCAAATCCAACTGAGTGGCTTAGCCGCCTATATACATATGTATAAACCAGGGGCTTAAGCCCCCCCCCACAAAATAGAGGTCTACAACCTCCTATGGTCGTTTTCGCTGTCGGAACAGGTACTTTATAATTTTTTATAACCCTATATATATGGTATTTATATCGAATTTATTTCTAAAATGCACAACCTTAAATCATATTTTAGTTTGACTAATATTTTCGTTTGACAATTTCAAATTAAAATTTAACGGCCAGATTCTCCAACGCTAAACCGTGGTCTAATTTGACAACCAAAAGTTTTAAACTGACAAGTGTAAGAATAACACAACTAAGATTTATACTGTGAATTTGTCTCCGAGTTTTTTTTTGAAAATTTATAAAGAAAAGAGCCTTTTTAGGCTTCTCGCAATAACAGTAACAATAAATCCGTTTTAGCAAGACGTTCCAGATAAAAGTCATTTGGAAACCAAATAAATCGCTGGAGTATTAGAATATCCCATAAGTTTTTATTGACGACTTATTACAAAACAATGACATCACAAAAACCTGTCAAACCCTAACTGATTAACTAGATCTTAATGTAAACCATCTTAAACCTTCTTAGTGAATCTGAGCGTAAAAATTCCTCTGTAAAAACGATATCCGTAACTTGCAACTGTCATTGATATGTATCTATGGGTCTTGTAATACCTATTACATTTGTTTCCTGTTCGATTCCTTAGTTAGAAATTAATATTATTTATAGACATGAATAATAATTATTTGATTGGCTGGTATGTATTACTACTGACAATTCAAACTTGCACGTCTACATGGAAATGCAATGCACATATGCAATTTTGAGTTATCAATGGCTATACCATAATAGGAGAAGTAAAGTGTAAATATGTATATAATTTATTAGCAATGTAGTAATGCAATTTGCTTTTAAAATTTATATTTAATACTTAATTAATTTTTAAGCTTACGCTGTTCCCCACTTTGAAAGAAATATGTGTGTTATTTTTAGTTGCCGTTTCCAAATTATATGGAAATTATGATACAACTCCAAGTGTTAGGAAAACAAATTTTTAAAGGAAACTTGCCAACTTGAAAAAAAAATGGAAATTGTCAATCACAAACTTTAAGTATCATCCCATCAAAACGACAAAAGGGAAATAATATTATTAAAAATATACTGATAAATCATTACATAAAAAGGGAAAAGAACAATAACACAATGTAGGGTGTAGGAACGTCCTTTGCCCTTTATCACACCTATCAAACTATATGTCATTTGATCCAAAGGGCGAAGTCCTTAATAATACTCATATCAAAAAAATTAACAGAAAATATACAATTATTTACTGAAAAGGCTAAAAGAACACACAACACAGGCAAAGCAATTAATACCTTAACAGGTACATAAGCTAGTCCATACGTATCCGCAGCAACATTTTAACATGACGTTTTAAAGTGTATACTAAAATAGTTTTAATCTCCAAATAACAACACTGTTTTCAAACACAGTCGCGTTCTTTGAGGTTCCGCGGACACGCGAGTTTAACTGTTTGTCGTCTTAAATTTTAAAATAATTGCAATCAGTGAACTCTCAACGTGTGTAAAAATATCTTTTGGTACAACCCAACCACCGTTGTGCGCGTCTAGCCAAAATTTGCAAAAGCTAAGATACGATTTACTTGGAGGGGAAGAAAGATGGAAAATCGCTATCGATTTTTCGGTGATGTTGGATCTGGATCCAGATTTGATGCTGGAAACTCGGAAAATTTCTGACAATGGAAGTAGCCGCCATCTATCGTGATGCTGCGCAAGCGAAGGAAAACCTATATAGATTTATTTTTAAGTTTTTGCAGAGCTTTATGGCGTGGCAGGTACATCTTTACGAGGGCATGTAGAAACGTATCCTATACTGCATGCCCGAGAAGTGCGATCGACATTCCCTAGACTAAAAAACTGTCGACATACGTATAATTTTTGCGGCGCGTAGTTTAAAATTAAAAATAAAATTTTGATTTTTTAATTAATTATACACATGTCCCTTTTATGTGTCCACGATGGAAAACGTTCCACGTTGTTTTATAGCAAACTAGCTGGTACCCGCGGGTTTCGCCAGCGTGATTTAATCATGTAATATATTTTTAGAATATATTCTTGGAAATTAGCACTTATTCGTTGTAAACGACATTGATTGTTTTTCGTAGAGGCTGCAAAATAGCTAAGCTGTTGGACAGTTAATCACACCGAACATTTGAAAGCACGGGTGCCAGATTTATTTAAGTATATAAACTAAAAATGTTTGCACATAGTGTTACCCCCTAGGGATTAAATTACAACACGAAAAAAACTGGTTGTTATCTAAAAAAATTGACATGGTTCGGTGTTTGTCAGTACACTCTGTCGTTTGAGAATAACAAAATTTTACTTTTGTGGGAATGACTTTACCTCCTTAAAGAGACTTTCATAACACCCGCTACTATTTTTCACCAAGACAGCAACGCAAACCTGTATGCCAAATTTCACGCTGCAACGTAGGGTTTAGTAGATCTGGTGAGGGGGTGTTTCTACCCCTTATGGGTATTCCAACACAAAAATTAAATAAAATGGACATGTGTCGGCCTTTTCCATCAAACCCATTGGTTTTTGAACTAAAAAACCATTTAATTTTTAGGGGTTCATTTTACGCCTCTAGAGGATGAGTTTTGCAATATCCTTTCTTAGTAGACGTCTGGGGCCTAAAATAAAGCTGTATGCAAAATTTCAGCTTTCTATCTTTGGTAGTTAGGGCTGGACCTTGATCAATCAGTGGTAAAAGTGTATTTTTACCCCTAGGGGTAAAATTCCAACACAACAAAAAGTAGTCTTATGTAAAAAAATAAAATAAAACTGACATGTTTCGGCGTTTTCCTTAGAACTTAGTAGTTTTTAAAACAAAAATAATTAAATTTTTAGGGGTTGCTGTTACGCCCTTACAGAGCGAGTTTTGCAAAATCCTTTCTTAGTGGACGTCCGCGGCCTAAACTAAAGCAGTACCCAAATTTTCAGCTTTCTATCTTTGGTAGTTAGGGCTCGGTCTTAATAAATCAGTGGTAGAAGTGTGTTTTACCCCCTAGGGGTAAAATTCCAACATGAAAAAAGTAGTTTTATGTAAAAAAATAAAACTGACATGTTTTGGCGTTTTCCTTAGAAGATAGTTTTTAAAATAAAAAATAATTTAATTTTTAGGGGTCGATTTTACCCCTTTAGAGGGTGAATTTCGCAATATCCTTTCGTATCGGACGTCTGGGGCCAAACTAAAGCTGTATGCAAAATTTCAGCTTTCTATCTTTGGTAGTTAGTGCTGGGCCTTGATAAATCAGTGGTCGAAGTGTGTTTTACCCCCTAGGGGTACAATTCCAACACGAAAAAAACAGTAGTCTTATGTAAAAAAATAAATTAAAATTGACATGTTTTGGCGTTTTTCTTAGAACTTAGTAGCTTTTAAAATAAAAAATAATTTAGTTTTTAGAGGTTGTTTTTATCCCCTTAGAGGGCGAGTTTTGAAATATCCTTTCTTAACCCAAGCAAACCCAAACAAAATTTCAACTTTTTAGCATTCGTAGTTTTGGCTGGGCGTTTATGAATGAGTGAGTCAGTCAGTTTACAACTTGGATGAATAAAGAATGGATACGGAATGAGCTAACATTATTTGAAGCCATAACAAACGAGTCTAAGCGATACTGTAAACACAATTTGGAAACATTGGCCACATCTTATTTTACCTTGTATTTTTGTATAAACAATACATTAGAAGCATCACAAGACTTACTAAAACTAATAAGAACCGTAAAATATTTTATTTTATAAATAATAAATTTAGGTTAGAAAGCTGTTAAATACATTATTTCTAAAGGCTTATTTAAAGTCGCTCCGAGTCATTTATATAAGTCGCACTTTTTCTTTTCTAGTTCATTAGACCAAGACATGCGTTTAACCGAGTGTTCAGACCTTGGATTCATCCAAGGTAATTTCACGGCAACCGCTCAGCTGCTGAGAGGAAAACACAGAGCAACCGTGAGAGCCGTATTTGATTGACAAAAATTGGATCGACTCTGATCACTTTACGATACTCCAATGCTATTTTATCTCTTTACTACTATTCTTGATTCAATTACGTATTTCTCTTAAAGTTTGTAAGCTGATTCGGATCGATCCAATTTTTGTCAATCGAATACACCTCTGGGTACGATGTTTTCATAACAAACAACAAATAAACAGGTTACACGTTCGATACGCAGGATACGCTCACACTATAGAGAAAACTGCATCCTTTATTCATCCAAGGTTTACAATTTTATATATGCAGGGTGATACAAAAAGATGTTAAGAAATTTGAAGGGCAGATTCTACATTTAAGATATTAAAATAATATATAAATATATAAAAATTCCACACCAGACATTGATTCTAAAAGAATATTGCACTTTGCACTCAATTATGAAGCCAGGGTTTTCATGAGCCCACCACTTACAGTTTTGAGAACTTACTTACTGTCCCGTTTGAATGAAAAGGTGCTTCGTCTGTAAACATTATTCCTTTGGCAAATTACCAATTCTCTTCTATTTCCTCCTGTACTCATGCACTAAAATCAAACCTTGCTTCAAAATCCCTTTCTTTAAGAATATTTATAAATTTTGGCTCGTAGAGATAATATTTATTTTTTCGTAAAATTTTTCTTATGGTCGTTTCTTTGGCCCCTGTTCTTTCCGATATTGCTACAACTGACGTTTGCTTGTGCTCAATTGCATCTTATAACAAATTTTCTTCATGCTCTTCTAGATTCCAATTTGCATGTGGTTTCTTAAAATCATTCAAAACTGTTCCAGTTCGTTTGAATTTGTCCAGAATACGCCCATCTGTGGAATGCGAAACAAGCTTTTGTGGGTGTCTTGGATTAAAAATATTCATTTATATTTATTTAAGTATATAAACTAAAAATGTTTGCACATAGTGTTACCCCCTAGGGATTAAATTACAACACGAAAAAAACTGGTTCTTATCTAAAAAAATTGACATGGTTCGGTGTTTGTCAGTACACTCTGTCGTTTGAGAATAACAAAATTTTACTTTTGTGGGAATGACTTTACCTCCTTAAAGAGACTTTCATAACACCCGCTACTATTTTTCACCAAGACAGCAACGCAAACCTGTATGCCAAATTTCACGCTGCAACGTAGGGTTTAGTAGATCTGGTGAGGGGGTGTTTCTACCCCTTATGGGTATTCCAACACAAAAATTAAATAAAATGGACATGTCTCGGCCTTTTCCATCAAACCCATTGGTTTTTGAACTAAAAAACCATTTAATTTTTAGGGGTTCATTTTACGCCTCTAGAGGATGAGTTTTGCAATATCCTTTCTTAGTAGACGTCTGGGGCCTAAAATAAAGCTGTATGCAAAATTTCAGCTTTCTATCTTTGGTAGTTAGGGCTGGACCTTGATCAATCAGTGGTAAAAGTGTATTTTTACCCCTAGGGGTAAAATTCCAACACAACAAAAAGTAGTCTTATGTAAAAAAATAAAATAAAACTGACATGTTTCGGCGTTTTCCTTAGAACTTAGTAGTTTTTAAAACAAAAATAATTAAATTTTTAGGGGTTGCTGTTACGCCCTTACAGAGCGAGTTTTGCAAAATCCTTTCTTAGTGGACGTCCGCGGCCTAAACTAAAGCAGTACCCAAATTTTCAGCTTTCTATCTTTGGTAGTTAGGGCTCGGTCTTAATAAATCAGTGGTAGAAGTGTGTTTTACCCCCTAGGGGTAAAATTCCAACATGAAAAAAGTAGTTTTATGTAAAAAAATAAAACTGACATGTTTTGGCGTTTTCCTTAGAAGATAGTTTTTAAAATAAAAAATAATTTAATTTTTAGGGGTTGATTTTACCCCTTTAGAGGGTGAATTTCGCAATATCCTTTCGTATCGGACGTCTGGGGCCAAACTAAAGCTGTATGCAAAATTTCAGCTTTCTATCTTTGGTAGTTAGTGCTGGGCCTTGATAAATCAGTGGTCGAAGTGTGTTTTACCCCCTAGGGGTACAATTCCAACACGAAAAAAACAGTAGTCTTATGTAAAAAAATAAATTAAAATTGACATGTTTTGGCGTTTTTCTTAGAACTTAGTAGCTTTTAAAATAAAAAATAATTTAGTTTTTAGAGGTTGTTTTTATCCCCTTAGAGGGCGAGTTTTGAAATATCCTTTCTTAACCCAAGCAAACCCAAACAAAATTTCAACTTTTTAGCATTCGTAGTTTTGGCTGGGCGTTTATGAATGAGTGAGTCAGTCAGTTTACAACTTGGATGAATAAAGAATGGATACGGAATGAGCTAACATTATTTGAAGCCATAACAAACGAGTCTAAGCGATACTGTAAACACAATTTGGAAACATTGGCCACATCTTATTTTACCTTGTATTTTTGTATAAACAATACATTAGAAGCATCACAAGACTTACTAAAACTAATAAGAACCGTAAAATATTTTATTTTATAAATAATAAATTTAGGTTAGAAAGCTGTTAAATACATTATTTCTAAAGGCTTATTTAAAGTCGCTCCGAGTCATTTATATAAGTCGCACTTTTTCTTTTCTAGTTCATTAGACCAAGACATGCGTTTAACCGAGTGTTCAGACCTTGGATTCATCCAAGGTAATTTCACGGCAACCGCTCAGCTGCTGAGAGGAAAACACAGAGCAACCGTGAGAGCCGTATTTGATTGACAAAAATTGGATCGACTCTGATCACTTTACGATACTCCAATGCTATTTTATCTCTTTACTACTATTCTTGATTCAATTACGTATTTCTCTTAAAGTTTGTAAGCTGATTCGGATCGATCCAATTTTTGTCAATCGAATACACCTCTGGGTACGATGTTTTCATAACAAACAACAAATAAACAGGTTACACGTTCGATACGCAGGATACGCTCACACTATAGAGAAAACTGCATCCTTTATTCATCCAAGGTTTACAATTTTATATATGCAGGGTGATACAAAAAGATGTTAAGAAATTTGAAGGGCAGATTCTACATTTAAGATATTAAAATAATATATAAATATATAAAAATTCCACACCAGACATTGATTCTAAAAGAATATTGCACTTTGCACTCAATTATGAAGCCAGGGTTTTCATGAGCCCACCACTTACAGTTTTGAGAACTTACTTACTGTCCCGTTTGAATGAAAAGGTGCTTCGTCTGTAAACATTATTCCTTTGGCAAATTACCAATTCTCTTCTATTTCCTCCTGTACTCATGCACTAAAATCAAACCTTGCTTCAAAATCCCTTTCTTTAAGAATATTTATAAATTTTGGCTCGTAGAGATAATATTTATTTTTTCGTAAAATTTTTCTTATGGTCGTTTCTTTGGCCCCTGTTCTTTCCGATATTGCTACAACTGACGTTTGCTTGTGCTCAATTGCATCTTATAACAAATTTTCTTCATGCTCTTCTAGATTCCAATTTGCATGTGGTTTCTTAAAATCATTCAAAACTGTTCCAGTTCGTTTGAATTTGTCCAGAATACGCCCATCTGTGGAATGCGAAACAAGCTTTTGTGGGTGTCTTGGATTAAAAATATTCATTTATATTTATTTAAGTATATAAACTAAAAATGTTTGCACATAGTGTTACCCCCTAGGGATTAAATTACAACACGAAAAAAACTGGTTCTTATCTAAAAAAATTGACATGGTTCGGTGTTTGTCAGTACACTCTGTCGTTTGAGAATAACAAAATTTTACTTTTGTGGGAATGACTTTACCTCCTTAAAGAGACTTTCATAACACCCGCTACTATTTTTCACCAAGACAGCAACGCAAACCTGTATGCCAAATTTCACGCTGCAACGTAGGGTTTAGTAGATCTGGTGAGGGGGTGTTTCTACCCCTTATGGGTATTCCAACACAAAAATTAAATAAAATGGACATGTCTCGGCCTTTTCCATCAAACCCATTGGTTTTTGAACTAAAAAACCATTTAATTTTTAGGGGTTCATTTTACGCCTCTAGAGGATGAGTTTTGCAATATCCTTTCTTAGTAGACGTCTGGGGCCTAAAATAAAGCTGTATGCAAAATTTCAGCTTTCTATCTTTGGTAGTTAGGGCTGGACCTTGATCAATCAGTGGTAAAAGTGTATTTTTACCCCTAGGGGTAAAATTCCAACACAACAAAAAGTAGTCTTATGTAAAAAAATAAAATAAAACTGACATGTTTCGGCGTTTTCCTTAGAACTTAGTAGTTTTTAAAACAAAAATAATTAAATTTTTAGGGGTTGCTGTTACGCCCTTACAGAGCGAGTTTTGCAAAATCCTTTCTTAGTGGACGTCCGCGGCCTAAACTAAAGCAGTACCCAAATTTTCAGCTTTCTATCTTTGGTAGTTAGGGCTCGGTCTTAATAAATCAGTGGTAGAAGTGTGTTTTACCCCCTAGGGGTAAAATTCCAACATGAAAAAAGTAGTTTTATGTAAAAAAATAAAACTGACATGTTTTGGCGTTTTCCTTAGAAGATAGTTTTTAAAATAAAAAATAATTTAATTTTTAGGGGTTGATTTTACCCCTTTAGAGGGTGAATTTCGCAATATCCTTTCGTATCGGACGTCTGGGGCCAAACTAAAGCTGTATGCAAAATTTCAGCTTTCTATCTTTGGTAGTTAGTGCTGGGCCTTGATAAATCAGTGGTCGAAGTGTGTTTTACCCCCTAGGGGTACAATTCCAATACGAAAAAAACAGTAGTCTTATGTAAAAAAATAAATTAAAATTGACATGTTTTGGCGTTTTTCTTAGAACTTAGTAGCTTTTAAAATAAAAAATAATTTAGTTTTTAGAGGTTGTTTTTATCCCCTTAGAGGGCGAGTTTTGAAATATCCTTTCTTAACCCAAGCAAACCCAAACAAAATTTCAACTTTTTAGCATTCGTAGTTTTGGCTGGGCGTTTATGAATGAGTGAGTCAGTCAGTTTACAACTTGGATGAATAAAGAATGGATACGGAATGAGCTAACATTATTTGAAGCCATAACAAACGAGTCTAAGCGATACTGTAAACACAATTTGGAAACATTGGCCACATCTTATTTTACCTTGTATTTTTGTATAAACAATACATTAGAAGCATCACAAGACTTACTAAAACTAATAAGAACCGTAAAATATTTTATTTTATAAATAATAAATTTAGGTTAGAAAGCTGTTAAATACATTATTTCTAAAGGCTTATTTAAAGTCGCTCCGAGTCATTTATATAAGTCGCACTTTTTCTTTTCTAGTTCATTAGACCAAGACATGCGTTTAACCGAGTGTTCAGACCTTGGATTCATCCAAGGTAATTTCACGGCAACCGTTCAGCTGCTGAGAGGAAAACACAGAGCAACCGTGAGAGCCGTATTTGATTGACAAAAATTGGATCGACTCTGATCACTTTACGATACTCCAATGCTATTTTATCTCTTTACTACTATTCTTGATTCAATTACGTATTTCTCTTAAAGTTTGTAAGCTGATTCGGATCGATCCAATTTTTGTCAATCGAATACACCTCTGGGTACGATGTTTTCATAACAAACAACAAATAAACAGGTTACACGTTCGATACGCAGGATACGCTCACACTATAGAGAAAACTGCATCCTTTATTCATCCAAGGTTTACAATTTTATATATGCAGGGTGATACAAAAAGATGTTAAGAAATTTGAAGGGCAGATTCTACATTTAAGATATTAAAATAATATATAAATATATAAAAATTCCACACCAGACATTTATTCTAAAAGAATATTGCACTTTGCACTCAATTATGAAGCCAGGGTTTTCATGAGCCCACCACTTACAGTTTTGAGAACTTACTTACTGTCCCGTTTGAATGAAAAGGTGCTTCGTCTGTAAACATTATTCCTTTGGCAAATTACCAATTCTCTTCTATTTCCTCCTGTACTCATGCACTAAAATCAAACCTTGCTTCAAAATCCCTTTCTTTAAGAATATTTATAAATTTTGGCTCGTAGAGATAATATTTATTTTTTCGTAAAATTTTTCTTATGGTCGTTTCTTTGGCCCCTGTTCTTTCCGATATTGCTACAACTGACGTTTGCTTGTGCTCAATTGCATCTTATAACAAATTTTCTTCATGCTCTTCTAGATTCCAATTTGCATGTGGTTTCTTAAAATCATTCAAAACTGTTCCAGTTCGTTTGAATTTGTCCAGAATACGCCCATCTGTGGAATGCGAAACAAGCTTTTGTGGGTGTCTTGGATTAAAAATATTCCCAGTGTCCCTATTTGTCCTATTTTTTACCGTGAATTAAATCTATCTCTATTTTTTCTTCGGTAGTAAGCATTTTTTAATCGATCTTTAAAAAACTTTTACATCAATAGTGATTTAGTGACAATCAGTTTGTTTTAAAGCCTACTGTTGAATTAAATTACAATAAAAATGGTATTTTTTAGTTTTAAAAATTTTAACGATGCTTTCAATAATCAATAAAAGTTTTTTATTAGTTAGCTTCTAAAATCCTATGGATGCTATGCATTTCTAACGGTTGTGTTTGATATGGTTAATAATAAGCCCTATAGATCTTAAAAAATCAAGTAATAGTCCAATAGCGCTCAGGGAATTTTAAAAAATATTTTTGTGCTATTAAACCTCTGCAAACTTTGGGAAATGCATATCTTATCTTTAGAAACGTTGCAATATGGCGTCTAAACTTAATAATAACGAAATAAACGTTAAAAATTGAAATAAATTTATTATACTAAAAAAATAAGTGAAAAATTAAAAGGTACAATTTTTGAACAAAACTTTACACGTAGAATCTCGATGAGAAACCAAACAACTTTTTCCTATGACATTTTTCGAAATTTTAGCAGATAATATCAGTTTCAGGACATTTTCTTTAAAAACGTAACTTTTGACAGCTAACATGGATCACGTGACTATCTTTATATATGTCATTTAAGGTTCTTGGTCAAGCAAAAATTGATGCCAAAGGCAAATTTGACCTGAATTAAATTTTAAAAAAGTTTCCTATATGGTGCAGACCTTATGGCGGACACTGTTTCAATATACTATTATCATACTTCGTCACTGATATTATCCATTTACGGCCGGTATTACAGGTTGTTAAAACTGAAAGTTCAGATGATCTCAGGTTCTTCTGGTCGATGGACAGAGGATGATAAATTATTTTCAGTTCAGTTCAGTTTTCAGTCAAAAACAATGTAAGAATATTTTTTTCTATTGATTTTGAGTACCTATCTATTGTTTGAGAACGTACAAATAATTGTTACTTTATTGAAAATATTTTTAAAAAATAATAATATTGGAAGTGCTGTTTTAATTAAGTTATAAAATTCAAATTGCAAAATGAGTGACGTCATAACAGGAGGGTCCACACGAATGTGATTAATTGTGGCAATGACGAGAGGGGGGGGTGGGAGTTAAAAACGATTAAATTTGTGTGACGTAATTTATAGATGACCCCTATTGTCCTACAGCAAGTTTTTGAATAACCATGCTCTTTTTTACAATGTAGAATTTTTTATAAAGATATACTTTTTTTATAAAGGCGATGTAGTTGCCTACCTACATTGCATTTTGTTTATTATGCTTAGACCGCTATATAAGTGCGCCCCACGCTTTTAAATTTAATTGCCTATTTAAGGACCAAATGTTTTATAGCTATACAAGTTAACAGAAAACCGGGGTATGCATGTGTGCGGAGTAGAGGGAGGCGCCGTTTGTTAGTTGCTTTACTTGCCGCAAGCTGCGCGCACTGCACACCCCGGTTTTCTGTTAAGTTGTACATCTATAAAAGGAAAATCATATTTTTAACTTTTTAGTGCGCTACTCATAAAAGCGTGTTTTTTAGTCAAATTGCGTTATTAACTCTATAATTCCAAAAAGTGGTGTAGGTAACGTATTTAAATTAACCCTGCAATAATAATAAATACTACTTGTACAATGTGATTTTACTGATTTTAATGTTCTCTAAACCATGGTTTAGGTTTGTTTAATTTTTATGTAATTCCTCGAGGTGTTACAGTGACACTTTAGTTTTTGAAAATGAGAACTATATCAGTGTTATAAGATATTTCATACATAATTCTATATTTTCATTCACCAACCACTTAACAATTCTTTGTACCCTTTTCTTGCAGTCCATTCGAGTAAATATTGGTGGCACCATGTTTTATTAATAGTTCAACAACGTCCTTGCGTTCCTCTTGGGTCGCCAGATGTAGAGGCGAATGATCATTTTGATTTTGTATGCTAACATCTGCTCCGCAATTTACCAAACTGTCAGCTGCGTCCTTGTGGTCATGTTGTGCTGACCAGTGCAAAGGCGACATTCCACTCTCATCTCGTATGTCAAAATTTGCGCCACGATTCAACAGTAACTCAAGTATGTCCTTGTACCCATTCCTTGCTGCGAAGTGTAGAGATGAAAAACCGCCTTCGTTTTGTGCGTTAATATTCGAGCCGTGATTTATTAGAATGCCAACAATGTCTCTGTGACCATTTTGTGCGGCAAAATGTAAAGGCAAAGAATTGGTATCATCGTTTTCTTTAACACAGGCACCATGGCTAATCAAAATCTCGACTACGTCTTTGTGACCATTTTCTGCTGCCCAGTGCAAGGACGAGCAACCTGCATAATTTCTGTGATTCACATCTGCACCAGATTTTACCAAAATCTCAACTATGTCTTTGTACCCATTTAGCACTGCATAATGCAAAGGCGTAGCGTAATAATTATTATCTTTGGCGTTAACGTCGGCATTGTGAGTTATCAAAGTATCAACAACGTCCTTGTGCCCGTTTTTAGCTGCCAAGTGTAAAGGGGAATACTTTTCATTATCTATAACATTAGCTTCAGCGCCGTGAATTATCAAATATTCAACTACGTCCTTGAATCCATTTTCTGCAGCCCTATGTAGAGGTGAAGAATTAAAATTATTTTTGGTATTAACATCTAAACCGTGACGGACTAAAATTTCACAGACGTCTCTAGTTGTTGCCCAGTGCAAGAGCGAAGAATCATCATCAGTAATAACTTTGACATCTGCACCATAAAACATCAATCTTTCAATAATTTCTTTATGTCCCCCTAATGCTGCTCTATGCAATGGAGTAATGCCACCTATCTTTTGAGCCTCAAAGTCAGCGACCTGAATTATCATACTTTTAACCATGGAAATCGAGTTTGTCAGACTTGAAAGCAAGGACTCTCCATTACTTGCCGAGTTAAGCTCTGCACTGAAGGATACCAACTTTTCAATTTTATTTTGATCATCTGGATTATCGTTGACGTTAGTGTTATATTTCGCCAAACATTCGGTTAAGTCCACGTAGTCAGTAACTGCACCCCATTCTAAAAACGAATAGGGATCATCACCTTTAACGTAAATGTCTGCACAGTAATATATGAAAGTTTCAACTATGTCTCTGGATCTATTTTCTGTTTTATAGTGCAAAGGTGCAGCACCATGACAGTTCTCGGCAATAAAATATGTATCATGATTCCCTAAAGTCTCAGTGTAAATACGTTTTGCTACCTCATGCAGAAGCGTAGAACGAACAGATCCTTTAGCGTTAACATCTGCGCCACTGCATATTAACTTCTCAACTATTCCTTTGTGACCTATTTCTGCAGCATTATGTAACGGTGAACAACCTTTGCGATCTTGGGCTCTGATATCTGCACCCTGATTCACTAAAATATCAACTATGTCTTTGTGCCCCTTTCCTGACGCCCAATGCAGCGGCGAGCAGCTATCAATATTTTTTGAATTGACTGCAGCATCGTGCTTTAGCAAACATTCAGTTATTTCTTTGTACCCTTTACCGGCCGCCCAATGCAAGAGGGAACAACCTCTGGGATTTTTGACGTTCACGTCACCTCCGTGACTTACCAAACTTTCTACAAACTCTGTGTTCCCATTGAAGACAGCCAAAAGCAAAGGCGAGGAGCCGTGTTCATCTTTTATATTAACATCAGCATCGTGTTCCAATAAAATATCGACTACACCTTTGTATTCACGTTCTACTGCAAAATGTAAAGGTGATAAACCATCATTATTTTTGACATTAACACTTGCACCATGACATATTAGGATTTTAACTGCGTCTATGCGTCCGTATACTGCTGCATAATGCAGAGGTGAACAACCACTTTCATTTTTGGTGTTAACATCGACTTTAGGAGTAACTAAACTTCCGATTATATTTGCATGCCCTTTTAGGAACGCCCAGTGCAAAGCCAAGAAACCACTTTTATCAACTGCGCTAACATCTGCACTGTGGCTCACCAAAATTTCAATGACGCCTTTGTATCCAGATCCTGCCTCATGGTGCAAAGGCGAATAACTATTCATATGTCTTGTGTTAACATTTGCGGTGTATTTACTACTACTATCTCCACCTTGTGTGTTCCGAATCTCCATTACGTCTTCGTACCCATCTTGCTCATCGTTGGTATTAACATCCGAGTTGTATTTAATGAAAATTTCATACATGCCTTTGTCCCCATCTTGTAAACTATTTTTATTATCTCTTATATTAGCTTCTACATCACCTGCAATTGAAAAATCATTTTCATCGTCTCTGTCAACATCTACTTCATGATTCAGCTTTTCAGCTAATTCTTGGTACTCCTTACTTGCTAACCACTGCAATTGCGAGACGGCACCTTCATTTTTTAAATTAGCATCTGCATTGCCATCTTGTAACGCTGGGTGCAACGGTATGTAAATACTTTCATCCATCTTATTAACATCTGTAGTGTAATTCATCAAATGTTTGCCTTCGTCTTGTGCTGCCGAAGATTCAGAAGCAAGTTCACCTTCTCTGTTCACACCTGCATTGTGATGTAACAAAATTTCAGCTAAGACCTCCTTGTCCCCATCTTGTGGCTGTTGCCGTAAAGGCGTGAAACTATTTTTATCGGCCACCAATGAAACTTCTGTTATTTTACATTGTGAAAATCTACATAAAGTATTTTCAAGAGAATTTTTACCGCTTTCCATGACTTTCTTTGACAGCGCCACAATAATAAACCTTTAAAATCTTAATTTTACTAATATTTCTATCTACAGGAACGTTATCTGCTTTCTGGGAGAATTATTTGATAAATTCAGATCCTTATCTAAAAAAAAATGATTTCTATTAATCTCTTGAGAGTCATGACTCACGATCCCGTATATGGGATAACGGATAAATATTTAATGTATAGGGTGTTTAAAAACAAAAGTATTTTGGTTATAAAAAAACAAAGATAGTTTTTGCATGAAAACGCAATTATTATCTTTATTTGTTTACATTTCGCAATTATATTTAACATGTCTGTCGCGACATGTCGTCATGGTCACTGCATTATAATTATTAATTGCAGTATAATATCTGTGATAATATAATATAAAGCTTAGTGTAATGATGACGCGTTTTAAGATTTACGCGGATTTGGTCAATATTACTATTATTTTAAGAACATTTCTACTTATTTCAAAACATTTTTTTTTGTTACTTATATGTTTGTTTTCACCCTTTACATCAAGAAAACACCACTAGTCACTAGTGACTCTCTATAAGTTAAATTTTGACAATTCTGGTAAAATATAGTAATTTTTAGTTTACTTAAAAATTATTTCTGGTCGGATAATAAAGTTATATGATAATTTTTATGTACAGGGTTATTCATTATATTTTGACTCCCTTATGTATTTAGCTCTTATTACGAGTTATAGAAAAAAACTTTAAATACAAAAGTTTTAGGTTCTTTCGCGTAGTATCTTTTGGTAATAGCGGGAATAAAAAATGGACTTTACAACATTGAAAAAATTAATTGAGTCATATGTTTTTAAATGGAACACCCTGTATATTATTAGCTCAAATGAAAGATCTCTTTGTTCTGATTTCAAATATATAATTTGTTGGCATTTGGTTCAGCCACTTTTGAAATATTTGAGTTTAAAGAAAATACTTTATTTAAACTACAATACGTTTTCGAGGCAACTTGATTTATATTAAAGCAACAAACTTTAATGACTGATGATCTCCAATGGTGGAAAAATAAGTTATAAATAAACTCAAATATTTCAAAAGTGGCTGAACCAAATGCCGACAAATTATATATATTTGAAATCAGAACAAAGAGATCTTTCATTTGAGCTAATAATATACAGGGTGTTCCATTTAAAAAAATATGACTCAATTAATTTTTTCAATGTTGTAAAGTCGATTTTTTTATTTCCGCTATTACCAAAAGATACTACGTGAAAAAACCTAAAACTTTTGTATTTAAAGTTTTTTTCTATAACTTGTAATAAGAGCTGTAGGTGGGAGTCAAAATATAATGAATAACCCTGTACATAATCTTTCAACAGTAAATATTTCATCCAAAAACTTTACAAATTTTGTAAGAAGAAATAGTATTTAACACCATTCAAGCAACAATTATTATAATCCATTTTTATTAAGATAATATTTAATTATTTCCGCAGCTCCATATCAGTCGCACCACTGTGAGCCGCCCGACACCGACGTACAGTTGACCAAGTAAAGTTAATATAATTTTCTCGCGACGCGACGTTACTCGAACTCGACTACCGAGCTGAACTGCTTTTATTCGTGCATGGATGGTGACAGCACTTGGGCTGTTTATAAAATTTAATACAGGAAATTCTGCTAGCCATTTAGCTGCATTCGTGAGTCTTTACTGGTAAATTCGCGCGCCTTTTATGTCATCAGGAAAGATAATTACTGACAATTATCATTGTTATTATTCTTAGCTGTCGGTTGTTAGTTTTGTAGACTGCATACTTTGAAATAATGGATGTTTTGTATAATTTAGTGAACGTTAAAGGATTTTTTAAAGACACTTATGAGGAAAAACTTGAGCTAAAAAATAGAGGTAGGCCATTACCAGATATTAATATTGAGACAGCCGGTGTTAGCAGAGGAAAACCTTATACGCGCCAATTTAAGAGAGATACTTATTCGCGAAATGATTGGATTTGTGGATGTAACAAATAAAATACCCTTTTTTGATTTTCGTGTGTACTTTTCGAAGGCAATAAAACAAAATTACACGCTATTTATTTCGGTAACTTAATTTTATTGCAGAACACCTATATTTTCCCACGAGCCGCCACTGTGTAAATGTATATTTTTATTTATTAAGTAATTAATCTATTTATTCAGTTTAATGAGAATAAGCGATATATAAGATTCGCCAATAATTTTTGATTGATTAAGATAGTTCCTTAATCGCCAGCCATGATAAATGTCAGCAATTTTTCTTTCGTTTGGCACAATTGAACCACGGGCCCCCCAAACCATCGGGACCCTAGGCCATGACCTATTGTGACTAATGGATAATCCGCCATTGGGCATCGTCCTAACTTGAAGATTTTATAAAACACATTTTCTTTTGAATTTTTCATTAAATATTTTAGTCACCTTTTTCCGTTGGTAGACTGCTAGTGCTTTCCTGCCAGTGGGGCAAGGAGGCGGGACCACCCATGACAAAGACAGACTAATTTGGTACAGCAGTAACTGGCATCCTAGTGACAAAATGGCATACCATCGCAAAGTGGGTAGTTTAAGTCAACTAGGAAACAGAGCTTCCGCGGATCATACCATTAAGGTGGCCTTCACTGGGTTGAACTTAGAAGAAATCATTGAACGTCACTTGGTTACACCTAGTAGTCCAGAATCAAGGCAGTTTGCGCCTTAAGAACAAATTGCAAACGTTATTAATCGTAAAGGGAATTAAGAACTCTGAAGGATAAGAACCAAGATGGGACAAAATTAATCTCCAATAAGAAAAATTCAGGGGAGATCGTTAGAAGCCGGGAGAGACCGTTCCACGTTCCAGAGGCGTCCTTGGGAGCTTTTGGGACACCGTAGACGCCGACACCGATACTAACGAGGAAGGAATTGAGCGACAAAAGAGCATGGAAAAGTACGAAATATTTTTTAATATTTATTACTGAGCTTAATGGTAAGCTTGTGTTCAAATTTAAGTGACTTGTACACCCCAGTTCTTTGAACTCGGCCCAACCGGCGCAACTTCCTATTGATTACTATTTATGCATTGTTATTACGGGTTCTTACACTTCGGAATTGCTTGAAATACCTTTACTTGAAAAATCAGTTATTGTCCGTGCTGGGCCCTAGTTGAAGTTAAGTAAATACTGAAGCATAAGTTAAGCTAGTTACAACAGTTCTAATCCGTTTTTGAAAATTAAACAGCACTGGACATTTATGGGATAGAATAAAACACTATAATCAATTGACTTATTTTATTATTACACTAGTAGCTCAACAAACTTAGATATCTTACAGGGATACTATAAAACTTAAAACGCAACAACCCAAAACCACAGCCACATTGGAACCCAAATAGCACCCGTAGAAAACAAAAGTAGAAATTTCCTAAATTAGGTACCCACAATATTTTAAGACATAGTGAATCTTTTACAATAATCGCTAAATAAGCCTTGTAGTACAAACGTTAATTAACACTAAAACAGTTTTATATTGACTTTCACCCATTCAGGATCTAATGCAATACCTAAATCCTTAGTAGACTAGACTGTTAAAACAGTCTAAAAGTTACCGTTATTAAAAATAAATCCCAAGTAAAAAAAATATTGATTTTATTACTGTCCTAAGATATTTTAACATATTCTTATAAAATCCATACTTACTCTACGTAAGTGCTTAGCAACAAATTTAATAATACCTAAATATCCAGTTTGGTCAATGGACTTTTTCAGTAAACAGAAATTTTATAAGTTTAATACCTAATCAGTGTATAAAGGTGTTCCATAAGTTTTTAGTCGAGAAGGAGAAACCTATTAAAATTCAACATAGTTTAAAAAATCTAGACAATGACGTAGATATAGAATTGTTCGTGTGCGATCGGCGTGATCGGTACGTGCTGTTTTGTTTGCGCCAGAGCAGTGTCGCGTTTGGAAACCACATGAGAAAATGATCATATATTCAAACTAAATTGAATTATGTTGCTCTATTCCTACCATAGACAAGATATATTTAGACCATCACAAAGTATTCGCGACACCAGCTGAATCCGTCCAATGTATGGGCGAAAAAGTGCGTTTGTGCGCAGTGGGCGCCAGTCAGATTTTTAAACGACGGTCCTCTCGAGGCATGCGCACTCGGGACGTCTAGCAAAAGTGGTTGTTGAACTCAATGACGCAACGCGGCGAACAGAACCGGGCCGAAAAAATCTCAGTCATTTGTATGTTATGGTAGTTTTGGTTGGGGTGGCGAATATAGCGAACCTCTGAAGCTTGTTATTTCGATACAAAAATAGTCTTTACAAAGTGTTACAGACATTTCATATGTTTCGCCAATTATGTATCCAACTTTTAAATATAAGGAATTATTTCGTAGTCTATTTCTTACAAGTAGTGCATAAATAGGAATAGTTTAATTCCAAATTTAAATTATATGAATATGTGAAAGAATAGGAGGTAAAAAATATAATTTATCTTAAATGCACTCCGGTGTTGAAGTGAATACACACACGGAGAAGTAGAAATATTTGTCAGTGACGTATATTGAGTGTGGTCAAGGTGTCAGAAAGGCACTGATGGGGTGTGTGTGTATTAGGGGCATTGTATGAGGGGTAAGATGGTGTAAGAAGGTCATATATAGTGTCAATGCCTCCTTCCCCTATATTGCATAAGGGTGAGTGTGTCCAAAAGGCATATTTGCGCTTTCGCCAAAGGGGCACTAAAAATACTAGTGGATTAGGGTAGAGGGGAGTATTTTAAAACGGATGGCGAAAGAAAAAAGCGCTTTCGCCAAAGGATCGCTAAGATATCAGTGGATTAGAAGGGTGAGTGTCCAAAACGCATATTTGCGCTTTCGTCAAAGGGGCACTAAAAATACTAGTGGATTAGGGTAGAGGGGAGTATTTTAAAAGAGATGGCGAAAGAAAAAAGCGCTTTCGCCAAAGGATCGCTAAGATATCGGTGGATTAGAAGGGTGAGTGTCCAAAAGGCATATTTGCGCTTTCGTCAAAGGGGCACTAAAAATACTAGTGGATTAGGGTAGAGGGGAGTATTTTAAAAGGGATGGCGAAAGAAAAAAGCGCTTTCGCCAAAGGATCGCTAAGATATCGGTGGATTAGATTGACATGGGGCAGTAAGTAGTAGCGCTTTCAGCAAAGTATCAAGTGCACACACTGTAAATAGGTGTAAAAATATTTACATCTTACCCTAGAACTTGCTTTGTTCAAGAATTATACAGGATGGGATGCCAATCCAATAAAATATACACATGTAATTTTTTTGATTTACTATTTTACTTCTTAAAACAGGTGCATATTTTATTTCTATTGTTTAGAATACTATGTTTATATTTTATTTCAACTTTCAATTTTGTAAATGTAACGTTTAGAAACATTAAAGAGACGCACTGTATATACAGTGACCGGCAAGAAGTTCGCAACATATGGGAAAAATTTTTATTAGGTGAGTATTGGAAAAACTTTTCCGGGGGATCGGTTCTGCATATCCGATAACCTAAAAATCGATTTTGACATACGTCACGTGACCACTGGTATAGCGTCAAATTAAAAAAAAAATTGTTAATTTACAAAAAGTGAGGTTAGTTGACGAGATATCAAAAAAAGTTATTTGAAAAAATTGCTTAGAATTAAATTCTAGGTCCTTGTGCAAAATTTTAAGATTTTATTTAAAAAAATTGGAAAACTCAATTTTTTTTAAATATTTTTTTATCGATTTACAAATTTCCAGTTTTTTTCGTTTAGATAGCTTGGCTAATGTAAAGCCCATGTATCTGGATGAAAATAAACGAATGTAGTAGTTTTTTCTACAATTGACAGGACAAAATTAAAAAAGACAGGGTTTCGCCGGACGCTAGCTGTTGCAATGATTTGTATCTAGCAGCAGTGTCAAAATTTTAGAGACATTTCAATGAGATTACATTGAGAAAACCTTAATCGTCTTAAATATATCTGAAGTTCGACTTTTTGTAAAGTTAAGGGGAGTAAAATAGATAATAAACAAAAAATTACCTGTTTATTTAATCGAAATTTCATAAACGAAAACCAATGTAAGAAAAACTTAAAAGTAGTCAAATTCTGTACTAACAACATAAAAAATCATTGTTTTTCCTTGGGTGCACAAAATTTAAAACTCTGTATGACCACCATTTCTCTCCATACATACTATTGTTCTCGAGCGCAACTCTCGATTAACATTTCGGAGCATTTTACGATTTATTTGCAATACACAATTTCTAATGACATTCTCTAAATTTTGTATATTCCTAAAGGGTCGATGTTTGTACACAGAGTTCTTTAGGTATCCCCACATAAAGAAATCTAACGGAGTCAGATCTGGTGATCTCGCAGGCCACGGATTTTCAGAAAACCGTCCTATCCACTGGTTTCCAAATTCTTGATCCAGCCATCTCTTCACCTCATTTGTGGAATGAATGCTAGCTCCGTCTTGTTGAAAGTATAAATTTCTTCTTTCGGCTAATGACAAATTGTCTAAAAAGTCAGATATCTCAGTTTGTAGAAATTCTAAATATCGTTCTGAATTTAAATTGTCTCTAAAGAAAAAAGGTCCCACTATTCTGAGGTTGAAAATTCCGCACCACACATTAACCTTAAAACTATATTGGTCTTTACTCTGAATTACAAAGTCTGGGTTTTCGGTGGCCCACCATCTACAGTTTTGTGAACTGACGGTTCCGTTAGAGGTAAATGTAGCTTCATCCGAGAAAAGAACGTTCTTTGGGAAATTAAAATCTTCCTCAATCATACCCTGGAACCAGGCACAAAAATCGAAGCGGGCGTCATAATCCCTATCTTTTAATACTTGTACAAATTTAGGTTTGTACGGATGAAATTTGTTTCTTTTTAATATCCTCCGCACAGATCTTTCGTGAATGTTAGTGATCTCCGATATTTGACTAACTGCTAATTGGGGTGTTTCTGTGATCGACAAACACACATCCAGAGAACCTTCGTCACCTGTTACCGGTTTTTCATGGGAAACTTTATACTGATTTTCTACCGATCCCGTTTCTTTAAATTTATTGACTAGACGAGATACTGTGGAATAATGGAGGGATTTATCGGGGTGCCTCTCATTAAAAATTGCTGCTGTTTCTCTATGGCTTTTGTAATTATCTCCAGAAATTAAAATAATTTCTATCTTTTCCTGAAGAACTAGTGTGGGTGCCATTTTAAGGAATAAAATATTAATAAACTTATGTAAAATATCAAACTTAGTAAGATGCGAGACATAAACCAATGACATAGGTTGAAATCAAACAAATTATAATTTGTTTGACATTTTTCTGTTGTTTTTAACCTACTAGATTATTTGGTTGTTTTAATTTCAGAGCCTGCTTTGGTAGTTTTAAGTACAACTAAATAGACCTGGTTGTTAAATTTATGTGCGAAAAATCTTAATAAAATCTTGATACAGTCATTTCATTAGATTCAAACCATTGCAACAGCGAGCGTCCGGCGAACACCTATTTTTTCGATTTTGTCCTGTCAATTGTAGAATTGTAGATCTGACTCCGTTAGATTTCTTTATGTGGGGATACCTAAAGAACCCTGTGTACAAACATCGACCCTTTAGGAATATACAAAATTTAGAGAATGTCATTATAAATTGTGTATTGCAAATAAATCGTAAAATGCTCCGAAATGTTAATCGAGAGTTGCGCTCGAGAACAACAGTATGTATGGAGAGAAATGGTGGTCATACTGAGTTTTAAATTTTGTGCACCCAAGGAAAAACAATGATTTTTTGTGTTGTTAGTACAGAATTTGACTACTTTTAAGTTTTCCTTACATTGGTTTTCGTTTATAAAATTTCGATTAAATAAACAGGTAATTTTTTGTTTATTATCTATTTTAATCCCCTTAACTTTACAAAAAGTCGAACTTCAGATATATTTAAGACGATTAAGGTTTTCTCAATGTAATCTCATTGAAATGTCTCTAAAATTTTGACACTGCTGCTAGATACAAATCATTGCAACAGCTAGCGTCCGGCGAAACCCTGTTTTTTTTAATTTTGTCCTGTCAATTGTAGAAAAAACTACTACATTCGTTTATTTTCATCCAGATACATGGGCTTTACATTAGCCAAGCTATCTAAACGAAAAAAACCGGAAATTTGTAAATCGATAAAAAAATATTTAAAAAAAATTGAGTTTTCCAATTTTTTTAAATAAAATCTTAAAATTTTGCACAAGGACCTAGAATTTAATTCTAAGCAATTTTTTCAAATAACTTTTTTTGATATCTCGTCAACTAACCTCACTTTTTGTAAATTAACAATTTTTTTTTTAATTTGACGCTATACCAGTGGTCACGTGACGTATGTCAAAATCGATTTTTAGGTTATCGGACATGCAGAACCGATCCCCTGGGAAAGTTTTTCCGATACTCTCCTAATAAAAATTTTTCCCATATGTTGCGAACTTTTTGCCGGTCACTGTATATAAACTGAGCTATTTTCGAGGAATTATCGACAGTTTTGTATAGCAAGACAACTCAGATTTAAGCCAACAAACTATACACTTTTTGTTAAAATCTCACTAATGGTTACATTTTTATCATTAATAAAAAGAATAATTACAAGTAATATATTTAGCATTTATTACTCGATAAAAGATTCACGTCATGTAAAATAAATTTTGAAGTACGGTCCTGTCTATCACAAGGCAAACGTTCGACAAGGCGCAAGCCCGCAGAGGACCGTCTTTGTTTACGGATACAGCTCGGTAAATTTGCCGCATTCGTAATTGACATTATTTCTCTACTATATATTTTCTCTATGATTCCTACCAAGAGGGCACCGTGCGCCTTGTGCTCGCAGACTACAAAATCCTAAAATACGAAAATCCCTGTGAACTGGCAACCATGATACAAATAAAAGCAGATATGATACCGCGCAGGTAGGCGTGTCCATTTACGTCACGCCGCACACAGGCGAAAAATCGATAAAAGTCGGACAGAACCCTATTTTCAAAAAGTTCCTAGAATACAAAAATTAGGCCTTGGACCTCTACCTTAATGACCAATCTATGGTACCTGTGCGCGCGAGCACTGCGAGACCCTCGGTTACTTCGCTACGTTAGTGCGAAGAACGGTTTCTTGGAGAGCGTATGAGTTACGGAAGATAAAGTGCTATTTTGTTTATACGCATGTTGGTGTTTTTCGTGGATTATTTTATTAAAACTTTTGGGATAATTTGTATGTTTACAATGAATTTCGTTTTTTGTTTATAAAATTAATAGGAGGATAACGGTTATGGTAACTGGCCAAGTAGCATAGTTGTTTATATTTTCATCTTATTATTTACCTTTACATGGGGATAAAGTTAACAATGCGGTCAGATTTCAGTTTAAAACTTTGATTAGACGTAAGCCTGAAGTCTTGTTTTGCAAATACAACAATGATTTTATGCGACCCTTAACAAAAATGGCGCATTTATACAGTTACGTTTGCTCTAATCTGTACTATTAATAAAGTTGTTCAAAATGAAAAATCTGTACATAACGCAGAATTGTAAAAAAGGGGTTTCTATTGTCTATTTAAGGTGTTCTGAACCAAAAGCAACAGTTTTTAGAATGTTTGTCTGTCTGTTTGTGTCTTTGTTCCGGCATCACTTAAAACTACTAAAAATAGATTTTAATTGGACTTTTACCAAAAGATAGGTCTTATAGCCAGTTAAATATTGGGGTATATTTTATTAGGTTGGGTCAAGTATAGGTCAAGTTGACGAATAAAATGTTTAAACCAGTATTGCCTTTTTATTACAATACTTATTTTTTTTACTACAATTAATTTTAATTATAAAATGATTTAATAGACTAATGGTCGTTTGTACCACCAAACTTAAGGCAAGTATAGTTATAAATACGTTTATTTTGAATCAGTAATAAATTACGTAATAGCATTTAAAACTATACTTAGATTAAGTAAGCCTTAAATTTGGTTGTGCAAATGACCACACGTCTAATTACTCGCGCAAAGGGGTAGAATGAATAATAATCAGGAACTGGCTACTTAATAAAATACTTACCTATAGTCTGTACACCGAACGTACGGGGTAACAAAACTACCTGATATTCAGTAACAAAACTACCTGATATTAGGTTTAAATTGTTTTGGGTCATAATGGGAAACTAACATTATTGTTTTTTCCGAAAATTCTATCCTTAATAAAAGTAGAAAAATCATTTTAACGTAGCACTAGATTGTGATATACACATGGAGACGCAAAAATAAAAAAAAATAACTACTAAAAACCAATAATATTTAAAATCGAACAAGAAAATACAAAGAAGTAATCTAATTCTGCTTTCTAAAAAAATACTTATTTTATTGATTTTTAGAGCTACAGTTTTTAATCTTTTGGCTTCCTTGTATATTTTACATAAAATTTACCTATCAAAATTTATTTTTTCTTATACACTAACTTTTATCAAGAATCGCACTTTCTGAGAAATCAATATTAGAGAAGTTTTTTCGTTGGCGCCGACTTTTTTGCACTGTTCTTGGTACATAATCCTAATAATGTAATTACCATGAGATATGGTTCAATTTAATTAGGCTTAAAATATTTTTTTTTAGTCAAATAGGGTTTAAAGGTAATATTAAAAATATTTTGTTCAACAATTAATAACGTGTAGGTTTTGTCCGACTTTTATCGATTTTTCGCCTGTGTGCGCCGTGGCCAATTCCGCGATATTTTGTAAACGAAACATCTTTTTTAAGATCGCGTTGTTTTCAACTATTTTTTGGTGTTTTTACATTACTTTTAGGAGTTTAAAAGTAAAAATGAGATGTGCTGTGTATGGTTGTGATGTGGACAATCAATCAATCAATGTAATCAATGAATGTATCCCTTTATTTATATGATTATTTTAAATCATATACTATAAAATTTGTATTATAAGCAGGAGGCAAAATATATTGCCAATAGAATTTATAGTATAAAATCGCCTTTAGCTAACGTAAACTCTATATTGCGCGTTATAAATTTCAACAATAAGTCACGGCGTGACGTCATGCGCGAACCCGGACGAATCTGACACGGTTTGGTATCATACCTTCTTTTATTTGTATCATGCTGGCAACCACCAATCTCCTAATTTACCGATCACACGAAATGCATTCTTACTTACCTCACTTCACCCCGCATATCAAGCAGTCCATGTTCGCCGAAATTATATTATTTCAATCTTTCGGTTTTCCTAGTTAGCCCCCAGTATTACGAGGGTAATATAAAAAGTACATGAATGTTCATTAAAACTTTATTAAAATTATTTACATTATTTATAGCAAAAAATATATAATAGGTTAGAAATGTTAACTCCTCAGAAAAACCTGGAAACACGAAATTTGAATAAAAATCAATAAAATAGTACGCATCCTACCACCATCGCTCTAGCTCGTTTTCTCGTGGCGGATAGTTTAAAGGTGGTATGTTTAATTTATTAATTTATTTTTAACCAAGAATTTGATTGTTAAAGAAGATTTATTGTTTTTTTTTCGTATTACACAATAAAATATTATGTATTCAGTAAAACCAGCTATAAACTGATGATTTTACTGATTAAATTATATTTTAGAGTAAATTACCTATAAACAAACTAAAAAACAATAATAGTCTTTAACAATCAAATACTGATACTTATAAACCCTACACAGTATATGTAAAATATAAATTATATAATAAAACTACAAAGTATATATGTACATGTCGGCTTTATTTGTGTTATATTTCTTTTATATGAGTAGTTTTCCATGTACCTAAAGTCATAAAGTTGAGACTATATTTTTTAATAAATATCGTTAACTCCTGAGCTTGAAAGATAATCCCCATTTTTTTACGAATTCATGCTAGCATGCTGAAATTCATGAATGGATAACTACCCAAATGTAAAACTGGTATTAATTAAATTAATTAACAGACAACATTGAGTTGAGGCTAAGTAATTTCTCTGCCTGCACTGAAACCCAGCATTATTTAAAACAGATATTAAATATATTGTTTAAACAAAAGCAGAATTCTTAAAGAACAAACAAAAAGAACAATATTAAAAAAGGCTCTTTTGTGTCTATCAAGGCAGGTGACAAAAATGATATTTCTTGTGAATTTTGACCTGCTGAACTGCTGAACATGATGGAGCAATTAGAATTACCGGATGCTTCCGGGAAAACCTTTTTATTTAGTATCAAGTAAATTCTAATCACATCACGTTGTTCAAAATCCATTATAAATAATAATACTACAGTCAGAAATCTTCAATTTTGATACCTTGGCAGGCAAAAAATTGCCTCTTTTTAGCATTGTTCTTTAAACACATTTTATTATTAAAACAAAAAATACACTTCACTTCACTTAAAACCATCCTAAAATTTGCAACAGTTTCTATGTTATAAATGAATTCAAAAAATACAAAAATAGGGAATGAAATTGTTTAAAACTATAAAATAATTATTGCGTCGGCCTGTCACAAATCGCGGCGAAATTTGACAAACGTTTACACGCCAACTGTCGTAAAGTTCAAAGAACGAGTGAAATGATGATAGCCTAGATGCAGAATTATCCTAATGCCACGTGGTGGTAGGATGGACTACTAATGGTGTAACGGTCGTGTTTCCACTTATTCAATTCAAGTTTCACCCATGTGATTTACAGTATGTATTATTACATGGGCAGTCCTATTAATACTGTGCGAAATTAGAAAAGACCAGAAAAATACATTCATATAAGTAGGTACTAATTATGTGCTGAATGTTACACCGATCTCTAGATGTAATATATAGGTAATAACACTTGCTCTTTCCAAACAATTTTGACTAGTAAAAGATTGCTGATTTTATGTAATCTACATAGCATGTATATGATTTTCTTTACTGGCTAGCAAGTATGTAGATATTGTAATCGATTGAAACATTCGTCTTGAGATTTGTTCAGATCTTTACGATTTGGGATCACAAGGTTACCGAAAAATCATTTCTGTCGCGATCAGTTTGTCCATCTGTTGACGCGAAAACTCAAAAACTATGTAACAGAAAAATAGTTCTTATTTATCGGATGAACCTATACAGAGTGAGTAACTTAAAACAATTACGTTCAGATTCACTAAAAAGGTTTAAGATTTAGTACTGGTTTAAATTAAGATCTTCCAGTGGATCACTGGCCATTTGGTCTTAACCAGTGCCATTAACCTACATACACACACACACACACCAGTGGATCAGTTAGGTTTTGACAGGGCTTTGTCCTGCCATTGTAAATAAGTCGTCATTAAAAACTGATGAGTTATAATATTTAAGCGATTTGCTTGGTTTCTAAAATATTTTTATATTCAAACGTGTTGCTAGAATGAATTTAGTTCTATTATTAGGGATAAGCAAATACTAAAATTGTCCTTTTCTTTATAGGTTTGAGCAAAAACTAAGAAACAAGTTCGTAGTATAAAACTTAGTTGTCTTATACACACACGTCAGTTTAAAACTTATGGTTGCCAAATTAGACCATTCTAGCGTCGCACAAACTGACCGTTAATTTTCATCTATGTTTGCGTCAAGAATAACATGTTTTATAAAAATAACTCTTTGTACCCTTGACTTTATTAAGCACAATTTTGGATTTTGTAGAAAATTTTTCAGCATTAGATTTAATAAAACATAATTTTTTCATTTTTTAATATATAAAAAATACATCATCACATCACCTCTAAACCCTGTGTAATTGAGACATGTGTGTTGAGAAAAAAAAATCCGCCCCACGACTTTTTGATAGCTGCAGTAAATTATTTGATTCTCTTACAAAATTAAACCTACATTCTTAGAGATTTTTTTATATTATTGCATTAGATGAAAAGCTAAATACTTACCACGTAACACAGTATTCACTACCACTAGCACAAGATATCCAAAGATAAAAAGCCAAGAAAATCTTTTATTGGAAAGACACTCCAGGAACACACTACCAACCTGCTATAAAACGTATTTCAAACCAAGGACTTTTTGAAATAAATTTAATAACTTAACTCCTAAAAATACTACAATAAAAAACATGTACAAACATTTACCGCCAAACTCTTTGTAATGCCGCCGATCTGGTTGTTCAAAGAAGCATCACAGGCTATTAGCGGAACACCCCCGAAAAAGTCGCTTAGAAATAGCAATATGTGACCATGTCGTACTAATGAGGTCGCTGAATGCTGAATACGAATATGAAGTTATTTTTTACCTAGAAATGGAGGAACATTGCACAAACTGGCGTCAAAGTGAAAAAGGCGAAAAAAAAATCGCATTTTTCATTCATTATTGTTAATCCTTTTTCAGGCTCAACTCGCAATATCTCTGGCAATTATTAATATTTCCTTTTGACATTTTCACTATATAACCTTTAAACTATTATCAAAAAACAACACAAATTTTTTTAAATTTCACCCCTTTGCCAATCTAAATGAAAATATGGGATGTGTAAGTCGAACATGGCTGACAACTGTTTCATATTCCATACCAAAAGAATGAAGAGACAACAGGGCATTAAGCATTCAAGTTTTGGCTGTTTTAACGTTAAACCAAACTTATAATTCCTACCTTCATACCTGAACCTGAACCTGAATCCTCTTGGTAATATAGTTGTGGTCAAAAACAGTTTCATATTTTACATTATACTTTGCTGTTTGCTCTTAGCACAGCAAGTTCAACGACATATCAACTTTAACGAATTGATATAACTAAATGCTTAAAAATCATAGAAAAGTAAAAGTCTCCCATCTCTTATGATATTCATCATTCGTACAATAAAAATCATGCTAAACTAAAGATTTAGCGGTACATTTCAAATGACACCTGTAAATACCGTTGACCCTCGTCACTCAGCCAACCTATTTCGATTGCGTCGATTTGCTCTTCCAGTGCATAATGCATCTTTATTTAATAGGAGCGAGTAAAAGAAGAAGGCAATATGACTTGACGGCGATACTGTCTTTCGTGAATGTTATGTGGAATAAAGCACATTTTTTATTGAGCCATCGGATTTTCTGGATAGTGGATTGTAAAAACATAAACCGAAAATCGCTAAAACCCCCCCCCCCCTCCCCCCCCCCATTGGAGAGTAGTCAAACTAAATTGCTAATAGCTCTGTAATGCCAAAAAAAACACAGCTGGTAATCTGACAATGAAACAATCTACACAATAGGTGTTCTTCCTGATCGAGAAAAACTAAACGATTTGATTCACTTCATAAACTTTTCAACTTTTAAAGAAAAAATTCTGACAAAAGAAAATTAAGTTTGACTTTCCGAGATTTAGAAAGCTATATCACAGGACAAAGTACACATAATTTACTCTCTAATTACTTCTCGTAAATTCTATGACGCGAAAACCAACGTGAATGTTTACCCCCTTGCTAAAAGGGCTGCTGATATCAAATTTAAAAATAAATAGAACGTTGCGATGTAATAAATATTTATCTCTCTAGGGACACCAAATATTCATATGATCTTTCTGTTTTTATTGAAAAAAAGGTGAATAAAGTTGGTAGTGTTTTTAGCATTAAAATATCGTGCCCTTAAGCGTTTGAAGTTTGACAACCATACAGCGTTACTGCATATAAAAAATTTAACAAGTTAATTACATTTTAGAATAAGGATTTTAGTTTTTAAGAATTTAGAGAAAAATTAATGGTTGGTCTTGCAGACCAGTTTTAATAACAGTAAACGCCGCAGGCTTTATCAATAAAAAAATAAAAAAAAAAAACATTTTAGAAGCACTTTTGACCATTTCTAAAATACGTGAATGAAGACAAATACCAACCGTTTCAATCATTACGAATGTAAGGAGTATGTTAGAAAGGAACAGAACACTGTGGTTGTATTAAATCGTTGAACTTTACTCTAGTTTTAAATTTTACAAGTAGTGTTGCCAGCATTGTCTGGCGGCTTTTTCCAAGATCCTGATGTTGCTAACTTTATATGCTCTCTTAAAACGGTATAACGAAATCATTTTTATTAAACTACGCAAAATGAACGTTAAAAAATCGTTGTAGTTGCTTAGTCTGCTTTAACCCTAAAACCGATTAAGCACCTAAATGTTTGTTTCTACGCGACTTTTGAAAAAAAAAACAAACATTTGTGCTAAACCCCTTTAAAGGGAGCCTATCAACATAGTTTGTGATGCCGGATAAATATTTGCAAAGTTTGATTGAAGTGAAGTGTTTTTTATTCTCTCAAAAAATACTTGATAAAGTCCAAACGTAAGAACGTCGAAAATTCTATTTTTTCTTGCTCGATATACAATGGCACCAAAATTAAGATTTAGTGAAAAAGCCCATGGAAAATACTTTTAACGTTGCTCATTAAAGCTGTACTACAAGACTTTCTTAGCAAATAAGTAAATGAACAATCAAAAATACTGTACTTGCTCTTTATTCTAACTTAAGGCTTTTCCTTTAGCAATTGGGCTACCACTAAAACCACAGCACTTCCAAAAATAAACAAACTTCCGGGTAACGAGGCTAGCAAACTTTGTTCCACTGCAAAATAAAAAGATATTGATTTAGACAGGACAAACCTATAAAATATTTATTGCAACACCTATAAATAGTAAACCTACATTAATAACGTTTTTTTTTATTTTAGAGATTTCTATATCCAATACTACATAATGGCGGGTCAGTTAGGTTAGGCCGAGTCTTCACCCTATTATCTCAGTCCGATACACGTTCTATTGGAGAACTCTGAAAGGCATTTATTTAGTGATATATACATATATATATATATATATATATATATATATATATATATATATATATATATATATATATATATATATATATATATATATCACTCAGACTTGATGGCCGTCACAAAGGCGCCATTCATAAATTACGTAACGCTGAAGGGGGGAGGGGGTTCATCCGGTCGTTTCTAGCCGTTACGGAGGATCTGGGGGTGTTTAAGACACCGTCACGTAACATTACCATTTACAGTTCAAATACGAGCCATCTTTTCCCCTTCATGTGCTTATTGCAGATTTTTAATAAATGTAACTTTCTGTGTAACTAACTGTGTCAAAAATTTGGAATAATGTTGACTCTAGAGAGCAAAGAATTTATTTAGTGAAATGCTACGGTATAGATGAAATATCATATCGCTTTGCAATTGAACTGGTTAATAGAAAGTATCCGGGGGTATACGTTTCTATAAACTGTGTTCGGGAGTTAGTAAGAAAGTTTGATAAAACAGGTGTTCCACTCCCTAACTCGAATTGCTTTATGTGCAGGACAACCGTCCTGTTGAAAATGAAGTATCAGTCTCATCTGCAAGTTTACTTCATCCAGAGCAGGGAGTAAGAAGTTTTCCAACATCTCTATGTATGTGTTCTGGTTTACTGTTCCGTCAAAAAAATAGGGACCAATAATTTTATTATACATTATTGCACGCCAAACATTAACTTTTTTATATCGCTGACTATTTGTTATAATCGGGAAATTTGGATTTTTTTTCGACCAATATCTAGAATTTTGGCTCCTAGCGACTCAATTCGTGGTAAATGTTGCTTCGTCAGAGAAAACAATGTTTCTGTAAAAAATATCTTTCCATCATAATTCGTTCGCCCATCAACAAACAAAATTCTAAACGAAGCGCATCATCGATCGCCTCCTTCAAGTTTATGAATTCTCGCCGGTTTGTAAGGATAGATGTTGTTTTCTGACAGAATTTTCTGTAAATGGCTTTTACCGAAAGGTAGATCCAGTGTCCTTTTCCTTACTGATTTCTTGGGGAAATTTGTTACCGAATCAATAGCAAGCAATGTAGCGGCATCATTTTCGTCATGAATGCGTTTTTGCTTCTTCAGATCTGTTACAACACCTGTTTTATCAAACTTTCTTACTAACTCCCGAACGCAGTTTATAGAAACGTATACCCCCGGATACTTTCTATTAAACAGTTCAATTGCAAAGCGATATGATATTTCATCTATACCGTAGCATTTCACTAAATAAATTCTTTTCTCTCTAGAGTCAACATTATTCCAAATTTTTGACACTCACTGGAAGGTTTTTTGACTTTAAATACCTAATTTGGGTTAAATGTCAACTGAGTTTATTGTTGTTGTGGATACCTGCAATAATCACTTTGTCTAAATTTGTATAATTATTACTTAAATGCTAATAAAGGCAAAAAAATTAACTTTGAGATACAAGGTTCCAATTTGATATCTGAACTTTTATTAATATTGCAAACATCTTTTCTCTGTAATATTTTCACCATTCTTTCAAATAACAGGTACTTTATTCTTGACTTATTTTCAGTGTTTCTCGTTTTTTATCGACCCTGTATGTTAATTCGAAATTTTGAATATGGCGGTAGACTTTTTAGCATAAGCAAAATTTGTTTTGAAGAATGACTTTTTCTTCTAAAATGCAAAATAAGAAAGTTTACAAGGATAGTTAGGTCCATCCGTGGACACACTGCATATAGGTATAGTAAATAGCAAAGCTTGCCTTATTAGTCGCTTGTCTCTGTGTCTAATTATCCGGGAATAAGTGCGGAGTGGAGAAATATATACACACTACACACATTTATATCTACTCTTAAAAAAGTGATGGCTTGAAAAGTTATAAATAAATTGTAATTACTGAATAAAATAGTATATACAATTGGAAGATAGAATTTAAAATTATTCAATTTGAAGACAAAGTGAATTCGAAAAAGAGCGCGCGTAACTAGCATTTAGTATTACGGTCCGTTATCGCAAGTGCAAAAGTCCTACAATTCAAAATGCACCGGCTATTCATTTTATAAAATTAAGGGGGTGATAGGATTTTGTCGTTATATAACTTGGGGGAAGGGTCAAAGGCTGCGTTACAGATCGTTACAAGGGGGAAGGAGGGGGTAAAGTTACTCAAAATTAGCGTTATGTAATTTATGAATGGCTCCTAAGTATCTAATAGCAGAGACCGATGGCTTTACATGCTCTCCGAAGCATGATGCACTGCACAAATTTTTTAGAAAAGCAAAAAGAAATACATCCGACTGCTTTCAAATTCCCATCAATTGCATTAATGCTCTACACTGAAATTGAGGCGTCATTTCTAGGTGTTACATTTATTATAAGTAGTAGGTATTAAAAAATATTATTCTAAGCAGTTAGTGTGTTCATGCTTACTAATTAGTGTTTTTAAAACAGAATGATATAAAGCATCGACACAAACAAAACTTAAACAAACATAATAACATACAGCATGAAACAAGTTTAATTTATGTTCGCCAATGTGATCTCGTAAATCAAATTACTTATATCAAGTTGTGCATTTTTGGGCCAAGGTTGGCATTCGTGCTACAGTTTGACACTATGTAAATTTGAAAATTTTCAAATACTTCCGAAAATATACGCTTAAAAATTATAAATATTTCAGTTTAGACTTTGGAGAATTGTAGTTTATTTTTATAATAAGCAATCATCTTTGATTAAAATGATTAATAGTATAATTAAAAAAAAAACAATAACATTTGCCGGCAACGAGTAGTCCACGGGATCAAACAAAGTTTTATTTATTTATTTAATTTAAAGAGTATAACCAATGAAACTGTCATAGCTAATAATATTTTCACAATTCCAATAGAGTAAGCTAGGAACTATCTTGTGTAAGATTTCTATTAAGCTGGTCTAATTCTTTATTCATTCTGTTTTTGAAAGAATGTACTGATGAAGCACAGACTGTGGTCTCCTGTAAATCATTCCATGTATATGCTATGCGATTACTTAAAAAGGTCCTCCAAAATGGCGGATTGTTATGATGTGTGTGTAGTTTGCGACAATAAAATTTTCGCAAATAGACCGGCTATAGAGTGTTCTGAGTGTTTTACTTGGTGCCATAAGGGCTGTTCGGGCCTCTCGAATGATGAGTTCAATAAAAATAACAATTTAGTGAAAAAACGAAAGAAACACAGTTGGATTTGTCCCGCATGTTTACAAGAAAGTCGTGTTTTAAGTTCAGCAAAAAATGAAGCAAGTTGTAAACAAACAGCATCAGGGCCGGGAGGACGAAGGTCGCTCTCTGGTAGGGATGGTCAGCCGATATCGACCGGTCGGCGGTCGATGCTGGAAATAGCTGGTGATGAGGTTGGGACCGGTGGTGCTCTGTCGATGCCGCCCGGTGCGCCTTCGCCCTTGATGGATTTTAGCCGTAGCATTTCCGGCTTATTGAACAATAAGAGTGTCGGAATGAAGGATGTGATTGTGTTGATGCAACAGATGCATATGCAGTTGTTTAATGCCATTACTGAACAGAATATCTGCACCCAGAACATACTGCAAGAAATTAGGAACACCCAAGAGAGCGCGGTATCTCAACTACAGTCGGAAGTGATTGTCTTGCGCGAGGAAGTCGAGAACTTGAAGTCCGAAATTTCCGCAGCTGGCAGGATTGAGGGGAATGTTGAGCTAACTGGCAGGTCTAATGTTCTGGCTGAGTTCCAGGACAGGGCTTCGCGCGGTTGCAACATTATGTTGTATAATATACCTGAAAAAAAATCTAATGATCTCCAAACTCGAATAAATCATGATGTATCTCAGGTGAGGGAAGTGATAAACACATTGGGTACTGAAATTGGATCATTTAGGGCAATTAGAGTTGGAAGAGTGAACTCTGATAAAACAAGACCATTAAAGGTTATATTGCCAAACTCGGACGTTGTCAGATCCTGTTTAAAAAATAAATACAAGCTGAAAGAGAGTGCAATTGGACTGGGACCTGATTTAACAAAAACCCAGCATCTTAATGGATTGAGAACGGAACTGAAAGATCGAATATCTGCGGGAGAAACCAAGTTGGCCATTCGCTACAAGTGTGGGGATCCCTATATCACAACAGTAAAGAAGTTACAACAAAATAACGTACCAAAAAACGATTAAGCTGCTATTTCCAAAACGCTGGTGGTATTAGGACAAAGATGTTGAGTTTGGGTAGTGCCATGAGTATGAGTGTTTATGATGTTGTTATCCTAGTTGAGACTTGGCTGAACGATGATATTGACTCTAGTGAGTTTAATGTTCCTGATTTTAATTTGTATAGGTTAGATCGGAGTTCGGCTACTAGCCAGAAGCAGCGTGGTGGGGGTGTCATGATGGGGGTAAGAAAGAATATAAAGTCAAAAATGATTAAACTTAATGCTGATAGGGTTGAGCATATTTTCGTGTTACTTAAAATAGAAAAGCATAAGTATATTATAGGAGCATGTTATATTCCCCCTAAGTCGGACATCTCCACTTACGAGGCCCACTGCAGGGTGGTGGAGGGGCTGGCCGAGCAGTACCCGGATAGTAATATGATTATGGCGGGTGATTATAATTTGCCAGACGCGGTTTGGTCTGTGTCCGGATCATTGGTCGACTGCCCTCCTACCTCCCCTGCGAATGTAATTCACAGTTCCTTTTCATTTTTGAGTTTGGATCAACATAACCATGTCCCTAATAAAAGTGGAGTTTTTTTGGACTTAGTATTTTCCAACATTGCTAGCATGGAGGTGACTGAGGCGAGTGACAGGCTTTTGAATGATAGTCATCATCATGTCTCTTATGCTATGGGTGTACCTACAGGTATAGATAAGAAGCTTAAATATAATGTCCAATATTATGACTTTCGCAGTGCCAATCTGCAAGCGATGAATGGGTTTTTTGCTTGTCTGGACTGGGATGCTTGCATGGGCTGCTCTAGTGTGGCTGATGCATGTGAAAAAATGTATGATTATATCTATTATGCATTTGATATGTTTGTACCTGTAAAGACTTTCAAGAGCAATAATTTTCCTAGTTGGTTCTCGTCTGAGCTTCGGGAGCTGATCATAAAAAAGAAATCGGTACATAAGCAGTATAAACTCACGGGTGCGGGACACTATTATGAGCAGTTCTCGGAGCTACGGGCGAGATGCAGTCGGGTGCATGACGCTTGCTATAGGAATTATATATTTAAGTTAGAGAGCGAAATTCGGGAGCGCCCTCAGGCATTCTGGAGGCACATGAGCGGGGTGAGAGGATCCTCAGATCTGCCGGAGTCAATGCACCTTGGTAACGGTGAGGGATCTAGTGGCGAGGACATCGTCAATATGTTTGCCACCTTCTTTGCATCTGTGTATTCTGATGATGGACTCCAGGTCCCAGTTTGCAGAAGTGGAGAGGTGCTCGATGTGAGTAGTTTCTCGGTTGGGCTCGGCGATGTCTTTGCAGAGCTGTCTAAATTGCGTCCATCGTTTTCATATGGGCCAGATGGGGTTCCCCCTTTTATATTAAAAAATTGTGTATACACTCTTGCATACCCTCTGTTTAAACTATTTAATTTATCCCTCTCCACGGGAATTATCCCTAGTTTATGGAAGTATAGCTATATGTACCCAATATTTAAGTCTGGTGACAGGGATAATGTACAGAATTATAGGGGCATTAGTCAGCAATCGACTATTCCCAAGGTTCTGGATGGATTGGTGGCTGATCGGCTGTCCCTGTCTAGTCTGGGTGTAATTGTTCCCGAACAGCACGGCTTCTGCCCGGGGCGTTCAACGTCCACTAACCTGCTGGTATACCAGCAATATCTGATCGAGTCCCTGGAAGAGGGTCTTCAAGTGGACAGTATTTATACTGATTACAGTAAAGCGTTTGACAGGGTCAACCACCAAGTGTTGCTGGGCAGACTGGGACAGATGGGTGTCAGGGGTACAGCACTGGAGTGGCTGAAGAGCTTTCTAGTGGGCAGATTCCAATGTGTTAAAGTTAACAACTTTCTTTCCAAGGAGTTCGGGGTGTCATCGGGGGTGCCGCAGGGATCTCACTGTGGTCCGATTCTCTTTAAACTCTTCACCAATGACGTTGGCAGAGACTTGGAGTCTGACCATCTGCTGTTTGCGGATGACTTGAAACTATACCGAGCTATAAGAAATGATTTTGACAATCAAAGACTACAGCGCGATCTGGATAGGCTGATCTCCTGGTCTGACTCAAATGGTCTAAGCTTGAATACATCGAAATGTACAGTGGTTACGTTTTCCAGGCGTCACGACTTTAAACGATTTGTTTATAACATTAATGGGGATGAGTTGAATCGATCTTGTCAGATTAGGGATTTGAGGATAGAGTTGGATAGAGAACTAAGCTTTCGTGGTCATTTCACCAAAATTATTGGTCAAGCATCCAGGCGGCTGGGGTTTATATCGCGCCATAGTAGTGCCTTTTGCTCTCAGACTTTTAAATTGTTGTATTTTGCCTACGTACGACCATGCCTGGAGTACTGTTCCTTGATATGGTCGCCTTATTACCGGGCTCATATAGACTCTATAGAGAGTGTGCAAAGGAGATTTCTTAGAGCCTATGCTTTTAGGACTGGTTTGAACGTTGCTGGTCTGGAATATCCTGAGAGGTGTAGGTTGTTGGGTGTGCAGTCCTTGGAATTCCGTAGATTACGCGGTGAATTGGGTTTCCTACATAAGCTGGTCAATGGCGTTGTGGATTCGGCTGAACTGCTGGCGCTGCTGAATTTTAATGCTCCTATCGGTTCTTGCCGTTTGAGGCATCGGCCTTTGTTTAGGTGTTCCTATCATCGCACGAATTATGGATACTATTGTCCTATGTCCAGGATGCAAAGAAGTTATAATGACTATTCCGGGGGGCTTGATCTGGCGGTGTCGTGCAGGGCTTTTGGGAGAATGTGTGATGGACTGTGGGTTGAACGGAGGGTGTGAATTAGTTCATTCGGTATTGTTACTTTTCAGGATCTATTTAGTCTACTGTACCAAGTACTGTTGATTCAATTACTTAATGAAATAGCGATCATCCGTCATCTGATTGTAATTTGTTAATTGTTAAGTACTTTATTGTAAAAATGGTGTAATGCCGTATATATTGAATAAATAAATAAATAAATAAATAATAATTTAGAACACTTCTCCGTTTGTAGTTTCTTACTATTGCCTCTCAAAATTTTTGTTTTACTTATCTTGTATATTTAGATTTTAACAAAATATTAATCATTAAAGTTCAGATTCACTAAAAAGGTTTAAGATTTAGTACTGGCTTAAATTAGGATCTTCTAGTTGACCAGTTAGGTTTTGACAGGTTTTCTTCTGTCATTGTTAATAACTCGCCATTAAAAATGTATGAGTTACTCTAATATTTCAGCGATTTGCTTGTTTTCCAAATGATTTTCATCTTGGAACGTGTTGCCAGAATAAATTTAGTTCTATTATTGAGGAAAATACGTACTAAAATTGCCTTTTTTAAAATTTGCGAAAAACCTCAGAAACAAAATCATAGTAAAAACTTAGTTGTCTTATTCTTACCCTTGTCAGTTTAAAACTTTTAGTTGTCAAATTGGACCGGCCTGGCGTTGGAGAAACTGGCCGTACGTTTGTTCCAACCCGACCAAAAACCGTACCTAGTACGGTCAGGCGCATGCGTATCAAACAAAATGCGTTCCAACCTTGAAAAATGACGATTTATAGGACGGTTCTGTAAGTGTTCCAACCAAACTTGTGACCGTTCTTGAACTGGTTCTCGTACCGTCATTTCGATACTTGCCCAAACATAGGAATCGTTTGGGATGACCTGCGCACTAAGCTTTTAGTCAGCTGGGGCTGACACTTTGAAATTTCCATTTATTTTTAAATCTTTTTCTATATAATTATGGTTTTTGTTAATGGGCATTTTTAGTTGAAGGGTTTGAGATTTTCACAGCGTTTATTTTTGTTTAATTTGATTCTTTTACCATGAGTGACGGAGGAAATAGCGATGTTCTATCGGACTTATCAACGAGCAAGGACGATTTGGAGCTAATACTGAATGAACCGAAAAAAAATGCAGAATCCTACCACCTTACCTCCTAATACTGTATTTTCGGTCATTATTTTGTTTATATCCATAGAAGATTTATGTTTTATGATCCTTAAATCCTCAATTGACAATTCATTACATAAACTAAGGTTATGTTATTAATTCGATAACTAAATCGGTTCACAAAGCGTTCCAACCCGTGTTTATTTTGCGCCGTCACGGAACTGTGAAAAATAAACGCCTGCGCACAACATCAGTACGAATGATCCCAATAACCGTTCGGGGACGATACAAAAATTGTTGGTTGGAACAAATCTCGTATTAGGTCGCCCTTTAATATTCTTTGCTTTAAAGTTAGTAATTTTAATCTATTTAGTCGTTCTTCATATGGTCTCCAATTTCTAAATATTTTTTTTTCTTTCTTTCCAAGGCTTCTATATCTTTTAACGGTTTTAATGATCGTAGGGCCAGCGATAAACAGTAGACGTTCGGTGATGTGTACGTTTATATCCAAGTAAAAACTGGCTGCTTTCAAACAAAATCGAACAAATACACATTTTGAGGTAGCCACTTTTTATAAATACTGGATGAAATAAAAAAAATTCAATTTTCTCAACAAAAATTCGTGATATAGTACACCATCCACAATACAAACAAATATTGAAATTAAAAGAACGTTATAGGGCTATTTCCTTTTAACTTTTTCATTGACATTGCAACGTCCATTATTGGAGGCGACACGCAAATTTAAAACAGTTTTCAAGATTAAACTATATAGTAAATGAAGTTCTCTTATAACCAAATCAAATGTCATGTACATTAGATCATGTTTCCGCAATTTCCGTCAGGGAATCTATAAGAAGTATGTTTTTCAGTATACTGTGTTAATTTTGTTTGGAGGCTTTTACTATAAATGCCAATTGGTAGTAAGCAACTAATGTCAAAAAAGGTGCAAGTTGGTATGGCCCAGGAGAAAATTGAGTATGATAACTTATTGCTTGAAAACCTATTATTTTGCTTCAGTTGATAAAAGTAAAGGACATACTTGTATAACGGCCAGCTAGTGGGCGCGTTCTGTTCAAATATTTAATATTGCGCGAGTTTGGCTACCCCTTTCACCGATACAAATCGTATGGCACGTAGGTACTGTTAAATAGTTTAAAGATCAAATAATGGCGGGAATGTTTATCACACTGTTTTCTCGGGTAGAGAATGCTGTGGTATTAATAGTCTAAACGGCGACTGCAATTTATTCTACGTCATCGAAAACAAGAAAGGAACCTATTTATTAAGAACAATATAAATTTTGTAAATACAAAATCGTTGGTTTGCCGAATTCATTCACAATTTTGCAAAAACTGTGTCATTTTGCGATCATTTTTAGTGTTCCGTGAAATGGAACAATTCGGTGTCCGCCCGTCCGTCTGTCACAGGAGTCAGAAAATATTCTGACGTAAAAATTTGGCATAGAGATAGGGTGTGGTGGCCCAATTATAGACGTGAAGTATAAAAAGTTAAATTTTGATTCTGGGGGTTAATTTCGGGGGGTAAACTGGGCAATGGAAAAAAACTTTTTGTTCAAGGGCACTGTGTATGGTGTCAAATGAAAGCTTATTGAAGCACAAATTTAACGATTTATGTATATTATGTATTTTTTTTATTGCTTTTCTTTAAACATTTTTCGGGAAAAACACTTAAAAATTGCTGTCTCCACCCTTATCACCAGAAGGATCGCTTAGAAAAATCATGAACATTGAGAATTAGGTGTAGATTAAGCGAAAATTATCAAGATTAAAAAATTCCAACGCGGTCAATTGTTATAAACAATAGAATTGCTTATTTCCTTGTAACTGCTTAACCATTGGTTTTAGAGAAAAAGTTTTTCGACAAAAAATATTTGTCACAATGCAAGGAACAACTTTTGTTCTTACACATTTTTCAAAATTTTTAATTTGGCCAACTCAGCTCCGCGCATACGCAATGTAACACGGCGTTGGTGCCATCGGCGGAGGGGCGGGTAGCGCGTCAGATGGGCGGAGATCGGTCGATCGAGGTTTGCTCAGGTTAAGTAGGGGGCTGATGGCACGGAACACTAATTGTGCAAGTATAGCTTGCACTTGACCGATTTTTTTTGTAATAAAAAGGGTACGATATTTTTTTATTAAATATAGTAACACCACAAAAAGGGGTTGCACTCAACTAACAAACAACAAAATTGTCATTTTATTCGATAAAATAGACTAAATTGCAGTCGCCGGTCGGCCCATAAGCTAATTTGTATATTTTTGGGATGGCAAACTCAGTAGTGTAGCTTACCAGCCGATTTTTGGACAACTACTTTAACTCCAAAGTATTCAAAAATATCCGTGTAAAACGGTTTAGATAGATAAAAGGGATAGCCGAGCTCTACTTGTGCCACTTGTGCAACTAAGATTTAATGTTTATGTTTAATAGGCAATATGCATATAATCCAAATAAATCTGATTTTTTTGTACTCTCCATTAGGCGCGTCCATAAGGTCATTTGGTCAATGACCCACCTAAATTTATTTTCAATTATCCACCTAATAGTTTATTTTTTAAAATCAAAAAATAATTATCTTTCAAAAAAGTGTTCCATGCGAAAGCTCCCCAAGAAAGAATCAAGCCAAGCTTGCTCCGGGCTCGGCCGTATTTTAAATTGACCTCATAGGTTTACATGGACTATTTAAATGCATTAAAACTAAGAGAGAAACAAACATACGCGCTTCAAGAAGTTAAAAAGATACAAAATTTTGCCCTGGAGAACTAGCCGGTGTTATTCCCGCCTTGACTGTGCCTAACAGAACAACAAGAGGCGCGTTACGTATGCATGCCTTTACTGTCCAGCTTCAAAAGCCTAGAACAGACCACTTCTCTCGCTCATTCATACCTAGGGTCTCCAGATTATGGAATAAATTGCCTGCAGATGTTTTCCCTTCCCGTCCCAACGTCCAATCCTTTAAATTCCTTGTCAGTAGACTACATTTCCCGTCTCTTCAGATGCCCACAGTACGTTAGTACTTAGGCTTGAAGTCTACGTGGGATGTCTTAGTTTAAAAAAAAAACACAAAAATGCAATTTTAGTATTTTATCTTTTTGCGGTGTTTATATGTTGGTAAATAATTTATTGAAAGAACTAGGCACGTTATTAAAAAACCTTCCTTAATTAAAAAGGTGTATTTTGCTTGTTATATATTATATTATGTATTATGTTACTGTGGTTCTTATTGAGAAATAAAACGATTTTCTGTAAAGCCCCCCACAGACTACGATGTTTTTCATCCGTTCGCATCGGCGATTTGAACCGTCGTGTTGAAATTCAATATTCGACAGATATTAGAACAGACGGTTCGGCACGACCGTTTTCGGCCATAAACTATCAGTTTGGCCGCAGCGATGCGATGCTGTTCTTGGCACATGAAAAAAGTTTGTTCGGGGCACATGCAGTGGTATTTTTGCATATTAAACACATTACTTATATGATAGTTTTTGATAAATTTCATTGTTTAATAAAAATAATTACACACAATTTACACTTTAATCAAGAAACAAATTCTACGCAAACAAATGCATCTATTTACATATACATAATGGATAAACGATTCCGGTTAGGTATGTTGAGTATAGGCAACTCAATATACACTCGATGATTAGTTTTTAAATTAAATTTTGTGCTTGTAATTTTTAACGCTACGCACTAGGCACGTGAATAATTGTTGTAAGCAATACGATCGATCACGTGACTGTGAAATATTCTGAACAAAAAGATACAAAAGATTGAATTTAAGAAGTTAGCACAAAATAGCGACGCGTGGTTTAGGTATCATTTAAGGGCGCCCGAAAATGACGGCTTTTTAAATTTAAATAAATGATACCGAAAAAAAAAGAATTTTTTTTAGTTACATCTTCCTAGTAGTTTTTAGATTTGTGATAACTTGCTTAAAAGATTTATGCAATAAAAAAATCACGCATATTCCCCATTATAACCAAATTTTGTCATTATGCCCGAGTTTGTTCCATTATGGATCAAGTAAAAAATAAATGAAGTATGAGCCAAAAATGATGTATTATAATGATATCAAGCAAGCTAAAACATGAAAATTACTCAGACCTGCACAAGTATCCTCGTTATCTGAGAGTTGTGGAAGATCTAACAAATAAAAACATTATTTTAAATGTCTTCTTTGCGCTAACACTAAATAAAAATCAAAAATTAAATTGTGAATTGGTCTCTTACCCGATTCTTCTTGCATTTTGTTTCCATTTTCAATAGCCCAACCTAAACTTCTCTTGATAGCCATCTTCCATCTTGTATATTTCATATCGCGAACTATACAAATAAAAAAAATGAGTTTGAATTGGTTATTTAAAGGAAAACGAAAAAACACTATTCTTAGATCCAGTTGCACAAACAATTTAATCAACAACTAAACTAATTAGACGCTTGTAATGTGACAGCACTCAAGTTAATGTCATTGCCAAAGATGCCTCTAAACGTCAATTAAATGTATTACTTGATTAAAGGATTTCAGCAACAGGCTGTTATTATCAAGTCACTATTACAGTATCATTGGATCAGAAAGATAAGTAAAAAAGACATAAAAATCATACCATCTGTACTGATCGCAGGTATAAACCTATCATGTGGTGTAGCCTGAATTTCTTGAGGATCCCACACTTCCACACCTTTTGCACTTCCAGCAGCAATTGCAGCCCCCAAGGCTGTGGTTTCTAACATTGTTGGCCTGACTAAAAAATAACGTTTAAAAATTTTAACTTCCTTCGCTAAAACGAAGTATCTATCTCCGCGTTAAGAGTGTCGACTTTCTACAAGAAAGTATTGTGTTAGTAAAAAAAGGCACTTTAGGCACGTGTTTCATGCCATAATTTTTCAACAATCGTTAATTTCCTCGAAATCTAAATCATCTATTTTTGAAAACTAAAAATGGTTATTTGATATTTCTAAACGCTGTAACTATGGCAACAACTCGGAGACCCTGTCGAATTATTTAAAAGTATTATTACTATTAACTCAAATTGTTACATATATAGGTGCACACAATATTCACTAAAAATTGACTATAACTATTTCAGATGAATTTATGTTATATAATCTGATAGTGGACACCTTGTTACAACATTTATAAAATAAAAATCTTGTGTCTCAGGGCGATTAAAAAATTTGACTTTCCTCCTATATTACAAAATATTTTCCAGGATTTTATGGATGTCAGTTTAGGGAAATGCCGAGGGGCGGCTCACTTCCTTAAATCTGTGTACATACTATTGTTAAATCAAGTTAAATCATTTGAAATCTTTCTTAAATCATTAGATTTGTTGATTTCTTTTAAAATCACTTACATACATCAAGTTAAATGGCTTTAAATCAAGTTAAATCACTTTATGTCGATTTAAATCGCCATTAATAATCAATAAATCACAAAAATCACGTAACATTCGTTAAATTATCATCACAATTTGGGATCACCGACAGTGCTGGGCGGCGCACTACAGCATTTAAATCGTGTTAAATCAGATTAAATCAATACTGATTTAAAATCTGTGTACACCTTTTTTGGGAGTTAGCCGCCTCTCGGGAAATGCATTTCCCAAAATTACGTAAAAACATTAAATTCAAAGATAAATTTTTCCCGCGCTTCCTGCCGGTCACTGTACACAATATCAATCTTACCTACGGGAATTCCACAGTAGTCCGCCTGCATCTGCATTAAGTAATCATTAATAGTCATACCTCCATCTACCAAAAGTTTTTTCAAAGGTATTCCACAATCTAATGACATTGCTTCAAGTACATCTCGTACTTGGTAGCAGACGCCTTCTAAAGCTGCTTTGACTAGATGACCGGGTTTGGTTTCTTCTGTTAAACCACATATAACACTAAAATTAACACAAAAAATACAATGTGGGTCTTTGTTGCTCAGGTTGTAATATATTTCCCAGAAAATATTATAAAAATTTTTTACCGAAAATGCGCATCTATTCTTTTAGAGTGTAAGTTTTATTATTAGTCCTAATTTTTCACTGAAAATGCGCCATTAACTTTTCAAAAAAGACGACAAGAGGCATTTTCTAAATTTCTTTTGAACAGGCATATGAAAAGCAACTAGAGTGCAAAGTTGATGTTTATGGATTTTAAGATACGAGTATATTGCATAAATTACTAAAATATGTGCTTAAATAGCCGAGTTGAATACCTTTTATTGAAAAAAAATTAACATTGTTTAGATTTGCTTAATTGTACTAATGAGAAAAAACACACTTAAATACTTTCAGCTTTATAAATTGTAAAAAAAACTCACACAAACATCAGATATCCATAACCAATTTTAAAATTATTTAATTGATTTTATTTTATCAATGTGTTAGCTAATTCCATTTTTTCAAGTTTATTTGATAAATAAACTGGAAATTAGGTCTCGAAAATTTAGAATTTTTTTTTATCAAATTCGGTTTTAGACGGAAAAAAAATACATAATAAATAGGTTAGGGTCAGGCAACCTTTTTATAATTAATAAGGTCACTGGCAAACAACAAGGAAACACTTTTTTGCCGGAGTGTATTGTATTTTTGTTATTTTTAAACTCGGTGACTGTTGTCATTTCTAATTTTTTTTTTACTTAATTGTAAAATGACTTAATACTCAATTAATAAATCCTTTCAGTATGAATCCGCCACAATCTTGTCTTATTTTACACTGAATAGTAAAATCACCGGAAAGTATTTACGCCCCTAACCTTAAAATATAAATATATTATTATATTTTTTAAAACCCCCATTCTGACCAAGAGCAGGATAAATTTATAACTTTTATTTTGCAGGGTTTAAATTTAAAGTAGTAATGAAGACAAAAATAGATTTGCAAAAATGTTACCAAAAACATGTTACCTTTTTTACAAAATTTAAGAAATAGCCATTCACCCAAATTATTTGTTAACGATCCCGAAGGCATAACATAACTAATAGTGGCTGTTAAAAATCAACAGAGGGTAATAAGCTATGAAAGAAACGTCATTGATTTGTCATAGTTTTTGTATAATTTTTATTCAGGAAATAGTGTTTCGTGCATGTATTATTTGAAAATTTTGTTTTTAAACGTGTTGCCTTAAAGCAACATCATTCATGGGCATTTATTATTATTTCGTAAAAAGTGCTTGATCCGTAGGTGAGTGCATTCAAGTTGCCTCGAGGCAACAAATTTCCATGCAAATATTTCCATAATTTACTAAACATATCACTACATATAACATAATTTATCAACTAAACTCTAAAAGATTCTGCTGCAGCTATAGCAATAATGAGAAAGATAATAAATAATAACTTTTCATTCACTTGTGTCGGCTAGCACTCAAAATTAAAATATCTTCTAGTAAATTATTATACTTTCATCGTAGTAGAAAATCGTATATCGTTTTTTTATTACTGCTACTAAAGTAGCTAACTCAAATTCCTGAGTATATTGTTCTCCGAGAACATTCCCTGGTCAGAAATGAATTCTCTGATATTTCCAGGTTTTCCAGGCCGCTAAGAACCCGTGACCGTAGAAATTAAACGGCTTAGTTCGCTCAGGTTTATTACCTATGTATTGTCACGATATATTTAGCTCAATATGATTCACCAGGAAAGTAATTCCATTTCTCCCTGGATCGGGTTATTGGATGCATAGGTTTGCTCAGCATTTATTTAAGCAAGACAAATATAGTACATTTTGGTAAAATATTATGCGTCTACGTAAACTGTCCATTTTCTACATCTCGTTGCGTTAGCTCTAGTTTTGTATATTCGTCAACTTTCAGTTTTTAAATTAGTGATCCAACGAACATCCGCTTCTTTTTCCCCAAATGCTGAAGTTCTGCATTATTTTAGACTTCTGTTTCCGTTTTACAATGGAAGTGTAATAGAACTTTTTGAGTTATAGGGCGTAGTATTGCCCGTAAGCCACTATTTATTTAGTGAACATCCTTTAATATGATGAGACAAGAAATAGACCATATAGCGAAAAGGCTGCTAAACTTCTGTTTTTTTAGATAAATTTGTTGAAAAGTAAATATATACAACAAACCTATAAGTATAAGTTAATTTTAATATGAGTGGCTACTATAGATAATCGACGAACGATCAAAAGCTTAGAGCTCCTTTCGTTTTCAAGAAAGTGTCAGATATTTGCCGGAAGAGGGTTTAGATCCTCTTACGTCGAACCAATTATAATCAGTTTGATCATAATCCATATTCACCACTCGCTACAGTAGATCAGTTAAGACCCTAATGAAGTCAAAATATCACTTATAGATTGTGCACCTTTAAAGCTAAAACTTCAAAGAGTACCACCAACATACAGACTTCGGCGCTACCGTGTAGCAGTATGTCGCACCAAATCTACTGCCTTCAATGTCATCTTTGAATCATACACGTGGATATGTACCTATTTTTAAATTTACCAGAACGTTGCAAAAAAAATGCAGTTACAATATTTTAAAGCATACAGTGTGTCTCACTTTTTACGTGCACATCCTTATTATTCAGTTATTAGGAATGCGATTTTGTTTGAATTTGAATTAGATGATGAAAAATATGAGTTTTAATTCTTTTGTGCCATAATTTTTAGGAATAATCTTAACAGTTTAGAACAAGTTACCTATAAGGCTTATTTAACCAAAGAATTTATCATTTTCAGCACCTGTACAAACTAAGCAAACCGTATTCCAAATACTATCTAAATGTTCAAAATTTATCCAAATATCGGAAGCAAAATTGACAACGAATGCTGTCAAATGTTTCACTTTATCTAAAACTAAATGAAAACTAATGTGAAATGATAGTAAAAATTATAGTAAAAGTATTAAAAATTACACTAAGTACCCCAACAAGGGTTTAAAAAAATATAGTCATATATATTTCAGAAAAAGAAAAATTGGGCTGTAACCACAGGTATGTAACATATATGCAATATGACACATGGTGTCTCATTTAAAAATCTTAATTGGTACTAACAAAATTTCTGAAGTTCGACTGTTTTTTCCTCATGAGATATTACCAAGTTTGGGGAAAAATACTGCAACAACAATATGCTTTTTTCTATTATAATAATAAACATATTGTAAAGTATTTTTTAGGATATTTGGCTATAACTTATTACTGCAATAAAACTACTTGGTCGGCTCCATTGTGCATACTCTGGAATTTTATTTTTATTCATTTTATTTATTATAAATTTTGAATCTGAATTACATTTTTAAAACCTACCTAAAATATATATACAAATATTATTGCCCATATTCAACATCCCCTTTTAAATCATTTTTAAACTAAAACGTTTTTAACTCTGTGCATTTAAATATTAAAAATATTAATATAATAAATAATAGCACTTCTACCGCAGCCCTACCCTGTGTCGCAAGTTTACAGAAGTGCTTACGCACTTGTCTACACAACGGGACCGACCAGGTAGTTTTATTGCAGTTAATAAGTCATAGCCAAATATCCTGAAATATACTTTACATATGGGAAGTGGTCGATACAATAAGAGTACAATAAGAATAATAGACCGACAATTCATGTGTGTCACTTTTTTGATTGGTCTCTGTATTTCTTCATTTTTAAATAAATAAGATCATTACCTTCTAGCATCCTTTCTCCAATATGGAGCATATAGGCCCGAAAAGGCGGGAACAAACACCACTTCGCCTTCCTCGCCAACACTTTGCGCTACGTCAGTAGCTTCAGAAGCAGCTTTAATGATATTAAGGTTATCTCTTAACCATCTTATTGATATACCTAAAAAAAATGTACCATTTCACCACACGATCTCCATATTAATGAAAAAGCAAAAATGTGCGCCTATAGGTAAATTTTCATTACGAGTAATTTAAAGATTATTTTTTTTTAATTATTTTACAAAAACAAACCAACATAAAACCTACCTAGCACCATCAGAAATCATTATTTATTCTGCGGCTCGATTTGGATGAATTTTTTTTTGCATTGCGAGTTCATTTCTCAAGAATGTTTTGTGGTCGTAATTTTGGTTAAAAAGTTCGTTTTCGTTTTGATATAAAAGTGTAAAAAAATGATATTTTCTTCTGAAAACACCCTCCGGGAGATCCTAGCATTCATAACATATCGCAGTGGAAATGAAGCTCTATACCGTATCCATTTACTTTTGAGAATGATGACAGAAAAAACAATTGAACAGAATTAACCCTATTGGTCAGTTCCATGGACCGTCTGCACCAGAACATATTTTAGTGATCAAAATATTCATCTTTTCTTTCCTGATAATCACGGAGGAATCAGATTTCTTTCTATCAGTGTTGGCGAAAGTGCATTAGACAAAGACAAATAAAAAAAGGATTTGTTCAAATTTTTATCGTACATTCTTTGCTTGTGGAAGTATTGCTGGTTATATACTTCGAAAGATTAGTCATCGCAAAATTCCTTTTTTCATGATAAAATCTCAGCGGAATCCGGTTTCTTTCTACCCTTGTTAGCAAAAGGGGCATTAGTAAAAGACAAATAAAAACGATGTTGTTGCCAATAAAAAAGAATAATCAAACAACATTTCATCACAGGAGGCTTTGTTTGTGCGCAAGTATTTCTGGTTGCCTATAGTGAAAGTTTAATCGGAGTTGTCATAAAAAATAAATTTCTAACCTGACAAAATACTTACGTAAGTTTTATGATTTTATAGCAATAGGGCGCAATTTTCACTACTTTCTCAATAACTAAAGAAATCTTCTGTAATACCCACTATTCTCAACTTTATATCGGGTCGGTGTTCCTGTTACTCATTCCCATAACGCCCGGTCCAAGTAATGTAAAGGAGAACGAATATGTACCTTGCGTAATATTTCAATAGTTGTTAGTCAGTCCCAGATTCATTGAACACAGGAATTTAAGCTGCTAATACTTTATATAAACTTTTTAAGTATATTTTTACACTGCAAAAACAACTTATATCATGGGACTGGCTTCAAATAATATGTCATATTAATCTTTCACATAACCTAACTTTCTACCAGCTGTAAGTATGAGAGAGAAAGAAGACGAGAGAGAAAAAAATGAGAGAGAAAGAACATGAGAGACATAATTGATCTCTTCGTTGTAAAATGGGTTTCTGTCATCATTCTCAAAAGTAAATGGATACGGTATAGTTTGATCCCGTGCTTCGAAGGGCACGCTAAGCCGACGTTCACTAACTACTTCAAACAGGGCTATAGATACAGTTATAGTCTCCACGGCTAGTAATACCACACGATATTTTACTTTTTTAGCCTGATGTTTTCTTAACATTTTCCTTTTTCATTCATTCTTTTATTCCAGTTATTTAATAAGATATGCCATTTTATAGCTCAACATGTTGACTCTATTTGCATATTATGTACATTTCTAGGAACCGACTGATACCGTTCCATTTAAAAATAATGAGAAAATCAAGCAGAGGGTTGAGGAAAACGCCGATTGATTTCTAAAATAAAAAAATCAGTCATTAGAATCCTGGAAAATTATATCATCTATAAAATGAAGAGAGAAACTTCAATTAACTCTTCCTTTTCTTCGTTCCTTGGAAACATTTTAGAAAAATTCGCTAATTAGTAATTGACATTATCAAACATACAAAAATCATATGAGTAACGAATTGACACTCTTTTTAAAAAACTAATAAAATATTAATTTTCTCAAGTGAACAAGTGAAAAACACAATAAACACACACAGTACTCCTGTGACATGAAGGGGGACCGAAGGGGGCTGCTGAAATAAGTACTGAAACTATAAATTGACCACTATATAGTCCAGATCTCAACCCAATTAAGCATATGAGGCTTATTCATTCATATAAGGCAGCATATTCTTGGCACAAAATTTGGAGAGCGGCAGCCTCCACTTTCACAACATAGAAAGTAATAGTTGTTGAGATCTGGAACGAAATTAATCAAAACCAAATTAGAAATTTAATTTGAAGTATGACCCACCGATGTGAAGCTGTCATTGGAAGTCTAGACGGAAATGCGCAATATTGATTAATTAAATAGAGTTAATTTAATAATATGACTTCATAAAAATGTATGTATGCTAACAAAAGTTGATAAAAACATGTCTCATGAAATAACGGAGACAACACAATGAATGAAAAGGAAAATGTTAAGAAAACATTAGGCTAGTTTCATCAACTGGGATATGTTATATTCCTAAGATTTTCCACAAGGTATTACGGAATTACGGAAAAAACACCGAATTCTTATGAGATCCAGTATAAAAGCTGGTATAAAGTTAGATTATGTGAAAGATTAATATGACATTATTTGAAGCCTGTCCCTTGATATAAGTTGTTTTAGCAGTGTAAAAATATACTTCAAAAGTTTATATAAAGTATTAGCAGCTTAAAGTCCTGTGTTCAATGAATCTGGGACTGACTAACAACTATTGAAATATTACGCAAGGTACATATTTGTTCCCCTTTACATTACTTGGACCGGGCGTTATAGGAATGAGTAACAGGAACACCGACCCGATATAAAGTTGAGAATAGTGGGCATTACAGAAGATTTCTTTAGTTATTGAGAAAGTAGTGAAAATTGCGCCCTAGAAGCGTTTGGATTCAGTTTAAAGCAGAAGTCACAGTGCCATTACAAAGTGTATCTATCCTTCTGGAACTAAGACAGTTAAAAATTGTGAAACTACTTGGTATATTCGATTAAACAATTTTTATCGCATCTTTAACTTACACAAACATCACTGTTCGCAGGTAGGCTATATTATAGATCCATTTGCATTATATATCGGAGAATAGGGAATATTTTTTAACCTTATTTTAAATTGTTTATCCCAATAAAAATATTTACTCATTTTGAAATTTTTCCTTTATTTATTTAAATACTTTTCCTCCGATCCTTTTAGTGCAAATTGTTGGTTAGAGGTAGTATTGTTATTTGGGTAGGAAACAATAATTTTAAATGCTATAAAATAACAAGGTTAATGTGGCTATGCTGACACTGTTTTTGTTTAATAAAAACGAGATTTTTGCAAATGCTGTTTGTGTTCAGTAAAAACAAAGGTCTTTTGCTATAAAATCATAAAACTTACGTAAGTATTTTGTCAGGTTAGAAATTTATTTTTTATCACAACTCCGATAAACTTTCACTAAGTATAGGCAACCAGAAATACTTGCGCACAAACAAAGCCGCCTGTGATGAAATGTTGTTTGATTATTCTTTTTTATTGGCAACAACATCGTTTTTATTTGTCTTTTACTAATGCCCCTTTTGCTAACAAGGATAGAAAGAAACCGTATTCCTCTGGGATTTTATCAGGAAAAAACGAATTGTGCGACGAGTAATCTTTCGAAGTATTTAACCAGCAATACTTCCACAAGCAAAGAATGTACGATAAAAATTTGAACAAATCCTTTTTTTATTTGTCTTTGTCTAATGCACTTTCGCCAACACGGATAGAAAGAAATCTGATTCCTCCGTGATTATCAGTAAAGAAAAGATGAATATTGTGATCACTAAAATATGTTCTGGTGTAAACGGTCCATGGAACTGACCAATAGGGTTAATTCTTGTTCAATTGTTTTTTCTGTCATCATTCTCAAAACCAAATGGATACCGTATCGCTTTGTCAATGTTTTGAAGACTTTTATGACAATAAACATACATAAGTTTAAGTTTGCGTAGCAATTAAAACCTACAAATGCCTTCTAGAAAAACTGAATAACAGCTTTTTTCCTGCAGTGTTTTGTGCAGAAAACAAAAAATTATTAAATTTGGAACATGCACATTAAAATTACTATAAGGTGCAGCTACCAAAATTCCGAAAATTCTGACTTAATTTATATTTGTTTAATTCATACAATCACATATATTTAACTTTCTTGTTAAACTTGTACAATATTTTGAAAATTTCTTTTTGAACCAATAAGGTTATTCGAAGTATCTAAAAATAGTTCAAATGTCTCTAATAACGTAAGAAAAGGTATAGAACCAAAAGGTAGATCATATTATTTAAGCTGACATAAAGCGACATAGAGAGTATGCTATTTACGATCGTTGTGGCACGTGTGAGCAATAATATACCTAACAATTCAATAACCTGCTATTGCAACGGACCCTTCAAGCGCATATATCGGTGGTTGAGTGGATCCTAACTTATAAGCGACAGTGGTTAACAGTCCATGAGTGGATTGCACAATCTGGAAGAAAAATGAAACACAGCTCTATAAATAATACAACAAACATAAAATAAAAATAGAGACAGGGTTTTCTCACAGGTCTTACAAACAATAAAGTAACAAATTAATTCAGATATTTTGTCACGACTTTGTTAATTCAAGTTTTAACTAACAGAATTGAAACCTGGGCAACCTGAAAAAATCTTAATACACTCTTTGCAAATAGGTATTTAAAAATTTTTGTTACAATCTTCATTTTCAAAGACGAGTATCATTTAATCGTCAAGGAATTAAAAATAAATAAAAGTAACATTGACAGTCAACTTATGTAGAGTTTTAATATATATCCAAAATTACAATATATTAATACTTATTATTGTTGCTGGCATTTTTTGCTGTACAACATAAAACTAATAAATTTCAATAAACCTAAGAACTTATGGGTATTTAATTTTTTTTTCAAATTGATAAAAAACATAACGTAAGATAAAAAAAACGTCCTCAAAGTATGCCGTGGAATCAATCACGCATGTCTTGAATTATTACTTTTGAACGGTAACAATAACATAGATAAAAGTTATAGGTGAATGAAAAATAGAACTGTCAAGTTCTGAAGTTTTTAATTTAAGAAAATTAAATGTGTTGATCACGGCAGAACAAAAAGCTTTATTGATTGAAAGTTAGAAATGGTAGAAGGGTTGATGGCCAGCAAACCAACCGAAGTTCGCACTGCACAAAAAGTAGAAGAATTGAGGCAAACTGTTAATGAACACCCACAAATCCTTATTCGGCGTTGAAGCCAGCAAGTAAATGTATCCTACTGAACCTGCAATACAATCCTGAAATGTAACCTGCATGTGCACGCTTATCGTCTAAGCACAGTCCAAGAACTGTTACCAAACGACAAGCCGCAGCGAATGGAATTTTCAGAGTGGTTTATGGGTAATTTGCATAATAATGAAAAAGTATTTGAAAAAATCTTTTTTACTGACGAGGCTTGGTTTTACCTCTTTGGTTATGTAAATTCTCAACAAAGAGAATGTGGAGTTCTGAAACTCCACATTTCTTTATAGAGAAGCCTCTGCATTCACAAAAAGTTGGCGTGTGGTCGGCCGGAAAAGAAGGTTACTTGGACCGATTTTTCTCGAAGGGGCTCTCAATTCGGCGCGACACCGCAATGACATTTTAAAAAATTTTGTAAACGCATTAAACGGTGAAGAGATCCAGCAGGACGGCGCGCTAATTCACGCAACGCTTGATAATTTAAATTATTTGGAAGAATTTTTCGAAGACCGAATCATTAGTCGTAATATGCCAGTTAGGTGGCCACCACGGTCCTGCGATCTCACGCTGTGCGACTTTTTTTTATGGCCACACAATAAAAACTCGGTTTTCAAAGCCCCTTGTGAAAATTTAGAAGACCTACGGGCTAGAATTACAAATAAATTTCAGGAGATTAACAACTCCCCCCGAGTGCTCACCAATGCTTTTGATGCTATAACAAGAAGAATGAGAACATGTTTGGAAGCAGAAGGTGGACACGTCTCTTATTTAGTTTCAATTTATAATTTTTAGGTTCCTTGTTGTATATGTTTTTTTTTTATTTCTGTATTATACAATAACAATGACAATAATGTAATTTTCTTAAAAATAACAACTTCATGCCAAACTTGATGCCAAAATATTATATCTCTAAGGTCGAAGAAAACATTCATGTAGATCCTAAAATTTTTTGGAAACATGTTCATTCCAAAAACAGAGATAGCGATTTTCCAAATAGTATGTCTATTGAACAAAATACAGCATGTCTCACTTTTCATGACTCCCATATTATAGCTCTCTTATTAACAATGCGATTTTTGTAAAATTTGGGTGGAAGGTACTTACCCATCAGGAGATTGTGGCACAGTAGAATATTTCAAATTCCACCAATGGCGTTCGTTGTTATGAAGAAAAATGGACCTAATTTTTCAAAAAAAGATATTAGGCATAATTTTAACTGTAAAATAATCTCATAGTCTTATTCGGCATTGCCAAAAACACCCTAATACCGATTTTCAAAAGTATAGTGTTCACGTTATAAGAAAATAAACTTTTCACTTTTTACAGTACCTACCTACCAATTATTACGGTCAGAACTTTATTACCGGCATTAATTAAGAATGAAATAAGCTGGTGGAAGACAGATTTTTCATTTGCAATGAATGGCATGATGTTATTCAGTTTTAATTAAGAGTCTGAATTAAATAAGAATTGCGGTGGAAGGCAAAAAAGATCAATTTTAGACAAGTTTAATTCATGAACATTCAACAATAAATCTTAGATAGATAATTAAATCGCAGTTTGCTCAACATATCCTCTATCCATATGAATACATTTTTCTATAACTTTTCTGTTATGCCGCACGAGTTTCCGTAATTCTGCCCGTGTTATTTGTAGGTAAGCTTCTCATATTCTATTCAGTAGTTCTGCGCTTTAGGTTTCACTTTTTACACTAAATTTTTAATACGCCCCCAGAAGTAAAAGTCTTTTGGTGTGGGATCTGGAGATCGAGGTGGCCATTCTTGAAGGGCTTTTTGGACCTATCCATTTCAGGGGAAAATGTGTATTAAGCCAGTTACGAACAACGTTCGCTTTATGAGCTGATGCTCAGTCCAATTGCAGAATTAAATGATGCATTGTTTGAAGAGGCATGTTATCCAAAATATCAGTGAAATCCCCTATAAAAAAGTTTTAAAATGTTTCGGCTTTTAATGTTTCAAAAAAGAAAGGACCTGCTCATTGAAAATCTCGCAAACATTTACTTTTTCGGACCGTTGACTTTTACAGTTTATCATCCAGTGGGGATTTTTACCATCCCAGTATCGGCAATGTGACTAGAGACTACACCATTTGTAGTGAATGTAGCTTCATCGGTATACATTATTTTCTCGAGAAAATCTCTGTCACTGAGAAAATGTCTTTGCGCCCAGTAACAATAATCCAGTCTCCTTAGATTATCGCTTTCGAGGTTTGAACGTTTTTATTCTCTTTCTTTATGGACATTTCCATACTTTAGTTTAGTTAAATTCGCATGCATTAAAATTTCTTGTAGATTCCGCGAATGATGTATTTTCACCTACTATACGAATACTCTCCACTTTTTCATGGACTGTTAAACGTGCCATCCACGTGCCATCCCGTGCCACCCAAATAATGTGAAATGTCAATCAAACTTAAAAGTAATTTTACTTTTCTTATAATGTGAACACTGTACTTTTGAAATTCGATATTGGGGTGTTTTTGGTAACGCCGAATAAGATTATGAGATTATTTTACAGTTAAAATTATGCCTAATATCTTTTTTGGAAAATTAGATCCATTTTTCTTCATAACGACGAACGCCACTGGTGGAATTTGAAATATGTTACCGTGTCACAATCTCCTGATGGGGAAGTACCTTCAACCCAAATTTTACAAAAATCGCATTGTTAATAAGGATGCTATAATATGGGAGTCATGAAAAGTGAGACTCGACCGAGTCGAAAAATATAGCAAATCTTTTTGCAACCTACTTCTCGTCCGTTTATGTAAAGCCTACCTCTTTGAATTTGAATTTTTATACTGAGGATACTCTTAATAATTTTCCCAAAGTGGAAATTAGATATTTCAATGTTAGGATTTCGGATGAATTTAATACGCTTAGAGACACTGACTTAAATAAGGGGGACCTGGGCATGATCGGATTGGCCCTATATTTCTGAAAAATTGTTCCTTTCTACTGTCACGACTCTTGTGGATTTTATTTAATAAATCGCTCTCAACTGAGGTGTTTCCAAATGTATGGAAGTTCTCTTAATGGGGTTCCTATATACAAAGCTTCAGGGTTAAAGACTTCTGGTGAAAATTATCGACCAATCAGCAAAATATCATTAATACCTAAGATATTTGAATCATTGATTTACGAATTTCTCAGTTCTCATTTTTAAAATGTTATTATTGAAAACCAACATATTTTTTTGCTCCAATCGCTCCACTACAACAAATCTCCTAATATATAGATACTATGTACCTGTCAAGTGCATTGGAAGATTATGTGGTGGATGCATGTCTACACTGGCTTCTCTAGGGCATTCGACAAGGTGTGCCACTCTAATCTTATACAAAAATTGGAAGCATATGGTATCCATGGACAACTTCTTAATTGGATAACCTCATATTTGTCTAACACAAAACAGGCAGTTGAAGTCAATGATGAATTATCGTACACTTTCCAATTCTTTTCTGGGGTCCCCCAGGGGGCACATCTTGCCCTTCTTCTCTTCAACATCTTTATCAACAACGTTGGTCAGTGTTTTCAACACACAATTAATACATCTACTCACGAAAATGATTGAGCGTTTTTAAAGCATAAAGTGTGCCGCCCTTTATCCGCTACAACACAACCGAGGCAGGATTATTTTCTTTCGCCCTTAAAAACCTCTGTACTTTTCTTATTTTAAGATATTCAATTACGAGGTTGAATCAGTTGTCCGAGTTGTTTAATTTTTTAAATCACAAGCTACAGGACAATAATTAAAAATGAAGTTTTTGAAGAAGTAAAGAATGAGTTGTGCAACGAACTTTAGTAAATTTTGCGTCTAACTTCTAAACTAAGAATAATGGAAGTCATTTAACCGCAAAGCAACATTATTTATTTAGGAGAAATATTACCAAATGGACAAAATATCTTGTAAAATTAAATTGCCACCATTAATTTTAGCAAAGTGTCACACGTGGTTACTGTCATGTGGCTCAATACTTTAATTCGCTAAAAAGATCAAAGAGGGATATCACGAGCCTAAAGCATTTTTTGATCTGTGGCCTCAGTAAAGCTCAAGTACAAATTTTGTCATTGAGATTATAAGACATATTTCATTCTCTTGATATATAATATGCTATATACTCAACGACATAAAAACAAAAATGAACCGCCACTATCCAATCGTTCCAATCATAAATTATTTAGGTTGTGCAGATACACTTTTAACTCCACCATGGGCAAAATTTATGCCTCAGGTACGCATGCACAGTATGTGTCTGGACGTTTTTCAGCATTCGCCAGTGCATAAACCAGTTCCAGTCGGAAAGAATGCTATCCTTGTTCACATAACGATAGCATGCTAACCGATAGAAACGGGTTCGTCCATTCTTGGTTCGCTTCGTAAGCACAGGCGCGGCCCGTGAGTTTTTTACAGGTGGGTCAAATTTTGTGGGCAACTAGTCATATCAACGCAATAAGCAAAATACACTTTTTTTATTAATGAAGGTTTTTTTAATAATGTGCTTAGACTGCTTAGTTCTCCCAAGAAATTATTTACGTACAAATAACACCGCAAAAAAACATAAAATATCAAAATTGCATTTTTGCTGTGACTTTTGTAAATTACGTGCAAGCCTTTTTAATATTGTTTTATAATTTTTATGTAGTTAAATGTGCTTGTATATCAAATCGATCCTTCTGTTGGGAGAAATGTTCGATCACTAGCTCATTAAAATTATAAATACTTCTAATAAAAGGGGTTTCAATACTTAACATAGCTAAAGCGCTTAACCTTCACTCCGCCATTGTATTTCTTAAGAAAGTCTTAATCATTTTTAGTGTTGAAATGCACCTCTCACTTTCCACTGTCGTCATTGGAATAGTACATAAAATCTCTAATAATTTTACGCTTTCCGAAAACCTTTCACTAAGGTTCACTTCTAACAAGAGCTGTAATGTAGCAACAGCACCCGCACTGTTATAAAAATCTTCCCGACTAAATAAAACAATTCGGATTTAAGCTTGAAAACGTTTATCATCTCATAATTATTTTTAACATATTTTAAAATGTCTTCAGGAAAGTCTTTCTTATAATCAGCAAAATTATTTGTATTAAACAAACGTGTGACAATTAAATGTTCTATAAAATTAACATGAGAGCGGATTTCTGACAAAATTATATCCTTTTCCTTTAATTTCTAACGTTTTTCAAATGTTAATGAACTACTTATTTTACACTGCAGTATTTCTTGCACTGTTTAAAGCCATTGTTGACATAAGTACTCAAGTACTAGTACTGCACAAAGGACACAACACAAATACCAAATATTATCCAAACAAAACACACACTAAATAAAATTAGGTCGAAAATCACGGAACACTTTAACTTAACAAATGCCCGCATGAAACGATAAACAAGAGCTTGACGGTGGTGGCATCACAAATGCAATTCGGACATTAAAGGGTCGAATGCTGTGTTGCCAAATTACTGTCACAGTCACAGTCAAAGTCGTAAGTACTGTAGGTTTTAATGTTTTATAGGCACAGTTACAATTATTATTATTAATAATTACCTAAATATTTTAAAATAAAATTAGGTCAACTTATATTAAATGCAGTGGCGGCTGGTGAAATTTCAAAGTTGTATATCTCTGTTCCTACTTACAGGACCCGTACCAAATTTAGGGGTTTTAATTGTGAGCCCACTGGGAATGTTTTGGTAAAGAAAAAAAACATTTTGTAATTTGCGAAAAAAAGTTAAATTTTTAGTGTGCCCCTCCTAAGAAAAAAATGAACGAGTGTCTATGTATTTTATTTATTAATTTTTCTAAACCACTTTTACATTATTTTGTCGACAGTTTTTAAATTTTGAGAGAAAAGAACGTGTTAGTAGAAAGTTATAGTCATTTGAATTTTTTCTTAAATTATATTTTAGGCTTAAGAAAATTCAAATGACTATAACTTTCTACTAATGCATTTTTTCCTCTCAAAATTTAAAAACTGTCGACAAAAAGATGTAAAATATTTTTAGAAAAAATAATAAATAAACTTTCTAGACGTGTTCATTTTTTTCTTAGGAGGGGCACACCAAAAATTTAACTTTTTTTCGCAAATTACAAAATGCTTTCTTTCTTTGCCAAAACATTTCCAGTAGGCCCGCTATTAAAACCCCTAAATTTGGTACGGGTCCTGTAAGTAGGAACAGAGATATACAACTTTGAAATTTCACCAGCCGCCACTGATTAAATGTATAAATGTATCGCGGATATTGTTCTAATAATAAATTGGACAGATTTAAATTAGTGAGCCAGAATTGGCGACAATCCGACATCCGGCGCAACGGCGTTGACGGCCACGCGCGTCTCGTATTATTGGTGGGCCGTCGACAATTTTGGCTCTTTTTCACTTCCTCAAGCGCGTATGTTTGTTTCTCTAACATTTTACCCAAGCAAACTGATAACACCGTATACAAATTTTAAGGACGGTCCTGTTCAATAATAGAGAATGCTTTTAAAATTTCAACTGCGCATGCGTCCTTGCGGCAATGCGTGTGGTCGGAGGAGTTGTTCTTGGTTTAAGCTATATTGGTCTATTTTTGTTTTTATGTTACTGTTACTGCCCTATTATGCCTCAAACATTTGGGAAATAAAACTTTTAAAAATTTGATTAAGTTAGTATTAAGTAAAACAGAGTAATCCACTTACGCTTGTTCCCGTATTATAGAGAATAAAGCAGCCAGTGCCGTAAGTACTTTTTGCTTGACCAATTTTGAAGCACAATTGTCCTACTAATGCAGCTTGCTGATCACCTAAAATCTAAGAAAATAGGACGCAAATAATAAAACTGGTACAACCAATATAATAAACTCTAATGGGCTTATAAACCATTTTTTTAATTTCGGAATAGACTTAGGCCGACCATATCAAGAGGAGTAACGCTAAACCGCTCATTTCTCAGCGAGTTAATCATAAAGATAAATTATTTTCTTTTCAACACAATTTATTTGTTTTTTTATTATTAAATATTTTTAGACTGCCACTGGCGCATATTTATTAACGGATCGTTGTCTGTTTATAAACAACGTTGACTCCTTGACCCACTTTCCCGGATTTTTGTTTATAGTATGGGACAAACAATTTCTATGCTTTGGGTATTTGCGTTACGTATCTTTATTATAATTACATCTGAGGGAATAGAGATCATTTAAAAAGCTTATCCCCAAGAAATTGGATTTTTTTCTGATCAAATGGACCTTCACAACGATCAAACATCACTTATTATAAAACGGGGAGGTGGCCTCTGATGACATAGATTCACGATAAGCTGTAACATCGTCAAAAGATATTCAAAATAGTCTAGTCACTTCTTTGAAGTCCACAAAACGCCGGCATTTTTTGCAATCGATCGTAAAACATTGTAGCGACTGGTTCAACCAGAAATCGAGCGCTACCATTCGTCGATGGCGCTACGGGCTTAGGCGAGAGACGAGCAACGGCAGCGGGGGGATTTAAAGCGCGAGAAGCAAGTGACTTATTAGAATATCTTTCGGCGATGGCCGTACGACGTGATTTGTTGTATAAATTTGGTTAGAGAAATGAAACAATATAATAAATGTAGCGAGCGGCTGGATTCAGGTTCCGCACAGTATAGTCCTATAATAAACAGAAAAATGGTGCATTTCTATTTTAATAAGTAACTTAATATAAGTGTAACTACAAGGAGGCCAGAGGGGTATGACCAATCCTAGAATCCTGTACAAGATATTATTCTGTAAATAAATTTTACGCTTAATATTACAATCTTATTACAATAATTATTACTATGCATGTTGCTTACACCAGAGATTGGAACTCCAGATAACGTCAAGCCTTCGGCAATGTACCCATATATTTCCGAGGAACTCCTTATTTCCGGTAGAATATTCATAGGAATGTTGAACACATTACAAAGTTGTGGATCCCATTTTAGAGTTTCTATGTTCATTAACATTGTTCTGGACGCATTCGTACAATCAGTTATGTGTAAACCTCCTTTTATGCCACCAGTAAGATTCTAAAAAGTCAGCAGCCAGAATAAAATTATTTTTCTGATATAATATACCAAAATGTTTTATAAATAAAATCTAACAAAACAAATCTTCTATCCGTTCACCCCTCAAAATAATATAAACAATTGGTTTAACGTAAATCAGAACCTTTTATAATGAGTGAATCATTCAATATTTAAACAAAAAATCCAGATAATAAATAATACCTTTGAAAGAGATATTTTCTAGAGTTTTTCCTTTCCCTCCTGATGCTACTATTTGAAGGTTAATTAAAATATAAAAAATATGGCATGTTCTACTCAGCAACCTCTTTTATGCACCACTAGATTGTTTTAAATAAAAAAAATGTTTAACGCCGCTATGCCTTCTTTTCTGGAAAATTTAGTTACTGATTTGTTAGCGGACAAATAAAGCTTCTGCCATTATTATTTAAACGATATTCCCTTCTAACAGACTGATGAACAGACATTGTTGAGAGACTGAAAAAAATGTATCCATTCCGGCTCTTTGAGCATGAACCATGGATACCAATTTTTTTAACTTTTAATTTGGAATGCCACTTATGCTAAATATATCTCAAATCCGGAAAATAATATAAAAAATATTTTACAAAATGTTTCAAAAGAATTGGATCCTAAATACACTAGCGGAAACAATTAAAGGATCAAAAAAAAAATCTCAATTTTGTGCGATTTTTCAAATGGATTTTTCATCTTTGGTAAAAATGGTCATATTTGAGTGAAAAAAAAATCAATTTGAAGCTTGAAGTGTCTAGTTTAAGGTAAAAAAAGTTTCCTAGCAACAATTAGCGCAAAATCCTAATGAATATCATGGAAAGAAAATTTTTCGAAATTTTTTGCAATCTTATTTTTCGTGTACGGACTTGAAAAAAATTTTTCAACCTAACCACTATATGGATTGGATAGGTTGTTCATTTAGCTTCACTTTCTTTTTGTGTCGGCCTCGATACGACCATTCCTCGCTGAGTTATCAGACTTTGAATCCAAATGCGTCATTTTCTCTTCTCTCAGCAATATCTCAGGAACCAATGGTCCCGCAGAAAATGGAAGGGGGGTTTCGGAACCTTGGATCCATTCTCTACAATGCTCTGGTATGTTTTTTCAGAAAAAAATTTTTTTTTTCATCCTTAACATGACTTTGAACAATTGTGAAAAACAGGACTTTTTCAGGTCTTTTAGAAAATCACGTGCCACATTGAGAATATTGGGAACATGACTAATGTTAAGTGTGCATCTTACAGGCCATTGTACCCCTAAAAGCCCTACTGAGTTTCAACCTGATCGATCAAGCCGTTTTATTGTTTAATTCGATTGAATTGTTGAAAAAATTGAAGGATCGCGTTCTTTTGCCTTGAGAGCTCATAATCTTTAAAAAAATGGAAAAAAATTTCTCGTAATTTTTTCCACAGTTAGTGCGTAAAGCGTTTGGAGTCATAAAAAAAAATGTTTCCGAAAAATTAAAAAAAAAATTGTTTCTGAAAAATGGAAAAAAAAAATTCTTTTTGAAAACTTTCTCTTTATGAAGCGACCTTCACAAATTTTGCAAAACCACCGGCATTAGAGTTACCCAAAGCGTACCAGGTGGAGGTCGCATGGTCGGATTTACGTTCCTTTGTGTGTGTGTGTTCCCTTAAGAGAAATGAGACCCGGTGGTTCGTCATTTCCACCTTATTTCATGACTCCAAACTCATTCTTTAAAGAGTGTGTGTTTATGTGAGTGTATGTTTTAATCCGTTCAATAACGGGTTTTGCCGCCCCTGCTCTCTAACAGCCCTCAACCGTTCGGCCATATTGATGCATCGGGTTATTTCGGGTTGCGGAATGGTGTTCCAAATTCACTTAAGTACGCACTCTAATTTGGCAATGTTATAGAAATTGTTATACTCCCTCTGCAATCAATAGAGAATATTGGGAAAATGACTAATGTGAGGTGTGCATTTTACAGGTCATTGTACCCATAGAAGCCCTACAAAATTTCAATTTGATCCATCAAGCCGTTTTTGTGTTTCATTCGATCGAATTTTTGAAAAAACTGAACGATGTGGAAGCTCATAATCTGTAAAAAACTGGGAAAAAATTTGTTCCTGATTGTTTTTCACACACTTATTGCGGGAAGCGTTTGAAGTCAAGAACATAGAAATTTTTTTTTTGATTTTTCGAAAAACAAATTTTTTTCCAATTTTTCAAAACAATTTTTTTGTACGTTTTTAGAAAAAAAAACTTTCTTTTCATGACTCCAAACGCTTTCCGAAATACAAATGTGGAAACAAATTAGGAGAAATTTGTTTTCCATTTTTTTACAGATTATGAGCTCTCAAGGCAAAAGAACGCGATCCTTTAATTTTTTCAAAAATTCAATCGAATGAAACAATAAAACGGCTTGATGGATCAGGTTGAAACTCTGTAGGGCTTTTAGGGGTACAATGGCCTGTAAGATGCACACTTAACATTAGTCATGTTCCCACTATTCTCTTTGTGGCACGTGATTTTCTAAAAGACCTGAAAAGTCCTGTTTTTCACAATTGTTCAAAGTCATGTTAAGGATGAAAAATTTTTTCTGAAAAAACATGCCAGAGCATTGTAGAGAATGGATCCAAGTTTCCGAAACCCCCCTTCCATTTTCTGCGGGACCATTGGTTCCTGAGATATTGCTGAGAGAAGAAAAAATGACGCATTTGCATTCAAAGTCTGAGAACTCAGCGAGGAATGGTCGTATCGAGGCCGACACAAAAAGAAAGTGAAGCTAAATGAACAACCTATCCAATCCATATAGTGGTTAGGTTGAAAAAAAATTTTCAAGTCCGTACACGCAAAATTAGATTGCAAAAAATTTTGAAAAATTTTCTTTCCATGATATTCATTAGGATTTTGCGCTAATTGTTGCTTGGAAAATTTTTTTATCGCAAGATCCTTAAACTAGACACTTCAAGCTTCAAATTGATTTTTTTTCACTCAAATATGACCATTTTTACCAAAGATCCAGCCATTTGAAAAATCGCACAAAATTGAGATTTTGTTTTTGATCCTTTAATTGTTTCCGCTAGTGTAGCTTTTTTCTTAGAAAAACCAACGATGTCAAAATTAAAATGGACTGCCGGTATTTAAAGCTCCATTCACAAATACATAAGTTGCGCATAACATTTTAACTCAATTATGGGCGAAATCTAGGCCACAGGAGCGCGTGCGTAGAATACGTATAGGCTTTTTCAGAATTCATCAGTGAAACCTTCTTCTTGTTTACATAACGCAGCTAAATAATCTAGGCAGCACACATTTCTTGACCATGGACGGATTAGCAGCCAAAGTTCATTCAGTCTACTTCGTACGGGTGACATCTTTCTTAGTCTTTTGTGAAAAAGAGTGATTTAACCAGTTTCCACATTAATTTCCACGTTAAGAGGTGGGTATTTGGTGTTTTTAGATATACAGATGCATTACATAAGATTCTAGTTTTTGAACTAAGGATGATTCACTTATGGTTGTAGATTATAAGATTTTATTGTGATTTAGTTAGATTTTAGCTGCCTTTTTGATTAAATTTTATTATCCATTGTACTGACGAAATAGATGTCATCTATTGTGATAGAATAAATAGATGCTTACATTATATTATTTACTATTTTATAACAATCGTCTTTTTACATATTCTTGGTACTTTCAATAAATTTTTGTATGAAAATGTTTTTTATTTTTCAAAATTTGACCTTCAAATTCCAAACTTATAGTGCAACAACCCGTAGTTGCCAGCTCCAACTACAGTTTTATATTTAGTAATAAAATATGGAAAGAGAACTTAAGTTCTAAAAACAACAAAATAAATGTTTTCTTATAAAGCAGATCTTTCCATTTGTCTATGAAAAAATCTTGAAAACCAGCATTTTTTTAAAGAATTATCCCATTTCGTCACTCAACACTATCATTGGTTTTGCTGTAATGTGCTAATATATTTTCATTTGATCAATGTTCAGAGTGCAAGAAAGTTATATTGCCAACTTTAAGTTTTCATTGTCAGCAATTTTAAATTTGGCATTATATTTTACAATATGATTTACGTGTGAAATTTTTGCTCTCAACACTCGTCTCGCTAAATACGCTAGCATCGTTCGTTTTGCTAACCATGTTAGTATGATCCTGGTAATACAGTTAACGGAAGTCGCGTCAAATGCACAAATCTTATGGTGAGTATGATTTGTTTTTCCTTAGTTTTAAGTTTAATGGTGTGTTCTTTAATTTTTCTATGCATAAGTTTTTAAGTATTATTACTTCATACCTTCTACTCTTAGTTTTTGTCCTAAAAAAAAGTACAAAATGTAAGTACAAAAAATTCTAATTTGCTTGTTGGTTTGTATGTAATTGTATAGTTGCCAAGTTATAAAAATAAAGACAAATTTACTTGTTTAAAACTAAGCTCATACTTAATTTTGTCCAATATCCCTTATACCACGCAACACTGTGCGCTAATGCAAAACCATTCTTCTCCGCATTTAACAAATAATTTAGTGTTAAGACTACTTTTAAATGCTAATGTTAACCAGGACATAATCAGCATTCAACACATCCAGGGGGGCCCTATTCCAGTGGATTGACACCAGACCGGTAAGTCATCCTCTCTTTTTTCGCCAATCTCACTGAACCATAAAAACTGCAGCTATCGAGGGAAGTAATAACTGAACAGAGTATTAAACTGAAAATTTACTAAAACTTCCATAAACATGTATTCCGTGCAGTGATGTGAGTAGGTCATATGACCCCGTCATTTTGTGCGGTCATGACGTCATTACCGTCACATCACATTAATAAATGACCATCAGGTCATTTAACCTCTTAAATTTCATGTTTCAACGTAAGAGTAAAAATTAAGCAAGAAAAAGTCACGAGCGTCATAGAAATAGTGATATAAATGAAATAAAACGTCAATGTTTTTTTTCCAAAAACCGTGTTTTTTTGTGAAAAAAAAACTTAAAGCTTGTTTTTTTCAAAATAGCGTTTTTTGTCACAAACTGACAAATATGCAAGGTTTTAGAGGAAAATAATTAGAAATCCATATGTGATTACATTTGTAACGATAAAATAAATAATATGCAATAAATTTGTCAATAAGTAAACATATGTTTTAAAAAAAACGAACTAAAACCACCTATTGATGAACAGGAACACAAGAACATCTAAAACGCCTAAGTTTGGTAATAGTAATTTAATATTACTAAAAATAGAATCAATAACTAATAATGAAAAAGTTTTTTTTTTATTTTGGGCTATCCTAATAAATTGGTTGCAAAAATGATCATGTAGTATTGCCTATCCTATTGAAGTCAAAAAATCTAAATTTAAAGAAAAATAGAAAACGAATTACGTACTATCTAAAAACTTTTTGATTCGTTTATAAATAGGATATATTATTAACAATAATAAAAAAAGCTTAAAGCAGATCACCTGTTGGCATTGCACACTAGCGGTTTGTTCTTTTGTGTTGCACGAAACTGCACTAATCTGCACTGACTTTTTGCTTATGGGCTTCTTCCACGAATAAAAATTGTGCAGGTTAGTGCAGTTTGGTGCAGCACAAAAGCACAAACCTTGGCTTGTACAAAGCACTCTGAAGGATCTCCAATCGCGAATCGGCTAACAGGATTGGCGACTCAAATTAAGAACGTGGCGTCCTCTTCAGGCGATTTGCCGATTGCTATAACGGGGAATATTTTCGTTTCATCTTTGTCTTTATTATCGTATTATTTGTCATCTTCGTCAATTTTGTCGTCTAGTGTGCCCTTCGCGTCTCCGGTTAAAAATCAGCTGATTGCAGCTATCTTCCTTAATTTGAGTCGCCAATAGGTGATTGGTGACTTCTTGAAAAAAAAACATGTTTTTTTCGTTAAAAAAAACATGTTTTTTTTCAGATGAAAAATCGGTTTTTTTACATCACTTCATAGAAATGAAGACATCACGCGTGCTCTGTCGCGTTTTAGAATATTCCTGGCTTAATTCTAAAACGAGACAAAAACGAAATAACTGACGAATTTGCACATGACGTCGAAGAACATGATGAAACTTAAGGACATGCTTTTCTTTTTTAAATTTTGTAAGAATATTCTTTTTTAACCACAAAGTATTCTTAAACTTTTAGTTTTATTACTAATCTAAACTAAAGGTATTTTTTATAAATGACCTATATGACCGTCATATGACCGTCACATGACGGTCATTTGTCACGGATGATAAATGACCGTCATTTCACATCACATTCCGTGTAAACTGAACACCATACACAAATATTAAGGCCGGTCCTGTTCGATATTACAAAATGTTTTTAAATTTTAACTGCGCACGCGTTCCTGTGGCACTGCGCGTATTCCGAGGGGATATTCTTGGTTCAAGCTATATCAGTCCAATTTAATTTTGACGTCGGCTGGAACGCTATAGACAAAAGAAAAAAAACAGAAGAAGAAATAGGTAGTCTAAAGAAAAGGGTGGAATTGTGGAAAAAAAAAGATATTGGCGCGTACAAAGCAAAGTAGAAAAATCAAATGAAAATACAGCTGCTCATTCATCCACATCAGAAACCCCAAACACACGGTTGCGTCGTTGAGAAAACCGCCCGGACCCCCGGATTTTTAATTTTACGTACGCATTTTTCAAACTAAATTTTATGTATACAGGGTGATCCAAAAAGAAGATATCATGTCACACTTAATTTTTTAAAAAAGAAAGCCCTTTTTGATGAATTATGCGTAAAATTTCAGTCATATTTCATGTATCATACCCTATAACTGTTTTCAATACGAGTTGAAAATTTTTAATTTTACTTAAATCACCAACATTATACTTGCGCGGTGCGTGAATATGTAAACTCAGTTTTTCCTGGGGGGTGGATTGATCGACGGGGTCCAATAGAACGGACAGCCAGATCTCCCGATTTGACAACGCTAGATTATTTTCTGTGGGGCTACCACAAATTCAAATGTACTTCAATAGACCAAATAATATGACCTGTAAAACTAAATAAGGCAAGAAATTAAATTAATAGAACCCAGTGATGTGAGTCGGTCATATGACCCCGTCATTTTGTGCGGTCATGACGTCATGACCGTCATGTCACATTAATAAATGACCGTCAGGTCATTTAACCTAACCTTAAATTTAATGTTTCGACGCAAGAGTAAAAATTAAGCAAGAAAATGTCACGAGCGTCATACAAATGAAGACATCATGCGTGCTCTGTCGCGTTTTAGAATATTCCCGGCTTAATTCTAAAACGAGACAAAAACGAAATAAATGACGAATTTGCAAGTGACGCCGAAGAATATGATGACACTGAAAGACATGCTTTTCTTTTTTAAATTTTGTAAGAAGATTCTTTTTTAACTACAAAGTATTTTTTAAACTTTTAGTTTTATGACGAATCTAAATTAAGGGTATTTTTTATAAATGACCTATATGGCCGTCACATGATGGTCACTTGTCACGGATGATAAATGACCGTCATTACACATCACTGATAGAACCCCAAGTAGTTCAAAATGTTTTGCAAGAATTCGAAGATCGTCTCGGGTATTGCCACCCTGTATATATATAAAATTTACTTTAAAAAATGCGCACCTAAAATCAAAAATCGACCAGTCCAAGCGTTTTTCTAAGAAAGAAATGCCTGAATTTTAAAAGAATTTATTCCAACCCCTATAATATAGAGGAAGCGCGAAAGAGAGAGAGAGAGGGTTAATATGCTGTAATTACTACTCTTACCCAAATCAACCAGCTATCAACATTTCCAAAGAGACATCTGCCCTCTTTCATAGCCTCTTTAACTCCTGCAACATTGTCCGTCACCCACTTTATTTTTAAAGCACTAAAATAAGTACTAACTGGTAGCCCACAAGCATACTGTAAAAAGTTTTGTGATCTTTTTCCGTTCTGAAGTATGGTATCTACTGTGCTTGACGTTCTCATATCCATCCACACTGAAACCACATATACAAGACGATTTTTTCGACAATTCCTCAGCGTAATGGAAGCAAACGCCGAAATTACGTTAATCATAAAAGAAATGGCTATAAACACTTGATTGTGAGTTAGATGTAAAGAAGAAACCAATAACTCTTTATGGTGTCCATAGCTTGCTCTTGCTCCACTTGTATTTGCCGGTGCTCTGCGTTGTTAGCATCCAACGCTTACTTATGTAAATTAACTCCAAAAGTTGTTTTATTCATCATGTATGAAAACAGGTTTTTAATATTAGATTTTTGTACTATTAATATTTGTATATTGGAGTTTACATACATAGTCATTAGTTAAGGAAGAGTTTATAGCTATGCTGTGGCATGTTCTCTTTATTAATCTATGAAATATAACTTGATTTTTAAATAATAAACTTTGTAAGCATAAGAGCAATACAGGTAATCTGAATCTAATGTAAAAGATGGGCGATTGACAGCTAACATATAAATCTGTATAATAACGAGAAATATTTAAACAAAAAAAATAGAAAGATTCAAAAAGCTCAAGCAATGGTAGGTACTCAATCATATAATAGTTTTCACAATTCATGTGACTTATAACATAACTATTGCGTGAAACATAATACAATACCTAAAGCATTACAAAGCGGTTTTCCAGTTGTTTTGTCCCACAAAACTGTCGTCTCCCTTTGATTCGTTATTCCTACTGCTACAATGTCTTCATAGTCTATATTAAGTTTTTTAAGATTATCACATGTGACCTCTATAGTATCTTTAACAGCCTGAAGTATAACCATCGGGTCTTGTTCGAACCATCCCTCCTGGGGACAAATATGTGGAACTTCTTTTTGGTGGTAAGTGAGGACTTCCGCTGTTTTGGATGCAAATACCTACAAATATTTTATTATGTATCATTAGATGGTTGAAAGAAAAAATATTGCCATTTTTGGAGAATGGCAGACTGTGGAAATCAGTCTCCCCCCCCCCCCCCTTGGGTTATGAGACTGCAGCACCCCGAAGAAAAATATTTTTTACACATATTATTGAATAAACCTCCCTCCTTAGTGTCAGTTTCTCAGTGACTAGTTTTCAGCAGCCCCTAGCCAGAAAATCATGTTCAGCTCCTCCCAAGTCCAAATTCTAGTTATATCTATGACTGAATTAGCCAATTTCTAATAATGAAATAAATAATAAATCGATCTGGCTAGATTTCTTTCTGATATAACTACGCTTTGACATATTTGGCATTTTATTTTTAAGGGGTAGATAAAAAAATGTTTGTATAAAAGCACGCTTATGTGTCAAAAACTAGTGTTATATCGTTTAAATGTAGTTTGAGCAACATATATTTGGAGGATAATGTTGTAAGCAGTCTAACAGAAAATAAATTTTTAGGAATTTATGTGGATAGTAGGTTGCAGTTTGACGTCCATTTAAATAAACTTTGTGCGAAACTTTCCTCAAACACATATGCTATAAAAGTTGTAACAAGAGAATTCAATCAAATGCCACTGCGAAGTATATACTATGCGTTATGCACTTACGCCATGGTATATGTTTTTGGCAGACACGTTCAAGGCAACTCTTTCAAAGTGTGTTTGTTTTCCAAAAAAGAGCAATGAGATATATATAGTTTTTGGAACATCAAACCAAAGCAAAAAAAAAGGCGATGGTGGAGAGTATCTTTGTATAAAAGCCGTAAGTACCTACATTTATATAAATTTCTATTTTTTTTTTCTAAATTATCCTTTTTTTCTTCAACTCTGTGACCGAAAACTTCACAGATATTTGGCCTTCAATACGTTTCCACGCATCATGGACCAGGTTCCTGTTTTTGTGATTTGGGTCCTTAGGATTCCATATTATCGGCTTCCCTTCATAAATTGACAAAAACTCCAACACCACGTCGTTGGACCACTCCATTTTAAAAAAACAGGTATTTAAGTAATAAGTTTTAGCTCTTCACACTGCAAAATGCCAGACGCTACTGAAACTCCGGACTGCGAACCGCAGGTCGTTGGATCGGGTTGAAAGTATACGAGCCGAGCCGAAAGAGGCTTGCCCAGGCTCGCCTTCCTTTGACTCGCGTCAAATTTACCGACAAGAAGCGGGAAACTCCAAGCCGCGCCAGAAATCACGAGCGCGCCCATTCCCACGGCGCGTGGCTCGGCGAGTCCTGCTCATTACTCGCCGATCCACGCGCCGTGGGATGCCGGCTTAAGACATCCCACGTAGACTTCAAGTCTAAGTACTAACGTACCGTGGGCGTCTGAAGAGAAGGGAAATGTAGTCTATTGACACGGGATCTGCAGGCAATTTGTTCCATAATATGGAGACCCAAGGTATGAATGAGCGAGAGGAGTGGTCTGTTCTAGGCTTTTGTAGCTGGGCAGTAAAGGGATGCATATGTAACGCGCCTCTTGTTGTTCTGTTAGGAACTGTCAAGGGGGGAATAATACCGGCTAGTTCTTCAGAGCAAAATCCGTGGAAGTAGTGGTAGAAAAGGGATAAATCCCCAACAGCGCGGCGATGAGCGAGAGAAGGGAGTTTTCTCGTGAGGATTCATCGTCATTGATAAGTCGAATGGCTCTCTTTTGGATAGAATCAAGGATGCTAAATGTCGAAGGTGATGCGGCTCGCTCCCCAGATATGGGAGCAGTACTCTAGGTTAGGTCTTATTTGGGAAACATAGAGAGTGTATAAGTTGAAAGGGGAGGAGTATTTTCTGGCTCGAAAGAGAAAACCAAGCTTTTTAGCTGCCGATGTGGCTACTGAAGTAATGTGTTTGTGCCAGCTGAGATCATGTTCAAAAGCGACGCCAACAAGATCGAATGTTTCATTGTTTTGTAGGGCTTGGCCATTCATGTGGATGGGGTAAGCGTTGCCAGATTTTTTGCGTGACAGGGAGCAAGACTGGGTTTTGGAGGAGTTGAACTGAACAAGGTTCTTGGCACCCCAGTCTACGATTAATTGGAGATCTTGGGAAAGGGATAGGTAGATAGATCTGCATCTATTATCCAACTCTTGATTCGAAACTTGCCAGTAAAAATGAATATTGGAGTGAAGAGTACTATCGTCAGCATAACTGTGGATGGGATTAGTAGTTGAAGAGAGCAGGTCATTAATGTGAAGAAGAAATAGGGTTGGTGCCAGGACTGAACCTTGGGGGACGCCAGCACTGATAGGATGGAAGTTAGATGAGTGACCGTCAACCACAACAGATATGCGACGATTAGAGAGGAAGCTACCGATCCAGGTACATAGTTTGGTAGGAAGACCGTAAGAAGGTAGTTTGTTGAGGAGTGCGGCATGCCATACTTGGTCAAAGGCCTTGGAAATATCGAGAGCAGCAATCTGAGATTCGCCATAAAATTCGAGAGCTGTGGATCTTTGGTGATGAAATCCGTACTGTCTGTCATGAATGATTTTGTGTTTTTCTAGATATTTTAGAATTTGCAAGTTGATCACTTTCTTCATAACTTTGCTGACAATGGAGAGAAGAGAGATCGGTCTATAATTGGATGGAAGAGACTTGGAACCTTTCTTTGGGATAGGCTGCACACGAGCAGTCTTCCAGCTATCTGGGAAGATACCCTTGTCGTAAGAGATCTGGAAAAGACAAGTTAAAATGGGTGCAAGTTCTGGAATGCATTTTTTAGGACAATTGCTGGTATGCCGTGCAGACCAGAGGACTTTTTGGTGTCGAGGGATAGAAGAATTTTTTGAACTTGCTTGACCTTAAGTATTATGTCGGGCATTTTGTGCGGTACAGACGTTGCGGTTGGATTGGGGGGAGGGATCAGAGTGGAATTAGCAGCGAATTGTTTGGCGAATAGTTCAGCTTTCCCTTTAGAGGTGGAGACAATTTCGTTGTCACAGGTCAGGGGAGGAAAAGTGCTTCTACAGAAGTTTTGACTAATGTTTTTGGGCAAGGGACCGGAAAGATTTGCTGCCGTTGGGACAGGAAAGCACTTTATCTTTTATGCGGTTGTTAAAAGCATTTTTGGACTCTAAGATAGTTTGGTTGTATTGATTTCTTGCCTCGGTGAAAATTTGACGATTTTCGGGTGTAGGATTTTGGAGATACCTTTTGTGAGCTTGGACTTTTTTGAGCCTGGCTTTATCACAGGCCTTGGAGAACCATGACTTTTGATGGTAGGGTTTAGGTTTCTTGAGGGTATGTGTTAACGCGTGGCTATATTTTTGGAGAATCTAAGATTCTGAATCTTTTAAACTTTTGATTATTGTTTTTCATATGTGTTTTTTATTTTGCAGCATTTTTTTATAATAATCCAAAATCTGCAACGCACGCCCGTGGCAGCTTTATTTAAACGTCGGTAGTCGAGTGCGTCAGGCCGCTTTGGAGGTCACAAAAAGCAAATCGTATTTATGAATGAAATCAGTACGAGATATTCTTCTCTCTATCTTGGATATTTTCTGGTAGGATTTTTTTTTTTGATTATATGAGAAGTTCTAGACATATTTTGTATAACATACCCTATGCGGTTTTTCAATCCAGGTTGCGAACGAAATACCTGCGACATTTTAAAATTTTTTTCGTAGGTAAGTCAAACTTAATGTCAAGGTTGACAATAATACTATATATATATATATATATATATATATATATATATATATATATATATATATATATATATATATATATATATATATATATATATATATATATTATACAAAATATGTCTAGAACTTCTCATAGAATCAAAAATAAAAAATAAAAATCATACCAGAAAAAATCCAAGATAGAGGAGAATATCTCGTACTGATTTCATTCATTAATACGATTTGCTTTCCGTGACCTCCAAAGCGGCCTGACGCACTCGACTACCGACGTTTAAATAAAGCTGCCACGGGCGTGCGTTGCAGATTTTGGATTATTATAAAAAATGCTGCAAAATAAAAAACACATATGAAAAACAATAATCAAAAGTTTAAAAGATTCAGAATCTTAGATTCTCCAAAAATGTAGCCACGCGTTAACACATACCCTAGAGAAACCTAAACCCTACCATCAAAAGTCATGGTTCTCCAAGGCCTGTGATAAAGTCAGGCTCAAAAAAGTCGAAGCTCACAAAAGGTATCTCCAAAATCCTACACCCGAAAATCGTCAAATTTTCACCGAGGCAAGAAATCAATACAACCAAACTATCTTAGAGTCCAAAAATGCTTTTAACAACCGCATAAAAGAGAAAGTGCTTTCCTGTCCCAACGGCAGCAAATCTTTCTGGTCCCTTGCCCAAAAACATTAGTCAAAACTTCTGTAGAAGCACTTTTCCTCCCCTAACCTGTGACAACGAAATTGTCTCCACCTCTAAAGGAAAGCTGAACTATTCGCCAAACAATTCGCTGCTAATTCCACTCTGATCCCTCCCCCCAATTTCGTTCTTCCAACCGCAAAGTCTGTACCTCACAAAATGCCCGACATAACACTTAAGGTCAAGCAAGTTCAAAAAATTCTTCTAGCCCTCGACACCAAAAAGTCCTCTGGTCTGCACGGCATACCAGCAATTGTCCTAAAAAAATGCATTCCAGAACTTGCACCCATTTTAACTCGTCTTTTCCAGATCTCTTACGACAAGGGTATCTTCCCAGATAGCTGGAAGACTGCTCGTGTGCAGCCTATCCCAAAGAAAGGTTCCAAGTCTCTTCCATCCAATTATAGACCGATCTCTCTTCTCTCCATTGTCAGCAAAGTTATGAAGAAAGTGATCAACTTGCAAATTCTAAAATATCTAGAAAAACACAAAATCATTCATGACAGACAGTACGGATTTCATCACCAAAGATCCACAGCTGATCTCCTTAGCTTTGTCACACATAACTGGAACAAGTCTCTCGAATTTTATGGCGAATCTCAGATTGCTGCTCTCGATATTTCCAAGGCCTTTGACCAAGTATGGCATGCCGCACTCCTCAACAAACTACCTTCTTACGGTCTTCCTACCAAACTATGTACCTGGATCGGTAGCTTCCTCTCTAATCGGCGCATATGTGTTGTGGTTGACGGTCACTCATCTAACTTCCATCCTATCAGTGCTGGCGTCCCCCAAGGTTCAGTCCTGGCACCAACCCTATTTCTTCTTCACATTAATGACCTGCTCTCTTCAACTACAAATCCCATCCACAGTTATGCTGACGATAGTACTCTTCACTCCAATATTCATTTTTCCAGGCAAGTTTCGAATCAAGAGTTGGATAATAGATGCAGATCTCCAATTAATCTTAGACTGGGGTGCCAAGAACCTTGTTCAGTTCAACTCCTCCAAAACCCAGTCTTGCTCCCTGTCACGCAAAAAATCTGGCAACGCTTACCCCATCCACATGAATGGTCAAGCCCTACAAAATAATGAAACATTCGATCTTGTTGCCGTCGCTTTTGAACATGATCTCAGCTGGCACAAACACATTACTTCAGTAGCCACATCGGCAGCTAAAAAGCTTGGTTTTCTCTTTCGAGCCAGAAAATACTCCTCCCCTTTCAACTTATACACTCTCTGTGTTTCCCAAATAAGACCTAACCTAGAGTACTGCTCCCACATCTGGGGAGCGGCATCACCTTCGACACTTAGCATCCTTGATTCTATCCAATAGAGAGCCATTCGACTTATCAATGACCCAGTCCTCATGAGAAAGCTCCCTTATCTCGCTCATCGCCGCGCTGTTGGGGATTTATCCCTTTTCTACCGCTACTTCCACGGATTTTGCTCTGAAGAACTAGCCGGTATTATTCCCCCCTTGACAGTTCCTAACAGAACAACAAGAGGCGCGTTACATATGCATCCCTTTACTGTCCAGCTACAAAAGCCTAGAACAGACCACTTCTCTCGCTCATTCATACCTTGGGTCTCCAGATTATGGAACAAATTGCCTGGAGATCCCGTGTCAATAGACTACATTTCCCTTCTCTTCAGACGCCCACGGTACGTTAGTACTTAGACTTGAAGTCTACGTGGGATGTCTTAGATAAAAAAAAAAGAAAACAGAATAGCCCGTCCGTATGAACGGTAGAAAGCACAGTGAGAGCGAGTATTGAGGCGCGCCGCGTTGCCGTGTTGCTGCCGCACTGACTATGTCGGGGTGTATTGTGAGAATCCCACGCGCCTACCTCGGGGTGTTGCCGTTTGAAGGCCATGGCGTTGTCGAGCTGGCGAAAAGAAGAGATATTCTTCTCTCTATCTTGATTTTTCTCGGATCATACCTTCCAATTTAAAATAAGCAAGAAAATCGATGTTTTATACTAATTTTTTTATTCGATGCTCAATTGTTTTGCTGATAAGATATATGAATGATTCATAAAAATCCCCACAACTTTCTTATTTAACATTTTTTTTCATCTTTAAAACTAAAAAAGCTATAAGGCCTGTTCACTTTTATTTGGATATCCCTGTACATTAAAGTTACCTGTACCAAGTCAGTGATTTAAAATGACAAAAATAAATTTCAATAAAATATTTACATTTACATCAAAGTAGCAGATGTCAAATTCGCAACAACCACAAGGACAGAACAAGCATCTCGCCCATCCACATACACATTCGTATTATAAATATTTCAATCTGAGAATGAAAAAAACGAATGCTGAACAAATTAAAATCCCCCATTTAAATATCCTACACTACTATACTATAATACACTCTCACAACAAGCAGTTTCTTCACCTCCGACTGAATCGTATATATATATATATATATATATATATATATATATATATATATATATATATATATATATATATATATATATATATATATATATATATATATATATATATATATACAGGGTGTTTCAATATTGTACCGACAAATTTAAACAGGTGATTCCTTGACCAAAAATAATGAAAAAAGTTCCAGACAATATAGGTCCGAAAACGTTTCGTTTCCAAGATACAGGGTGTTAAACTTTTATTTTTTTTATTTATTTATTTTTTATTTATTTATTTCACAACAATTGTTGAAAGTTCCTTTTATGAACATGCTTTTATCGTTAATATGTTTTCTAATGACTAAATTAAAATTTATTAGGTAAATAAATTATTTTTTATCTGACCAGATTTAAAATTTGGCCCTACTTTAAATCATATTTTGCCAAATATCAGCCGAACCGTATAAGATATGAAGAAAGTGCAATTGATGAAAAAGTTAAAAGATAAACCAAAAAAGTTCTTTTCATACAAAAGGATAGCCAGTGCCGTATCAAAAAAAGTTCGGGGGGTCAAAGTGGTCGTGACCCCCCAAAAAAATAACACCCTGTAGATAATTTTAAATGGCAGTAGGCTAATTCTGTAGGCACTTTAATATGTAACACACGTACAAATTGTGAAAAAACAATTCTTAAGCGCGCATTAAATAAATAAAAAAAACGAAAACAAAAATTAAAGTTTAACACCCTGTATCTTGGAAACGAAACGTTTTCGGACCTATGTATATTGTCTGGAACTTTTTTCATTATTTTTGGTCAAGGAATCACCTGTTTAAATTTGTCGGTACAATATTGAAACACCCTGTATATATATATATATATATATATATATATATATATATATATATATATATATATATATATATATATAAATAAATGTAAATGCGAAGATTTACTTCTTCGCTAGTGCAGCGAAAAGGCCGTGAATGAAAAATAAAAATAATGAGGACTATCTTTGATTCTGGTCTGGGTGACCTCCTGCTATCGATTTCTGGGCCCTTACCCATCAGCGGGCAGGCTTACACCCAGGGTGGCTGAAGAACAGACCACGATTTGACCAGAATCAAAGAGAGTCCTTATATCCAAAATGTTCGGAAAGGATGGGTAAGATGTAGTGGCTCGCGCCAACTAGTTCACCCAGTGTTGCTCCAAAAATGTTTGGCTGCTAACACAATAATACTCGAAAGTATGTCGAATGTCGATTTTCTCGACGTCGACGGTACAAATGCACCATTGTACAACAATAGTAGACAAATGGAAGATTTCTTGGCCTATAGGTAATATAATAAATGTACATTTATTATATTACCTATAGGCCAAGAAATCTTCAATTTTTCTATATATATATATATATATATAGGGTGTCCCTAGATGGGGTTACCTATACCACAAATGGAAATAATTTTCAATTTTTGAACAAAAAGTTATTCTTTATAAAGATATTTGCTTGTAAAAAACACGATTTATGTAAAAAAAAAGTTTTTGTATAAAGGGAGATCCAAAACTGAAAAAATATAAACTTAACCTCAGACTAAACTACCTTTACTTTTCATTTAAAGAAAAAGTTGCTTAAAATTACTTTTTTTATTTTTCTTTAAAATTCAAAGTGATAATTAAATTAAACGTTTTATTTACAAAGTTTTTAATCAACATGAAAGCTGCCACCTTCTATAGGTACACTTTTGTCGTATCAGATAGGTATTATGGTTTATTCCTTACACTTGTAGGTAAAATTCATATTTTTGAAGTTTTTGACCTCCCTCCCTGAATACAGAAACCAAAACCAAAAACATGTTAATACAAAGTGATCTGGATAGACGGACTGTTGGGTGCCAAAACAATGGACTTCAGTTGAACATTGATAAGTGTTTCTCTATATATATATATCTTTTTCATGAAAAACAGTGCTTATAAGAAATATTTATGTCTTAGGTGATTGAGCACTAATTGTTAAAGGTTCAGTTAACGATCTTGGCGTGATTCTAGACTCCAGGCTTAACTTCCAAGAGCACTACAATATGATGGTTAACAGCGCTGCACGAATGCTTGGCCTTGTGACGCGAAACAGTGCGGACCGGTCTATAAATGCCCTTAAATTGTTGTATTGCTCCCTTGTCAGATCTTTGATGGAGTATGCATCTGTGGTATGGTCTCCATATCATTAGGTGCATATAGCTGCCCTGGAGGGAATTAAAAAAAAAAATTTGCGTGTTGTTGCCTGGCGTTTTAATATTGATGTTCATACCGATGCACAAAACCCATATTATATTAATTATGGGACTGTGCTAAATCGCCTTGCGGTTCATACACTGGAATCCAGGAGAGTGCAGTCTTCCATTTGCTTTTTCTATAAATTATTGAGGGGAAGTATTAATTGTGAACGTTTGGTAAATTTGATTCACCTTTCAAGCACACGTCGAACTAGAAATAATGAACTTTTCTACATTCCCACCAGTAGCACAAACTAATCCATGCACAACCCTCTCACCCTTATGTGTAGACTGTACAATGAATATGATCTCGATCCATTTAAAGTTAAATTTTATCAGTTTAAAAAACATATTTCTAGAATTATGTAAGTAACTAAAATAGGGATACTTATTTATGTGATATAATTTTGTTAAGAATATTTTATTATTGTTGTAAAAATTGTAAAAATGGAGTTTCCGTATAAATAAATAAAAAATGTAAAAAAAAAGTTCTTACCACAAATCATATTTTTTTACAATCAAAAATTTTTATAAAGAATAACTTTGTGAAAAAATTAAAAATTAGGTCCATTTGTGGTATGGGTAACCCCATCCAGGGACCCCCTGGATGGGGAAAATGTCCCTGATAAACACTTGCTCCTACTCCAAATAAATTCAAAGTAGTCAATACAGTTTTTAATCATTTTCCTTCAAACTTTCATAAAAAACATACTATATATCGTGCCCTACTATTTATAGTAAAAAAAAAGTTTTGGAAATATTGTAAACTCAAATATAAGATTGACCATAAAGGAAACAGTCATAAAATATAAAATACTCTAACGAGTTAAGTAGATCTAGCCTAGCCTAGGTACTTTGACTTCTCTACCTTCACACGTTTAACAAATCCATATATATTTTTGCGCACATAATAGTACTTTTAAACGTAGGTACTTACCAAAAATCTAGTACTAGAAGTTCCTTCATCAATGGCTCCAATTAAGGGACCATACTTATCTCTAGTTGAACTCATTTCGTATAGCAACTAATAAAAAAATTAAACCCAAATATAAAAATTTATCCCTACTTTACCATTCCAAGATCAAATTCCACGGTCTCATTTCTGAATAAATATATTTTTTAATATTGTTCACGATATTTCTAACCTTTCAAAATCTTTAGAAACAATTTGAAAACTGTTGCTGTGTTGCCAAGTGGAAGTTGTGAGGAGATTGCGCCTACCTTCAGGTTCCCAATCCGATGTTGCCAAAAAATATAAGTGATCGCCGAACTTGGAGTAAAAGGTGCAAACCACGCGCGCTGACGCACTTTACGCACCTGATGCCAATGTTTTTAATTTATTCACTTTATTTGGTCTACGATTACCTATGAAAATCCGCTCGTCTAACCCGGCATCACAGAACAACAGGTTTTATTCCCGGCATCCCCTAATACGCGTCGATCACGCAGCTTTATTGCTCCATCTGTTCAGCGGTTTAACTTTAGTAACACGTTTACCGGTTTTCATGCGTTAGCAAGGTTGTCCAGAGGCACGGTTTCTAGATAGGACGGTTGTCTGGTAAGCCCGGTGTCATGGCGTCCGAAACGTCATCGCTTACGTCACAAGACTGCTTTTCAGACACAGAAAACCGGTAGCACAGTTTAAAACACGGGCTTTCCGTTTACGCGTTGTCTCAACTGTGCCGGTAGCCTAGCCACAGTTTAAAACACGGGCTTTGCGTTGTCTCAACTGTGGCCTAGCAGTGTTTGTGCTGTTTGTTGGATATTTTGAATTATTTTGGAAGGTTTTTAGTGGTTTTGTGCATATTTTCACAGTTGTGTGGTGTTTTATAGACTTATTGGTGAAGATAGAGAGACTTGTATTAATATATTAATCAGCCTAGTACATAAATCCACTATACAATAAAAGGTAAATAATAAACATAATGGAATTTAAAGTGAATCAAATGAAAATGGTTTTATTTGTATTTTTAAGATGACTGGGACGATCTGTAGTATCGCGCTACCTGTAAAAGCAGTCAAGAAAAGGCAAAGAGGGCTGGAGAACCTATGAGGTTTTTTACATTTCCAAAAAATTCTATAATAAGAAAACAATGGGTTCAAGTTTGCTGTAGAAAAGACAGCTTTAACCCAATAAACAAAAGGATTTGCAGCAAACATTTCAAGCCAAGTCAGTTTGAGGACGAACTACATGCAAAATTAATTAACGCTGAACCTACAAGGCTAAAAGACAGTGGTAAGTACTTAACAAATAAGGGTTAAAATAACAGATTAGGTACTTAACATGGTTTTGTAATTTTAGCTATACCCACATTATTTTTACCAAATAAAACGGACAAGAGCCCATCTGAAAGAAATAAAAGGGCAGAAATAAAGGAAAGGAAGCAAATTGTTTCTGATCTTCTGACACCTGAAGTAAATATTTTAATAAAAGAAACTCTTGTTCCCCCTGCTTTTCATATTGAAGATTTCCCATCTTCAAGCAAAACGACTCCTTATGAAATTTTACTAGGAAAGTGACGAAACTATAAGTGATACTTCCTCTACTTCATCAATCAGGTCTGCTACAAATATATGTGAAAAAGATGGGTTAGTGTATGTGGCAGGCTTTTTAGCACGAAAAAGTCGCAATGAGTTCCCTGAACTTGGTTGCTACACCTATGAAAATGAGCCAAAAAATATGCATTCGTATGCTATGCCATCTTGGGTTCAGAGTCTTTCTTTTGGAGGTTTGACTGAACCTTCAATTTCATGGAAAGAAAATGTAGAAGAAATGGAGAAATGGTTTATTAAATTACTACATCGTAATAACTTTAAATTTAAAACAAACATTATAAAACGAACTACAAAATTCATTTTTCAAAAAGTTTCCAATATTCCTTATAAATTGGTATCTTCATTTGTAAGACAACGCGTGTTTATAAGAATTAAATATATAAATATTAAAAAAGATGATTCTGAAGTATCAAAAAGGAAGCATGAGACGGATACCGATGAAGGTCGAAAACATGTAAAAAAGGTCAAAAAAATTATAAAATAATTCTTTGTACATTTTAATAATTAAGTATGTGTTTCCCTTTATAGCTTAAGAGTCCTAAGTTTGCCCTGTATAATTATTACCTTTTGCGCCTTTGTAATAAATGAAAGTTGTATTAGTAAAATTATGTATTTTATATTTAGACAATAATGATTTACTTTTTTATTTGTACAGAGCAATAAAATGAATGTTTTTAAAGAAATAAACAATATATTTTTTTTTTAATGAAATAAACATTGAAAACTGCAGAAACTGCGTTTTTTTTTAAAGTAAACTTGAAATTTAGTACAATAAAATTGCACCCTGTGCAACTGTCTTAAGTTTGGGTCTGTATTCGTATACTTATCTACCTACATTAAAAAAAAATAGAAAAATACATAGGTATTCCATCCTAGATAAAATTACGGTCCAGGTTTCAATTCAATTTTATTTTCATAAAGTTCGCTTTCAGAAATAAAAAAAACGAAATTAATCGTAATTAATCAAGTCTATAAATACAAAGTCAGTCTTAAAACTAATAAGATTACATCATTATTGCTTTAAATAAATAATTAATTTTTATTTTCTTCAACTATCGCATATGTATACCGTTCTCTGTTAATTTTATTGTAAGGCGCATCTGTTGCCCTTTGTCTATTGCGTTCACATGGACCCATATATATCTCAGCCGTCTTGTGACGTCATCAGCAGCCAAGCTCTGATTGGTCAGAAGTTACCAGGTCCAGAGGTCGAGTATCCGCTAATGAACAGATAGGTTGGATTGTGGGTTCCATGCCGGGCTCGGGTGAGTTTTTTTTATAAATTTTTATCATTTAAAAAATTGGATCGGCTCTAAAAGGTGTATCGGCAACGAGTTTGGCATTTGTTCAGGTGCAAATTTGTTTTTATATTATTGGTAATCACAGATTATATGTACTAGCCAAAATCTCAAGCCTGGGAAATATCATATTTGGCAACATCGGATCGAACACCGTATTATATGAAATCCCAAGCAAACCACCCGGGGGCGCATTCAGAATCGACGCCCGGTGTTCCCAGGCATAGATTAGGGTTTGTTAGGGTGAATTCCCGGGTAAACAACCGACCGTTCAGAATCAGGCGGCCAGCCGTTGTTTCTTATGGCCGTGACGTCATTGACAAGTTAATTTTTACCCACGGGGCGTCGATTCTGAACAGTGTGGCCAGCCGCCATTATTTTCCTACCGTCAACAATATTTCTGTCCGGTGTTGCCACGTTTACTTATTTTTTATGAAAAAGTTGTAAATTAGGAATAATAAAAAAGCTAACCATAACAAACTAAAGTTACTATTCTGTCCAACTTAGTCAACAACATTTTTTAATTGTAACCTACATCAGACCTAACCAAAATCCTATTGATCAGTAATCCAACAGCTGCATGCTGATGCATGCAACCATATCTGAACAAAAAGGTGTATACCCAACCCAAGCAAACCTGAGCAAAAAGGTGGTCAGGTTTGCTCAGTTTTCATTGATATAGATACATGTATATCTATATCAATTAAAACTAAGGAAACCGACCACCTTTTTGCTCAGGTTGGGTGAGCAAAAATAAGGTGGTCAGGTTTGCTCAGTTTTCATTGATATAGATATATGTATCTATATCAATGAAAACTGAGCAAACCTGACTACTTTTTTGCTCAGGTTTGCTTGGGTGTATACAACTTTTTGCACAGATTCTGTCCAACTGTTAAAATTTGTGGGAAAAGCGATTTGTAAATTTGGCAACATCGCGTCTTTCAATCAGAAATTTCGAGTATGTGTACCACGGATTGCCTATTTATTTTCTTTCAGTTTTTTGATATTTTCTCTGTTTTTTTAATGTGTGTTTACATAAATTTGCCTAAATATGGTTCAGAAAAATGGTGTGTAATGACTTGTATAGATGTGTTTAAGTAAAAGTGCCGAAATTTAAAGAAATTCATTGAAAAAGCTAACCCAAAAGTTAATTTTTTTTTTGGAAAAACCATACGAGACCGCCAAAAACTGACTTCGGATTCGTGTTCTACGACCCAAAATTAGGGTCTGTGCAAAATTTCATCAAAAAATTCGGTTCTTCCATTAATCAGAATAATTAGGTACCGAAAAAATGTACTTTATAAAAACAATCATGTTATCTATTCTAATTCTAAAGTCAGTTTCCGAAAAAAAAAGTTTGAAAACATCCCTGGTTTTCGAATAACTGTTCGAAAATATATTTTTGAAAAAATCAAAAAATATGTTTTCGAAAAATCTTCATGAATCAGTCCAAATGGACAAAAGGTACCTATCAATAAAAAAATGCCAGAATTTTGGCAAGTTAAGGTGACAAACCGTTTTGTTTTCGCAAGAACAGGTTCAGATATTTCGTCTTTTACACGATACACTTGCCTTTTAGGAAATAGCAGTATACATTTTTTAGAAATGTAAACAATAAAAAAAATAATGTAGCACACGAACTTGCCCGTTCGTTTTGGTATATACTTTTGTGTAGCTCGAGATGAGGTTGCCACCCCCCCCCCCCCCCCAAAACGAAATTCTAAATCCGCCCCTGCGATCAATGTGAGGAATTCTATCGAATTTTTTTTTGTGAGGAAAACGATAGTATGCTGTTGGCAACACTGCTAGAAACCTAACCTAAAAACTACTAAAAAGTAAAATTTCAAATATTAACGTTTTTCGTTGGTTTGGTTTTTCGTTTCCTCTCTGTCGATGGGAGACGACTGGGAGGAAAGTCCTGTTTTTTATTTAAAAGTGAACTTTAGTAAAAACGTGGAAGAGTGAAACAATATATTTAAAACTTTCGTCGACCAACCCATAGGTATGTTTACTAATCCGAAAGACAGTAGATTTTAAAAATAATCAGAAAAATGTAACTACTTTTTCTAGAACATGGCGAATCAAACCTTTATTCCAACTGACTATGATGAGCTTTTAAATCACTATAAAGGACTTAAAAAAGAACTAAATGAGCTGAAGCAAAATTGTTATGAAACTTCAAGGCAACTGAAAGTTAATGATGCATTGTTAATTGAATACCAAAGTGATATTGAACTGTTACAAAGCAGAGAGAAGTCACAAAATGAAAAGTTTGAAGTTAAAGTTGCTGGTTTAGAAGACAGTATTGCCAATTTAAGGTCTGTCAGGTTTTTCCTTATACCCATTAGTATGTTGGACCTCCACCTCTAAAGGGAAAGCAGGACTATTTGCCAAACAATTTCCTGTCAATTCCACACTTATTCCTTCTGCCAATGTCACTCTTCCAACCACTACGTCTGTACCCAACAAAATGTCTGACAATACTTTAGGTCAAACAAGTTCAAAAAATTTAAACCTCTTAACATCACAAATTCCTCCCGTCTGGATGGCATACCAGCAATTGGAAAAAATGCACTCCAGAACATTCACCCATCTTAATTCGTCTTTTCCAGATCTCCTTTGACAAGGGTATTTTCCCGGACAGGTGGAGGACTTCTCATGTGCAGCCTGTACCCAAGAAAGGTTCCAAGTCCCTTCAATGCAATTATACGGGGTGGGTTTTTTAAGGTGTTACAAGGTAATATCTCGAAAACTGTTTAAAATATCTTCATGAAATTTTGGTGAGTTAATAGAGAGAGGGGGGGACATATTTAAACATATTTTAGACATTTACTCCCTCTCTCTATTTTGAGGGGTGGAGGGTAACTTTCTAATTTTAAAAGGGATGATGTACTTTTGTTTATAAAATTCAAATCTACGTGAAAAACTACATAATATGTGCACAATTTTTTTTTATTTGCTCTTTTGGTTACGGAATTATGATTTATTAGGTTATAAAATAAAAAAATATTTACCATTTAATTTCAACCTTATTTATCATCTGTCATGCTTGAGAAGTTGTTCGAAATGTTCCTCTTTAACTTCCAAACGCAATTTCTCACTCTTTTTCGAAATGAATTTCGTACCCACTAAAATATCAGTTGTCACTAATAAGCATTCAAAGCGGATTTGGTCTGATCATCCAAAGTTGTAGGTGCAGTCGCCATCACTTTGTTCTTTACAAATCCCCATAAGAAAAAGTCTAAGGGGGTCAAATATGGGGACCTAGCAGGCCAGTTCACTGGACTTCCGGACTAGCTCATCCAGTCCACCTGTTTTCAAATATTTCATTCAGATTCTCAACTGACTTAAGTGAAAATAACCAGGGTTGTTACGTTTAAAACAAAAGGTTTAAAACATGTGTTTTAAACGTGTTTAAAACACTTATTGATGTTTTAAACAGATTTGTTTAAAACAAAGTTTTTTTTTAAGCTGTTTAATTTGGCAGGCTTTACTAAAAATCATAAATCTGCTCAACAAATATTAAAATACAATCTTGTAAAAAATACTTTTTAAAAACAAGCTTTTATTATTGAGATGTACTAAAATAAAAAAAATAAGTATAGTTTTTTCATTGTGGCAATGCTGAATGCTATTTATAAGTGGACGTAGTTCGCGTGGGTGGATCCTAATAAAAGCAGTATCAAAGTTATCACTGAAACATACTTATAATATATTATGTTAAATTTATTGTCTTAAAAGCTCGTCGCGCGCGAAAAGCTCATACAGGCATTAATTTTGTTTCGCAGAAATTGTAAGTACATAAGTATGTATTTTTTCTTTTCTATTCACCCGACAAGCTTTTAAGACAATAAATTCAACATAATACAGTCAACTTCGGATATAACGACCCCCGCATATAACGAACCACCGGTTATTACGAACAAAAATTATGGTCCGGCCAAAACGCCATAAGAATGTATGTATTTTTTGTTCGTTTATAACGAACCCGGCTATAGCGAACCCTATTTTGATTAGTTTTTGCTTGTGGAAGTTCGGTTATAACGAACTGTCGAAATTTCACGTACGTATCACTTCCATATTCGTAAAGTAACGGCCGAGAATTGCAACCATAGAGAAGCGACAAAGACAATACAATATTTCACAGGGCATGTGCGACGATAATGTGGCCTTCTGTCTATACCGCATCATTAGTGTGACGAAATATCTTTCTCCGTTCAATATTGTGGATATGTGTCTGCCCAAGGTCAGCAAAACTGGTTGCCCTAAATATCAAAGGCACCGACACGTTTTGTCGCTTCTCTATGGTTGGTATTCTCGGATAACGGGTCGAGTAGCGACCTGTCAGGCGCCATTTCAATTTGTAGTTTAATTTCGGCAATAGGCGAGGGAATATTGTTCTAGCATGGAGCAGAACGCGCCAAAATTCAGCAAGCGAAAAAGCCGAAAAAGTTGACATAATTACAAAACTGCAAAATGGGGTTGTAAATGCCTAAATCTGTAGGGACTATCAGTTACAAAAGTCAAAGACTATTAATATTCGTAAATTTTAATAATAATAATTTTGACAACAAGAGTGTTGATTGAGTCTGGTGATTACTTACAAATTAAAATTGAAAAACATGTACTAAAAAAAAGAAAAAATTTAAAATTACTGATTTTGTATAAATTATACAAATATGTATGTTTAATAAGTACACAATTTAAAAATACTATTATGTATTGATTATAATAAACGACTCATAAAAAGTACCATACAGTACATAGTACATATTTGTTTTATTCTCTGCACTTCGGATATAACGAACGCCCTGCTATAACGAACTGTTTAAAGATCCCCTTGGAGGTTCGTTATATCCGAAGTTGACTGTATATTATGTCTGTTTGAGTGATAACTTTGATTCTACTTTTATTAGGATCCACCCACGTGAACTACGTCCACTTATAAATAGCATTCAGCATTGCCCCAATAAAAAGACTATATTTATTTTTTTCGTTTTAGTACATCTAAATAATAAAAACTTGTTTTTAAAAAGTATTTTTTACAAGATTTTATTTTTAACTTTTTAGTTACGTGTATGCATTTCTGATAATGCATCATTATTACAAGACATTTTACCTCTTATCGTATTCTACTCGTCAAAACCTTTTATTTGATTTGATACCCATATCAAGGAGCCATTGTGAAGAAAACGGTAATCCTAATCCGCCATCTTGTGGCGTCCGCCATATTGGGTTTAGAATGACGTCACATAGCTTATCGTATTATACTCGTCAAACCCTCTCATTTGATACCCATATAAAGGGGATTGTGAAAAAAATGGTAATCCGCCAGCTTGTGGCGTCCGCCATGTTGGGTTTAGAATGACGCCACTTAAGCTTATCATAGTCTACTCGTCAAACCCTTTCATTTGATACCCAGATCAAGGGGATTGTGAAGAAAAAGGTAATCCGCCATCTTGGGGCGTCCGCCATATTGGATTTAGAACAATATTAATTATACTATATTGCATTGTCACCAGACTTATGTGCGTGTGCAAAATTTCAAAGCTCTAGCTTAATTAGAACTAGTTCAAATTTTGATTGCAATATTTGACCTAAACATACATACATACATACAAGCAAACTAACAGGCAAAGTTAAATAAAAGCTTGAAATAAAAACAAAAAAGGCATTCATAACTAACGTTTAACATTAAAAAGAAACATCTAAAAACACTAAAAACAATTTAAGACAATGTTTTTTAAGCAGTTAAGCAATTTTTTTTAAAGAAATTAGTGTACTTACAGTGTACTAATTCGCATCCAATAATAAAATTTGGCAGACTACTAAAAATCATAAATATGTTAAACAAATACTAAAATATAAACAAACAAAAATCATTCATAGGTTAGATTTAATATTAAAAAAAAAGTATGTAAAAACAGTAAAAACACATTTAAGACATTGTCTTTTCAACAATTAAGCAATTTTAAAAAAATGTGTGTACCAGCCTACAGTGTACTTACTAATCCAATAACAAAATAAAAAGCAAAAACATACAAAAGTGTAAACGTAACAAAAGACAAAAAGAAAACTAAACCAGAATTATCTTATTCACTCTAATCACAGTAGTCAAACCTTAAATTAATTTCTGATGTGTTTAAAACATGTTTTTTTCATTAACAGTTTAAAATAGTTTAAAAGAAAAAAACAGTTTTAAACAAAAAAAAACATGTTTTGCAGTTGTTTTTTTTTAAACCCTGTAAATAACTTCCATTTCCATGGAAGCGAGTAATAATTCTGAAATAAGTGAACTTGATTTATTGGCAAAATTAATTTTTTAAATTCAATCAAAATTTAGTTAACTCTGTAACCAAAAGAACAAATCAAAGGAAATTTTGTACACACATAGTTTTTTACGTAGATTCGAATTTTATAAACAAAAGGACCATTTAAAATTCCAAAGTTATCCCCCACCCCTCAAAATAGAGAGAGGGGTTAAACGGCAAAAATATGTTTAAATATGTCCCTATTAACTCACCAAAATTTCATGAAAATATTTTAAACCGTTTTCGAGTTATCGCCTTGTAACGCTTTAAAAAAAACTAACCGGTAGACCTGTTTCTCTTTGCTCTGTTGTCAGTCTCTCGAATTTCATGGTGACTCCCAGATTGTTGCCCTTGATATTTCCAAGGCCTTTGACCAACTATGGCATGCCGCACTCCTCAACAAACTTTCTTACGGTCTTCCTCCCAGACTATTTAACTTGCAAAAGAAAAGTGAATTTTCCATTAACAAATTTTTTAATACTTTACCTGAGGGTGTACGCAACCTACCAAAAATTGAATTAAAAAAGTACTAAAAGCATTCTTATGCCATGCTTTCCATTTCTTGGATGAATTTTATGCAGAGCAGGTTAATGCGCTTGATAATGTCTATGGAGTAGTGTGCTTGTCTGTCTGTTATGATCTGGGGGTTTGTCTTTGTGGATTGCTGTGGAGTTTTAAGAGATTGCTAAGGTCTGTTTTATTATATGTAGCATGTCTTAAAAATTGTTGTCAAACCACAAAGAAATTTTCAATTTTTTTTTATATAGCAATCAGAATACAATATATTCTATGGGGTAATATGATGGCTAATAGCTGTTGGAGCTCTCATATAACATGATGAGGTCTTCTTCAGTGACTACTCCTCCTTAACTGTTAACTCTCCTTCATGTCTGCTGGCCAGTTTCTTCTGAGTCTTCTACTATTTTGTGGTTGAAGTAGTGGGTGGACAAGAGCATTAATTGTGTGGCTTTCCAATTTTTAATGCAACGTTACGATACATTATTTTACCCATAAGTTTTCTTAATATTCACATGTACAATGTACTTAAAAAAATAAGTAGAAACTAAAATATTTTTGTGCAGTTTTGCGTATTTTCATCTGTGTTATTGTAGTTTTTTGTGACATTGTTCCATGTCCGATCTGGTTTTTTTTTTATGTAACTTGTTATTTATCACTGTGAGATAAATAAAAAAAGTATCTATCTATTTGTCGTGGTGGACAGTCGCTCATCTAACTTCAATCCTATCAGTGCTGGGGTACCCGAAGGTTCAGTCCTGGCACCAACCCTATTTCTTTACACTAATGACCTGCGCTCTTTAACTACCAATCCCATCCACAGTGTTATGTTGATGATAGTACTCTTCACTCCAACATTCATTTTTCCAGGTAAGTCTCGAATCAAGAGCTGGATAATAGACGCAGATCTATGCACCTATCCCTGTTGCAAGATCTTCAATCAATCTTAGACTGGGGTGCCAAAAACCTTGTTCAGTTCAACGGTTCAACGCCTCCTTAACCCAGTCTTGTTATCTGGGATAACCTAATCAAATCAAATCAAATATATTTTATTGTTAAAAGAATATATCATTCTCGTTAACAAAGTGTAGCTTAAAGATAATTAAAATAATATTTTACATAAAAAATGTTTTTGTCTTATAACCTAGGTGTGTAAACACAAACAATATAGATAGCAATCCCAAACAATTACAAATAATAATATGTCAAAGGATAAAAGATCATCGATATACAGTATAAAATTACAATATTAATAATTAGTTTGTTTGATTCCTGACCGTATTTTTAAACAATTATTGAGTGTGTGGTTTCCTGGGCATATCGGTCAATGGTTATAAATAAAAAAAAACTTATTTGAAGCTGACGTTTCGGTATATTACCATCTTCAGAGCTAAAATAATTATATTTTGTAACAATTAGAAAGGTGCGCGACCTTTGTTTAGTTTATAAACATACATAAAAAAAAGACATATGTACCTTATTACTATACAGGATTTCTTAAGTAAAACTATATTATAACAACATCTTTTCACCAACTCGCTCTTTAACTGACCGAGCGAAACAGAAATGGTTGGTGCCGGTACCGTATTTTATGGCGAAGGTAAAAACATGTGTTTGCCATTAGGATTGGTACTTTTTCCAGGGCTCCCAACAGGTCCCTATTTACCCTAAAAGTCCCTAAAATTGAACTTGGTCCCTAAAAGTCCCTTTTTTTATGATTAGGTCCCTAAAGTCCCTATTTTTAGAGAAAGATCATTTAAAATGCATTTCCACTATAGACTAAGCCAATTAATTTATTATTTGCGAACACTTATACTTTCAACTTGTCCCAATGAAGACTAGCTGAGGGACCTTACATGCTCCAGTTAGTAATTTTGACTGTTGAAGCATCTTATAGGAGTATTTCACTTTTTTCGCTTGCGACAGAAGAAAGTAAAACACTCCATTTGTACTAAATGTACATGTATGTATTAATGATTGTAATCTTTTTTAGATTTTAAATAATTAAACATGGGCAAGTGTCATTTTCAAACTGAGTGGTTAGAAAAAAAAGACTGTAATGGTTATACAGTATCACAGTGGGTAAAAAAAAATAGTGATAATGAAGCACTTTGTACTGTTTGTGTGCGAGTTATAAACATTTCTAAAGGATTTTATTCTCTCCAACAACATTGTGAGGGGGGAAAACATAAAGAAAATTGTAGGGCAAAGTTACATTCCAAAAAAATTGTTTGTAGTTCTAATAATGAAAACGAAGCAAGTAATAAACTAGTTCTCTTTAGTAATCGAGATGCTGCAACTGCAGCTGAGCTAGTTTGGGCACTAAAGACAGTTTCTTCCAATTTATCAGCAGAATCAAGCACTGGTATAGTTAACGTTTTTAAAAAAATGTTCCCTTTACAAGATGCTGTACCAGAAAGTTTCTCTTTGAACCCTACAAAGTTGAGCTACCTTATCACTGATGCTTTGGCACCGTATTTTAAAGATGAACTTATCGAAGAAGTGAAGAACCAGGGATCTTACTACTCGTTACAATACGATGAAACGACAAATAATTCGGGAAAGAAAGAACTGCAAATCCGCATAAGATATTGGTCTGATAAGAAGAACCATGTTATTTCACGTCACTTGGAAACCTTTACTATGGGACATGCAACAGCAGAAGACTTAAAGAACCACATATTAAAGTCACTTACTAACGCTGACTTGCCAGTTGAGAGACTTATTTCGGTGACAAGTGATGGCCCCAATGTGACCAAAAAAACATTTCGTCTTTTAAATGCAGAAATTAATACTATTAGGGGTAAAGGGCTTCTTGATATTGGCACCTGTTCTATTCATACTGTTCACAATAGTTTTTTGAAAGGTCTTCAGCAACTAGGTGAAGATGGTGCAGATCTGGTTTTAGCAATATACAACTATTTTGATGGTTGGCCAGCGCGGTGGGAGGATTACAATATGATACAAAAAAAGAAAGGAGTACCTCAACACAAATTTTTAAAACATGTAAGCAGTAGATGGCTAACATTAGGGCCCGCAACGGAGCGAATTCTGGAACAGTGGGAAGCAATTATAGAATATTTTTTAAAATTTTTACCTCTAAAAGCTGTTCGCCAGTTAAAAAGTGCTGCTTATCAGAAAATATCAACTCTTTTACAACAGAGAGCACTGAAGTGTGAATTATACTTTATTTTATCAAGTACCAGTTTATTTACCAAATTTTCAGCAAGTTTTCAAACTGAAGAACCACTAATTCATAAAGTGTATTATGAACTAAAAGATTTAATTACCAGTATTTGCATTAGAGTATGCAAACAAAATGTTGTAAAAGATTTTAAACAGTGCACATCAATAAATCCTTTTCAGTCAGAGAACCTCGCACCCTTAAAGGATATGATCTTTTGTGAAAATTTGCAAAAAGAGCTACTAACATTGCCTGAGAAAGATAAATTAGTATTTCTTAATGGTGTGCAAAATCATTATATGGCAGCAGGAAATTATCTAATGCAAGCAGAAAATTTTCTTAACAAGAATCTAAAATATATTCGCTGTTTAAGCCCTAAGGCAAGGAAAGATAGTTTAGCTGTAAAAGACCTAGTAAAACTAGCTTCTGCAATACCTATTGATATCAAGGTAGATGCGCTGGTTGATGAATGGCAGCTCATCCAGTTGGAAAAAGAATTTAATGAAAATGTAACTAGGGCCGACAGCTACTGGAAACAGTATATAGAAATAAAAATTGATTCTGGTGAAATTAAATATCCAGCATTTACGAAGTTTATAAAAGCTGCATTTAGCATCAATCATGGCAGCGCAGACGTCGAAAGAGGGTTTTCAACGTCTAACCAGGTATTGAGTGAAGTCAGGGCCTCAATGAAAGAAAGAATGCTAAACGCCAGGTTAACAGTGTACGATGCCTTAAAGGACTATGATAATAAACCGGAGTTAGTACCAATCACTAAAAAATTATTGGCTTTAGCACGAGTAGCTTATAGACAAGGTGACCAACTCTCTAAAATTAAAAATCAGGACACTGTGTCAAAAGACAAGAAAAAACAACTTTCGACCAAAAAAATTTTTTTACAACGTCCATATTTTTGCAAAACAGTCTTAGTCTAAGTTACAGTGTTTCCAAAAAAAGTCCGCATCATCACTGTATATCTAATCCTAATAATATAATTTAATTAGTTTAACTGTAACATAGTAGGTACTTATTTAAATTTGTATTTTGATTTGCTACTTCTCCAACTTGGACAAATAGGGAGAAACCGATTATTTCAGGAAATTTTCGGGACACATTTACAATTTCGGGACACTTTTTTTTCCGGTACGACACGTCAAAACCGGGAACCTGTCCCGGCCAAATCGGGACGGTTGGTCACCTTGTTATAGAGGGTATCAACAATATCTCGAAAATGAAAAGAAAGTTAGAGAACAGAAAGAAAAAGAAGACAATGAGTTAAATAGCTTACAAGAAACTGAAAAAGCTAAACGGGCTGATGCTGTAAAATGTAAAAAAGAAGTCGAAGTTCTGGAAAATCAACTAAAAAAGGTCAAATCTGATGTTATTTTACAGGCTTCGGTTACCGATAAACTTCTTAGTGAAGCAAATGACCGACTCAAGAAAGCTCTTAAAAAAGGTGATATCACAGAAGCTAAACTAGCACAGTCAATGGTGGAGGCAGCCATGTCTTCTAAAGATGAATTAAAGGAAAAAGAAAAAGAAGTCAATGCTATACAAAAACAAATAGGAAAGAGACAGAGCTCAGCAATTAATATGTTTGTGTCTAAAAAAACAAAGGGTTCTTAGTAGGGATGTGTTTTTAGATTTAAATAATAATTTTTAGTTAATTATGAGTCTGTGACACAGAAAATGATATTACCTGTTCATGATTTTTTTGTGTTCTTATCAGTATTAACATACTGATCTCTTACAAATTCGTACCTTTGTTCTCTTTCAAAGAATAGTCACATTTATTTTTAGTGTTTTTAAAACTCAGTTTTTTCTATTTGATTGGTTAGTGCAAATAAAAGAAACTAATGATCTCATTTATTCCTAAAGTAAGTTATAGTTTCGCCAAGAATATACCATATTTTGTTTATATCTTTGTAATAAAAATATAATAAAAGGCCATACCCCATCCAGGATAAATCAAACTTTTGCTGTCCGCCATATTAAACTTAAAATTTTATTTTTAAATTAAATATTTGATACTGCTCAAAACTTATTAGCATTGTTCTGCTACCTTCAAGTTTATTTCAGAAAAAGTTTGGTTTTGTCTCAACCAGCCACTTGGTAGGGGTTTTTCCTAAAAAAAATTGGTCCCTTTTTTAGTCCCTATTAATTTTCCAAAGGTCCCTAAAAGTCCCTTTTTTTCACAACTTTGGTCCCTAAGTCCCTAATATTTTTATTCCAACCTGTTGGGACCCCTGTTTTTCTTACATCCACTTCTTAACTATTATTTTACAATTAAGTTATTATATATAGAGCTTAAATTATCCGTATCAGTGCGAAAGTTTATACAATTACTGTTCTTTTTTATATGTATCATTTCTTTGATGTTTCTTTTTTTATAGTTGTCTTCGTAGTCTAATATTGTTGTATTATTAAAATCAAAGTTGTGTAAATTTTCTAAAGCATGGTTTGACAGAGCTGTACCATTTTCATTTATTATAAATGAAAATGGTACAGCTCTGTCAAACCATGCTTTAGAAAATTTACACAACTTTGATTTTAATAATACAACAATATTAGACTACGAAGACAACTATAAAAAAAAGAAACATCAAAGAAATGATACATATAAAAAAGAACAGTAATTGTATAAACTTTCGCACTGATACGGATAATTTAAGCTCTATATATAATAACTTAATTGTAAAATAATAGTTAAGAAGTGGATGTAAGAAAAAGAACCAATCCTAATGGCAAACACATGTTTTTACCTTCGCCATAAAATACGGTACCGGCACAAACCATTTCTGTTTCGCTCGGTCAGTTAAAGAGAGAGTTGGTGAAAAGATGTTGTTATAATATAGTTTTACGTAAGAAATCCTGTATAGTAATAAGGTACATATGTCTTTTTTTATGTATGTTTATAAACTAAACAAAGATCGCGCACCTTTCTAATTGTTATAAAATATAATTATTTTAGCTCTGAAGATGGTAATATACCGAAACGTCGGCTTCAAATAAGTTTTTTTTTATTTATAACCATTGACCGATATGCCCAGGAAACCACACACTCAAATATTAATAATAATAGGACAAGGTCATTTGTAATAAAAAAAAACTAGCAAATTAGGTGAATTAAAATGTATCAATGTGTGTTTCAGAAAGGTAAAGGTTATCAAAACTAAATTTAAAGGTTAATATATTGTCTTAGACACATTAAAAGTAAGCAGATTAGCATCACACCAATTCTTTATCGATATCCACATGAATGGCCAAGCCCTACAGAACAAAGAAACATTCGATCTTATTGGCATCGCTTCCGAACATGATTTCAGCCGACATAGACACATTACTTCAATAGCCACATCAGCAGCAAACACGCTCCGTCTTCTCTTTCGAGCCAGGAAGTACTTCTCCGCGTTCAACTTACTTACACTCTATGTTTCCCAAATAAGACCTAACCTAGAGTACTGTTCCTACATCTAGGGAGCTGACATCGTAGATTCTGTCGAAACGAGAGACTTTCGACTCATCAATGGCCCAGCCTTCACGGAAAGGCTTCTCTCGCTCATCGCCGCGCTGTTGGGATATGTCCCTTTTCTACCGAAATGTCCACGGAGGCGCGTTACGTATGCATCCCTTTACTGTCCAGCTATGAAAACATATGACAGTCCACTTCTCTCGCTCATTCATACCTAGGGTCTCCAGATTATGGAACAAATTGCCCGCAGATCTTTCCCCTTCCCCTCCCACCTTCCGATTCTTTAAATCCCTTATCAATAGATTACATTTCCCTTCTCTTCAGATGCTCACGGTATGTGAGTACTTAGGCTTAAAGTCTATATGGCATGTCTCTGATAAAAAAATTACACAAAGCTTATTAAACTTATTTTAACGATTGCTACCAATACCATGCTTTCTATTGAACTCAACACTTAGTTATTGACAACAGAAAGATGATGAACAAATTTTCTGCTTCACAGTTGTGGTTAACATTTTAGGTCCAGTCATTTAGAAAACATTACTTATTTAGAAACACAATTAGAGAAAAAAGAGAAGGAAAATGAAGACCTTAAAAGTGAACTAGAAATACTTACAAGGAAGAATTCGGTGGAAGCAACTGTAGATGGTTCTGCTAATTTGAACGAAATAATTACTTTAACAAATGACAATGAGTTATTACAAGAAAAAGTTCAGGAAACACAAGATGCTTTTGAGTATTTGCAAAGTGAGCATAGGAAACTGGAGGAGACATTAGAGGTATTAAACTTATTTTCTTAAAAAGAAACTGTTATACAAAAGAACAAACAGATCATTTGAAACCTTTTATTATTTTTAGGAATATAAAGAAGAACTAACTCAAGTTAAAGAAAATTTAAAAATAAAAAGGGAAGAACTTATGGAATATGCAACTTTAACTGATAAACTGAATGATGAACTATTTTGTGCCAACAGAAAACTAGAACATTATAAACACAAGCCCTTAGAAGCAGAGAGTAAAGGGAATTCTTTATTTGCTGAGGTTGATGACAGGTAAGAAACTAATCATCAACTTTACCTAAATTATGAAACTGGAAAACATGTACAGGGTCTTCCAACGAGGACTGAACAGGGGCTCATTTTTGAGCTTCCTTGTATTTAAAGAAAAATCTAAAATAGCCAACCGATGTACTTTTTCCTGCAGAATTCAAAAATGAAACCAAAAATTTATTTGAACCAGAAACAAAAGAGTTACGCTATGGATAAGGTGTTTTTTAAATGGAACATAGCTTTTTTTATACGATTTTCGGAACGAGTGATTTTTTTTATGTCCGTTCTGATTAAAATATTTAATATTGTGACAGCTATTTTTATTAAATTTTAATGTTTTATCCAGTATAATTTAACTTCAACCTGTTTGAAACATACACTAGGTAATAAAGGTAAAATCACCTTGAAATCCTTCAAAGTCAAAAAATTTGGCAAAACTATAATATTGCCGAAATGAAATATTCATTAGATGAGAGATTGCAGATTGTTATCTTGTTCTACAAATGCCAAGAAAATGCAAGAGAAGCAAGAAGATTTATTGCAAATTTTCACAGAAATATATCCGTCAATACTATTCTAAGGATAAAGAACCTATTTAAATTTTTTGACTTTGAAGGATTTCAAGGTGATTTTACCTTTATTACCTAGTGTATGTTTCAAACAGGTTGAAGTTAAATTATACTGGATAAAACATTAAAATTTAATAAAAATAGCTGTCATAATATTAAATATTTTAATCAGAACGGACATAACAAAAATCACTCGTTCCGAAAATCGTATAAAAAAAGCTATGTTCCATTTAAAAAACACCTTATCCATAGCGTAACTCTTTTGTTTCTGGTTCAAATAAATTTTTGGTTTCATTTTTGAATTCTGCAGGAAGAAGTACATCGATTGGCTATTTTAGATTTTTCTTTAAATACAAGGAAGCTCAAAAATGAGCCCCTGTTCAGTCCTCGTTGGAAGACCCTGTACATGTAAAAATATGCATAAAGTTAAAAATACTAAGGAAGTATTGTAACAGAAATAGAAACGTAAATTAAAAAATGTCATATTATATCAGAAGCGGAAACAGAAGATTAAAGTGAGTAAGTACCTGCCTATTAAAAAAAATATATATTTTATTGAATTTTTTTCCAAGGAAGACAGGCAAAATTATGCTGTATTTTTTCTTGAGCAAGTTTCAAACTTATTAATGAAAATTTAATAGAGACAAGTTGTATCCCACAAGCAAAAGTTTAGCAGTCGTTTCGCCATATAGTCTATTTTGTTTCTCATATATTTAAGTTTTTCTGCGAAGTAGTTGCCAACTGGCAGCATTAGGCGCTAAAATTTAAAATGTCCTGCTAAACTGCCATTATAAAAATATAGAAGGAGAGGAGACGCGGAAACAGAAGTCTAAAATAATGCAGAACTTTCGCATTTACGGCTGTATAAACGAAGGTCGGTTACATCACTAGAAAATACCAATACATCATACTGAAAAATACACTGACTTAAGTATATAGTTTCAATGAGGAGCGGGCGTAACCATTCAATAAGTTGTAAATTACAGTGGATTTAAAATGAAAATATTTTTTCCAGTGGCGTCGCACGGAGTGGATATTAGGATAAATATTATACTATGTCTTTTATTTCTAAAATTTTTTTATTTTAAATATAATATTTTGGAAACCTGGAGTTTTTTTATTGAAAAAGGCCCTCTTGTTTTATTGAAAAAAGGCCCTCTTGTTTTATTTCGATTGGATGCACCGTTTTCGAGTAAAATTAATTCAAAAATTAACGTATTTTGCAAAAGGGATGATAATCCATATAAGGAGTTCAGGTAATAACGAAAGTTGCTCTTAACAATTTAGCTAGGTCTAAAATGTCTCACAATAAGACAGAAGTTCCTATAAAGATACCCTGAGAAGTGCTTCATTAGGGGGCTAAAGCCCCCTAAGGGGTTCGGAGGAAAAGGGTTTCTTCATAATAGCATGGAAACCGTTTAAGCTAATTGCATGAAATTTGGTACATGTCTTACAATTGATAAGTTGTAAATTACAGTCTATTTAAAGTTAAAATATTTTTTCCAGTGGCGTCGCACGCAGTGGGGCTTAAGGTAAATAGTGTCCTAATTTTGTATTAAAATAACACTCAAAAAGCTGTTTATAGGAACTTTTTGTCTTATTTTGAGACCTTTTAGACGTAGCTAAATTGTTAAGAGCAACTTCCGGAATTACCTGAACTCCTCCTATGGAGTACCTATCATCCCTTTTGAAAAATATATTATTTTTAAAATTAATTTTACTCGAAAACGGTGCATCCTATCGAAACAAAACAACCTTTTTTCAATAAAAAAAACTCCAGGTTTCCAAAAAATGTATTTAAAATAAAAAAATCTTAGAAATAAAAAATATAGGATAATATTAACCTTAAGTCCCACTCCGTGCGACGCCACTGTAAAAAATATTTTTTCTTTCAATCCACTGTAATGTACAACTTATTAGTTGTAAGGCATGTACCAATTTTCATGCCATTATTTTAAACGGCTTCCATGCTATTACGAAAATACCCTTTTCCTCCGACCCCCTTTTGGGGGTTCTAGCCCCCTAGTGAAGCATATCTCGGGGTATGTTTTATAGGAAATTTTTGTCCTATTTTTGGATGTACTTTACGCCCTAGAAATATTGCACGCTAATTTCGGGACACCCTGTATATGTCTATAATTAGATTGAAGGGACTTCGAACGTTTCTTAGGGACAGGCTGCACATGAGTAGTCTTCCAGCCGTCTAGAAAGATACCCTTGTTATAGGAGGTTTAGCAAAGATGAGTTAAGATGGGTGCAAGTTCTAGAACGCATTGTTTAGAACGATTGGTCTTGCACGTAAGCCGGAGGATTTTTCTGTGTCAATTTTTTGAACTTCCTTGAACCTAAATATTAATTCGGACATTTTGTGGAATACAGACAGAACGGGTGGCATGGGAGAAGGAAATTTGCATTAGAAATAAGGGTAAAATTGGTAGCGAATTGTTTGGCAAACAGTTCAGCTTGCCCTTTAAAGATGAAGATAATTTCGTTGCCAGAGGTCAGGGGAGGAAAAGTGCTTGTACAGAAGGTTTGGCTAATGATTTTGGCAAGTGACCAGTTACTTTACAAACAGCCAGTTCGGTTTCAGGTAGGACAGAAACAACCATGGATATTGTGGACCTTTTGTCTTATATACTTGGACCTTGGACAGTATCCCAGTATATTATAGAAACCTTGGACTTAGTCAATTTAAAGGAAAACTCAGAAGTATCTTTGTTTGATTTTATTTTGTTGAATAGTATTCCTCGTCAGCGAGGAATTACTAAACCGACGCACAGTGTAACGAAATCGAAAATTCGTGGACTTTGGCACTTTACTTCGCTGTTTTGCAAAAATTGTGGCGTATAAAAACATAAAAACATTGGAGTTTGTTATTACTGTACTAAATTTAGACCTACGTGTAGTAACTTACTAGGTATCGGTCGCTCAAAAAATGTAATTATTTTTCGACAAAATAAATAAAAAAACACTGTTTTCGGTTTAAAGTACCTAACTAAGTTAAATAGACTTAAATATTAATTATGAAAAACATTCTTTAATTAACCTAATTTTCACCATCTGAGCTGGAGACTAATCTATCAGAATTGTCTTCCTCAACGTTAGTTACTTTAAAAAGTGTTTCAGTTTCTGAGAACACATAATTTTTTTCGCAGTTTATTTCGGTCCAATAAAGGAAATAAGGAGATTCAAAGAAATTAACAAGTTGTGCAGTATGTCCTGAATATTCTCGGTTCGTCCTCGCTTTCACGCGTAATGTTCTCGGAATTTACGAAACTCTTTATTTCCAACTTCTGGTGCCTCTTCAGATAAATGTCCAATTGGAATATAGGAAATGTTTTAATAACATGTGAACACTTGATGGCATATAGTACCAACTATATAATGACACGTACAGCTTTACAGTATCGCTCAAATATTCTCGGAAAGTATCAACATTTAAGTTTCGACCCGAAGAAAGGGCTTAAAAAATTACAGCAAATTTTTTAATTAAATTTTTGTTCAATCCAGTGATTGCTGCTGATTTTTCCTAATGTCTAAAAAAAGTTCTAGCAGTATTGCCGTCGTTTGTAGTGCCCTCACTCTGTTTACAACGTCCATTTTAATTAGTATCGCAAGTTCATTTTGTATTTTCTTTTTTCTTTGCTCTTTTATTACTCTCGTTTCACCCGTAGTGGCATCCGTAACTAAATTACAAAGCGTACTTAATGAGTTAACTTATTACCTACTTCTTATAATTTAGAATAAAATAATATTTAATAAAATAAGTTTTTCGAATTGGGTATAATAAGGTATTTTTAAAACTATGTAGGTAGGTACTTAGATTCATGAATATTTTATTTAATATTATTCTAGCCACTTTTCTTAGATAAAGTTAAATTAGTTAAAATTGACTTGTAACTTCTTAGAAAATTTAATATGATTAATAACATACCTGGAAAATCTTCAAAGCGGCATTTAAAAGCAACTTTGGACTCCTGCATGTGCGACATTACTAAAAAAATATTCTTTTTTTCAATAATCGGATAAAGTTGTATGGGATGTTTGGATATTCCTAATGTATAATAGTTGTTTAATCTTATGTATGTAACAACGACCGCATAGTTAGGCGTTTTTTTAAAAACCACACCAAACTTTGTTTTCTCTTCGACTGGGACCACGGTTCTTTAAAATTCCATGATATGGAATTATGTAAGTAAACTTCACAAGGAATTTTTTATAGAACACATATAAATTTTTTAAAGTTATTTTCGCATCTTTTTTATTGCTCTCAGACAAGTCAAGTTTTCATTTAATAAGGAAGTACTTTACGATGACAAAATAAATAAAAAAACACTCTTTTCGGTTTAAAGTACCTAACTAAGTTAAATAGACTTAAATATTAATTATGAAAAACATTCTTTAATTAACCTAATTTTCACCATCTGAGCTGGAGACTAATCTATCAGAATTCTCTTCCTCAACGTTAGTTACTTTAAAAAGTGTTTCAGTTTCTGAGAACACATAATTTTTTCCGCAGTTTATTTCGGTCTAATAAAGGAAATAAGGAGATTCAGAGAAATTAACAAGTTGTGCAGTATGTCCTGAATATTCTCGGTTCGTCCTCGCTTTCACGCGTAATGTTCTCGGAATTTACGAAACTCTTTATTTCCAACTTCTGGTGCCTCTTCAGATAAATGTCCAATTGGAATATAGGGAATGTTTTAATAACATGTGAACACTTGATGGCATATAGTACCAACTATATAATGACACGTACAGCTTTACAGTATCGCTCAAATATTCTCGGAAAGTATCAACATTTAAGTTTCGACCCGAAGAAAGGGCTTAAAAAATTACAGCAAATTTTTTAATTAAATTTTTGTTCAATCCAGTGATTGCTGCTGATTTTTCGTAATGTCTAAAAAAAGTTCTAGCAGTATTGCCGTCGTTTGTAGTGCCCTCACTCTGTTTACAACGTCCATTTGAATTAGTATCGCAAGTTCATTTTGTATTTTCTTTTACTTTGCTCTTTTATTACTCTCGTTTCACCCGTAGTGGCATCCGTAACTAAATTACAAAGCGTACTTAATGAGTTAACTTATTACCTACTTCTTATAATTTAGAATAAAATAATATTTAATAAAATAAGTTTTTCGAATTGGGTATAATAAGGTATTTTTAAAACTATGTAGGTAGGTACTTAGATTCATGAATATTTTATTTAATATTATTCTAGCCACTTTTCTTAGATAAAGTTAAATTAGTTAAAATTGACTTGTAACTTCTTAGAAAATTTAATATGATTAATAACATACCTGGAAAATCTTCAAAGCGGCATTTAAAAGCAACTTTGGACTCCTGCATGTGCGACATTACTAAAAAAATATTCTTTTTTTCAATAATCGGATAAAGTTGGATGGGATGTTTGGATATTCCTAATGTATAATAGTTGTTTAATCTTATGTATGTAACAACGACCGCATATTTAGGCATTTTTTTAAAAACCACACCAAACTTTGTTTTCTCTTCGACTGGGACCACGGTTCTTTAAAATTCCATGATATGGAATTATGTAAGTAAACTTCACAAGGAATTTTTTATAGAACACATAAATTTTTAAAAGTTATTTTCGCATCTTGTTTATTGCTCTCAGACAAGTCAAGTTTTCATTTAATAAGGAAGTACTTTACGATGATACATTTGAAAAAAACTAGTAAACGACTAAACTCCAGATATTTTTCGAATAATCTCGGGGCAAAACAAATTAAAATTCGATAGTCGCTGTTTTGCCCTATGTGCACGAAATATCAAATCCTTTACACTGTGCGACGCAATCGCGTTCAGTGCTGCCCATGCAATCATCCAACTTTCCCCACTTCGAGTGTCCAATATACCAGCACTGGCCTTAAATAACCCGCGACACTGAAAAACATAAACATTTGTTAAAAGGATTTTTGAAAAAAATTATATTTAATGTTCGGGTATTAGGATATAAATTTACAAGTCGAAACTGTAGGTAGAATGTAGAACATTGTTCCACATTTGACAATTCGTTGTGCGTCAAAACCGTGTTTTTTAAATAAAGTCAAGCGCAAGATGTAATAGATTTTATAGTCGAAAAAAGTGACAATGAGAAAGTTATTAACTATGATTTTTTTCACAATCACATTTTATTTTTACTGTTTAAGGCTAACAAAGTATTCTTTTATTTTTGGGGTTTCTGTTTTGTATAGGAGGCCGCGCCGGCTGGGGGCCGGTCTGGACTCAGCTCGGTAAAAAAAAATCTGCCAATCCGGCCCTGATAATCAACTACTTTTTATAGGTACATTATGCCAAATAGATGACTTTATGTGTGGTGCGGGTGAAGTATTGCCAAATACATATCACGGAAGCTCCTCAAATGGCGTCCTAGTTTAACTACTGCCCTGCAGCACTGGTTGATAGAACGTTCTTTTTCTGCATACAAATTTATTTTGGATGTTTAATCAATATATTGCAATACACTTTAATAAAACAATTACTTAATTTTTTTAAAATTATTTGTTGTTTGATAAGACGAATAAAACGTTTAATAATTTATATTGATCTTATAAAAACACCTACACTATATTGCTCCAAGTTTGCTTCACAGGTTAAACATTTTTCTTTTGTCACTTAATAAAACTACCTAATAATTTCTCACCTTATTGATTCCAGTTATGTATTTGACAGAAAAGTGGCGTATTAAGCCATGCAGGCGCCCTAAGTCCGCTCCCAATATTGCGCCCTATTCAGATTGTCAATCGTTTTTAAATACTGCTGCTGAAGTCATAAGAAAATATATAAATTAAGAAGTACATAGAACCAAATTCCCACCTGTACAATAATTTTGTTTTATATGCATTTCTTTATTTTCATTACCCTTTTTGTTTTTCCTTTTTAGTTTTAAACGGAGCGTCTTTCGTGCGCCGCCTCTAAAAGTTTTGCGTCCTAAGCCCTACATTTTACCATTTTACTAAATATTTGGGGCTTTTTTCCTGCAATTTGCATGCGTATTTTAGCGGTTTTATGTTGCATTAGTTATAATTCAGTGTGAGGTGTAGGTCATTCAACCGTCTTGGATTAGATCCATTTAGTTGAAACTTTAGAACTTTAAAGAATCAACCGACTGTCAATGTGATATTACTTTTGATATGTTATTAAGTCTGTTATAATTTGAATTTTGTAATAGTGATTGTGTTATGGTTAAACAAATATAACATAAGGAAAACAATTATTCAATTACTTTATTCTTTCATCGTAGACGTGTACACCTTCAAGAAACCATAAATCAAATGAAGACGAACTACATTCGCCTTAGACAGGAACATGGTCAGCACATTAAGCTAATTTCACAATTGCGTAAAGAAAATGCGGAGCTAAGGGAATCGTGGAAAAAGGATTTGGAAGAAACACAGGAAGATAAATACTGGGTTAGTAGGTAAACGCATATAATATATTGTGTGGTACTACTGGCTATTAATAAAAGAGACATATACAGGGTGTCCGAGAAGTCTTAGTATGGGCAAATATCTTTGCTATTACTAAAAATAGAGACATCAAATTTTAGGTGTATCTTACTGGTTAATAAATCTACTTTTTTATGTAATTTAACTTTTTCAACCCTATGCCGTGCGGTACTATAAATCACTATAAATAGTGACCACATTGTCCGGACGCCTCTTTCAAGGGCTTGATGTTGATAACTTTACATGCTATCATAATAGTGTAATGAAATAATATTAAAATGCATGGATATACGCTAAAAAATCGTTTATTGCTTAGTGGTTTTAACTAAAAAACCATTTAAACAACTAAAACCGTTTTAATAACGTTTTTACTTGCGTTTTAGAATGCTAAACTGTTTTAAAGGAAGCGTACAAACATAGTATAGTAACGTAAGATAAACTTTGCCTTACTTTTTAGGACTTATTTTGTTTTTTTTTTATTTTCGTATATACTTATACTTACCAATATCAAAAAGTAAGAAAGGTGACAATTCTACTTTTCCTTGCTCTATACAATGGCACAAAATCAAAATTTAGTTAAAGAGTCCATTTTTGACTTGTTGGTCACAATTTTATTAATCGTGTAATATTTCAAATTTGCTCACCTGGTGTGGTGCTGCAAGGTATTTTTTTGAGATATACAGTGTCGGAGGGGCATATAGTCCGGAGAATAGCTGCTTTACCATTATTTGTTGAAATCCTTATTGTATAAGGAATTTTCAGGTGGTTAGAGAATTTATTCTCAATTTTTGCATATTTATATGTACCCCTGACAAGTAGACTTTCATTCATACGTTTGAAAATTTTACCTTACGGTAAACTCTACTCTGAATGCTCGAAACTGCTAATGGATGGCGCTGCCTGTGTCTCACTGCTTATGCAGTACGACAGTTGTAGCTTTAAGGGATTACTTTTTCGGAAGGTTGGTATGTTCGTCTATCCTGTACTGATGAGAACCAACGAGTTCGAAACCGGTAAGCAGGTGACGACATCCTAACTAAAAAGCTTCCTTCTTCCTAGTAGTTTCTTGCATTCAAAACAAGTATTTTATTATCTAACTGTGTTAGAAGAAAATACGGCAAATTTTGGTATGTAATTCAGCGCTCGGAGGGGCATATAGCCCGGAGAATAGCTGTTTTACCATTATTTGTTGAAATCCTTATTGTATAAGGAATTTTCAGGTGGTTAGAGAATTTATTCTCAATTTTTGCATATATAGATACAGTGTCCTTCAAAAAATCCGCATCATATGGGAAAACTTCTTATTAACAACTTTATTTAAAATTTAACTACGGCATCAGCTTTTGCTTTAAAAGTGATAAAAAATTACCTACTCGAACGCAATCACGTGACTTTTGTTACCTGTCGGAATTGACATTTTTAAAGTAAAATCATTGAAAATGTTAAAATTTCGACAAGTTTTATGAAGAAAAGTTGTTTATTTTTTAATTTTGCATAAGTATACCAAGTTTGAACGCTTAGTTAAAATTTTAAAATTTTGTTAATTTTTTAACCTTTACGAAATTTCTAAAAACGCAAAAAATCTCAAAACTCAAAGAAACTATTTCATATCGGTAGTTTTCCATATTATTACCGTTTTATTACTAGATATCAGTAAAAATGCCTCTTTATAAAGGAAACAAAAATAAATCTCGAAAATTCTGGAAAGTTTGATGCAAAGTTGATATACTGTCAAGCATTTGCCATATAACCTAAGTCAAATCATTTTTTTCATTTCTAAATTGATGCCAGAATTGAAATAAATTAAGATATCATGAAATTAATTTACATATCCAACCCAAATTTAGGACTTTCACAGAATAAATTACCTTAAAGATTTAATTATTGCGTTTTTGCCTGGAAAGCTAAAAAATTACTATATAATTTTGTCTGGCGTTGTAAATTTTATGATTTTAATTTAAACAATTAAAATTTCGTTCTAACATGTACCAATAAAAACACAACAATAGTTTATATACAGTAAACTTAGTTTCTTTATTTCCATGGTCCTGTCTCTGGAATAAAAGTTAAAATTGTTTAATTATCATAGTATTTTTTATTAATTAAAAATGTGTTTTTGCATTTGTTTACTAAATTCCCAAATCCCAAACATTTTTTAACAAAAGGTAAAAGTGCCTTTAAACACTGCTATTTTGCGGTGTAGGCCATGGAGAGAAATGAAATAGGTAGGCCAGGAAAACAATTGAATATTAAAAATTTTGTTTGACGTATTTAACAATACAAAATATAAATACATAAGTAAAATGTCTTTGCAACAAAAAACTGAGATTATTTTAATTTGTGCAGAAAATACCCCCCATCGACAAGTTGCTAAAATTTTTAATGCACGACATCCGGAAAAAAATTTGCAGCGGTCAACTGTAAGTAGACTCTTAGCAGTATCAAATAGTTTTAAAAAGCCTCATAAGCCCTATAAAAACACTGAAGAATTGGGTAATTATTGGGATTAATAGAACCATCGAATTTTTTGATGAAATTTTGCACAGACACTAATTTTGGGTCGTAGAACACGAATCCGAAGTCAGTTTTTGGCGGTCTCGTAAATTTGGCAACTTTCCGCAACTTTGGCGTCTTTCCATCAGAAATTTCGAGAATGTGTACCACGGGTTGCGTGTTTATTTTTTCTTTTAGTTTTTTGATATTTTCTGTTTTTTTAATGTGTTTTTATATAAATTTGCCTAAATATGGTTCGGAATAATAGTGTTTAATGACTTGTATGGATGTGTTTAAGTGAAAGTGCCGAAATTTAAAGAAATTCATTGAAAAAGCTAACCTAAAAGGTAATTTTTTTTTTGGAAAAACCATACGAGACCGCCAAAAACTGACTTCGGATTCGTGTTCTACGACCCAAAATTAGTGTCTGTGCAAAATTTCATCAAAAAATTCGGTGGTTCCATTAATCCGAATAATTACCAAGAATTGCAATTAAATGTTTGTTTAGATGTAATAGAACACGGAAAATCCAATATTCCTAATATTAGTGAGAGAACGCATGTTAGTGAAAGCAGTGTATTAAGAATTTTGCACAAAAATAAATTTAGGCCTTACAAACCAAAATTTATTAATGCTCTAAAAGAAAGGGACTTTGACGTTCGATATAGTTTTTCTATGTGGTTCCAAGGAGAGTATGAAGAAAATTTTAGATTTCCATTCAATATTTTGTGGACAGACGAAGCTACGTTTACTTCAAATGGAACTGTAAGCTCACAAAATTGTAGATGGTGGGCTCAAGAAAACCCGTATTTTATTATTGAGTGTAGCGACCAGTATTCTTTTAAATCCAATGTTTTTTGTGATGTGTTAAACAATCAAATTATTGGACCCTACTTTTTTAGAGACCCTAAACGCAGAGCGATATCTAATTTTTTTTGACAAATGCGCTTGGTGATGTATTATACAATATGCCTCTGCAAAATGGACAAAATGTGTGGTTTCAATTGGACGGTGCTCCTATACATAATTCAAGACCAATAAAGGAGTATCTTAACGAAATCTTTTAGAGGTAAAGAATTGGTCGTGGTTGGGATCCTTATAGGCTACCTCGTTCGCCTGACTTAACCCCACTCGATTAATTCTTATGGGGTTATTTAAAGCAGCAGGTGTATAAACACAGGCCATTTAACAATATTGACCACCTAGAAAACACCATTCGGGAATTTGTAGGGAATATAAGACCCCAATTTATCAGAAATTCTGTGAAAGATGTATGTAGAAGAATCATAATATGTATTGAAAGGGAGGGAAAACATACAGAAATGTAACCAGTTTTTCCTATAGTTAGAAAAACAAATTGTTACGAAAAAATTTTTATGCTTTCAATTAAAATAACAGAATTTAATATTTTTAAATTAGTGTTTTATTTTTGTATATTTCTAGGTTTCTTCTAAAAAAGGTTTAATTGTACAAGTTAAATTTTAAATTCCGTCTGATGGCTTATAGTAACGATGTAATTTATCTGTTTTCCTGGCTGTCCTATTTACATTAATAATTCTTCTGCTTTTTAGGTTAGAATACGCAATAATTCAAACTTCAAGTCCCGGAAAATCCTAAATTTGGGTTGGATATGTAGATTAATTTTATGATATTTTAATTTATTTCTATTCTGACATCAATTTAGAAATAAAAAAATTCATTTGACTTAGGTTATGTGGAAAATGCTTGACAGTACATCAACTCTGCATAAAACTTTCCAGAATTTTCAAGCTTTATTTTTGTTTTCTTTATAAAGAGGCGCATTTTACTGATATTTAGTAATAAAACGGTAATAATATGTAAAACTACCGATATGAAATAGTTTTTTCGTGTTTTGAGATTTTTTTGCTTTTCTAGAAATTTCGTAAATGTTAAAAAATTGACAAAAATTCAAAACTTTAACTAAGCATTCAAATTTAGTATACTTATGCAAAATTAAAAATAAACAACTTTTCTTCATAAAAATTTTCGAAATTTTAACAAATAAGCCCATTTTCAGTGATTTTACTTTAAAAAAGTCAATTCTGACAGGTAACAAAAGTCACGTGACTGCGTTCAAGTAGGTCATTTTTTATCACTTTTAAAGCAAAAGCTGATGCGGTAGTCAAATTTTAAATAAAGTTGTCAATAAAAAGTTTTCGCATATGATGCGGACTTTTTGAAGGACACTGTATAAGTTATTTAATTAGCTTTCTTCTAAAAAATGGAAAATTATTACAGGTCAATGATAATTTAAAGAGGCGTGTAGAAGTGCTTGAGGAATTGTTAGAAAACCAGAAAAAACAATTACAGGAGCAACCAATGACAGCAGGAAGGGATGTACCTGATATATTAAAGTTTTATCAAGAAAGAATTGATGAGAAGACGTAAGTACAACATTGTAAAGACATTAAAAGTATTTAGACCTTCAGTAATTGTGAACATTAACGTTCAGATTCGCTGAAGCGGTTTAAGATTTAGCACTGGATTAAATTAAGATCTGTTGATCAGATAGATTTTGGCAGATTTTTGTCCTGTCATTGTTAATAACTCGCCATTAAAAACTTAGTTACATTATGAAATAAATTCATAGTGTAAAACTTAGTTTTGATTGGGTTTGATGATTTTTTTCCATGATCTTTCTTCCAATGTCGAGTCTGACTGCTTGCCAGGAGAGTCAATAATAAAAAATGTTCCCATTCGTAATACCTTTTTGAATGCACCGTTTGAAATAAATTATGTTTCAGTAAGGAAATAGAAGAGTGGAAGAAAAAATATTCAGATACATCCCTTAGTAAATCTATCATGTCCATGAACTTAGCCCAAGCAAACAAGAAGGTGCGTCTGTTAAGGATTGAATTGCAACAACTAGCAGAAATTAGGAAAACGGAGTCTGAAAATGAGATAGAGAAAAATGTAATTCTATGTCATAAATGTCAGATTAGTAAAAGTAGACCATTGGAAGATGAAAAGAATCGTAAAGAATCTGCCAAAATTGACAGGTAATAGATTTATCAGTCACACATAATGAGTAAAACATGAAAATATTAGAGGCATAGCGAACCGAAAAATAGTCTGTTCCTAAAGGTTACGACAGTCTGATGATCCCCAACAAGGGTGAAAGCTAACCGGGCCCAGGGTTTTCCATTGGATGTCCCGTATTTTAATGCAAGAATGGAATACACTGCATTTTACGGTCCGCTATGCCACTATAATGTTTCCGTTTTTTACGTTTACTGTGGATCCTACTTTCAGCTTTACACATTATAAGCGTCGCCATTTTGTTGATTTTTACTGTGCTGCTTATTGATATTACTCCACTTGAGCTTTATAAATTGTTGTGGAAATACACCAAATCAAAAAACAAATAACTTAAGCTTTTTCAGTTACTTGTTTGCACGTGTATTCTCTAAGTTCAGAATATCTAACAGTCAACCAACCAACCAACAATGTTACCAAGAAAATACCTTTATTAGAGCGATTTAGAAATAGTTCGGCCCAGTGGCGGCTCGTGGGAAAATATAACATCATTTTATCAATAATAAACCCTACTTAATTTTTAAAAAATACTAATGAGATTAAGATGTCCATGGGCGCCCATAGAGTAAATAACCGTATGTTATAATAAACATTTTAGGGCAAATCTATTATTGTCATGGCTTTTTTGTGGAATTCTGTTATACCTATCTGCGACCATGTTTTATCGCCTTTGAAAAGTACACACGGAAAGCAAAAAAGGGAATTTTTTTTTCTTGCGTCCACAAATTAATCATTTCACGTATAAATATTTCCCTTAAAGTGTCGCGTGTAAGGTTTTCCTTTTCTAACACCGGCTGTCTCAAAATTAATATCTGGTAATGGCCTACCTCTATTTTTAGCTCAAGTTTTTCCTCATAAGTATTTAAAAGATCTTTTTACGTTCGCTAAATTATACACAATATCCATTATTTCAAAGTGTACAGTGTACAAAACTAACATCCGACAGCTATCAATAATAACAACAACGATAACTGCAAATAATTCTCTGTCCTGATGTGATGATATAAAACGCGCGCTTTCACGAATGCAGCTAAATGACTAGCAGAATTTCCTGTATTAAATTTTATAAACAACCGACGGTGGAGCCGATTCCTGTCCTATATTCATTAGGTTGAAAAGACGTGTACACGAATAAAAATAGTTCAGCTCGGCACTCGAGTACCGTCGCGAGAAAATTATATTAACATTACTTTATCAACTGTAAAACGGTACCAGGGCGCGGCATGTGTTGATTAGCGCTGGCCTATTACTAGCATTCTCGGCCGAAAATTCGGTGTTTTAATTTTTACTTATTGTCATTTTAAGGAATCTTTATTTATTGCAAAGTATGAAAAAAATTAGTCAAGTGACTCGTAGATTTGGTTGGTTCTGCAGCTCGCAGCCCTCATGTACCAGACGCCCCTGGTTCTGCCCTTATACGGAAAAATAGATATACTGTGTTGTAATTAACTGCATTATTCTTGAAAAATTAAAAACACGTCAAAATAAGGTCAATTAAATTTTCTGTGTTTTACAGACACATAAAAACTAAAATATTAAATCTAATAAATATTCAAAAGTAAAGCATCATTTTAGTAATAAGAATTAAAAAATTTTAAAAAGAGATTTTTCAGTCGAATGTTGTACATATCATTGGTCGAACTCATCTTAATCAGATATCATCTCGTCATCGAAATTGTTAGTATCATCTGATATTATTATTCTGTTTCCCAATTTAGGAAGATAAGTTGTTCCTTCTGATAAACGTAATTTCTCCACTTCTCATTGCAAACAAATTGTAACGCCTTAAGCCGGCATCCCATGTATACGATGTCCGACGATACGATGATCCGACGGTGCTCTCATTGGTTAAAAATTTTGGCGGCAAATTTCATGCGAATATTTTTAACAATCCACGATACGTCGTACAAATTAAATTTAGTTTAACTTTTGTCCGATATCGAAGGTTTTTTAACCTCACTTTTCTTCATTTTTGGCATTTTGTTTTTATTTTTATTCGGTTTGTGTGATTTCTTTTTGTAAAAAATATATTTATTTGTTGTGCCAATAATGTACTATTTTTATCACTTTTGTTAATTTTCCAAAAAAAATAAACATAAACCCGATAGAAAAAAACAAAGACCAAGAGAATTTTGGATAAGAATCATCTTCAAAAATCGAAAGGTACAAGGAGCTTATCACAATTTATTAAATCCTTTTTTACAGAAATTTGGACACGACAACGGATCCATGGGATATGCGAAATATTTTCATACGAAAAACATAATTTTCGGATACCGGACGTCGGAAATCGTATGCATGGCATGCCGGCTTTAGACCATATAACTTTTTGTATTTCTGTATTTTTGTTGGATAAACCGGTGCATTTGGAAGCTCTTTTACCTCCTAATAAATTTTCGCTGGATGAGCGGTTTTGCCTGAAAAAAAAAATGTTTTCAATTACCTGCATACACCACACATTTTTCGAGTGACTTTGTTACTATGGTTTAATAATTTGACTACTGACATATTGTCATCACTTGTGGCCATCACTGCCAAAGAAGTTGACTAAAGTAAGATCAAGAGTAACAGTCTTAATTTCCAAGTTCATTTTACCATAACACATGGACAACTAACTATACGAACTCCGCGAAAGTTGATATGCTCCTGGACCAGGAGGGATGTAAAATGCTCTAGCATTTATTTTTGGGGAACGTTCCCGAGCATAAACGAGCATAAATAAAAATTGCTCACAAATTTGTGATTAGAACAAGAAAATATACACAAGAAACTTTATATAATTCTTTTAAAATTTATTCTCAAAATGCTCATGTTCAAAATGTTTTGAGCATCAATGAGCATGAACTAAATATTTTCATCCCCCCCCCCCACACATTAAGTCTGGCTACGCGACTGATAATAAAGTAATTTCCCATGTATCATATTCATGTATCTTCTAGTTTTTCTTGCGTATATTTTCATCTGCATAAGCACGTAAATTATCCTTGACTTGTTTAGGGCATCTTAAACATTTTAATAAGTGTTTTTTCATCCTTGTTCCGTGCTTTACGTATTTGGCGGAACAAAATTGGCAAGAAAAAGTGGAATCATTAGCTATTTTCGCGTAGACAATCCTGAACAAGTTCCGAATATCGAACGTGTCCTGAACTAATCCCGAACAAAATAAATATATGGGATTTCTTGTTACCGCGAACGACATAATTAAATATGCGCATGCGTAACGTACCCGAACTAAACTGCTGGCCACTCGAACTTACACATAGAGATTTTTAGGCAAAATTTAAAGTTCAATATTTTCAACAGGAATGCAAATTTTTGAACGCATCTTGCAGATTTTAAGAGCTAGTTTTTTTTGGATTAAGCAGCATAACGGATATTTATCGTAGGACCATAGGTTTATTATATACGGGGTGATCAATGAAGTCATGCAAAAAATCAAAAAGTTTCTATGAGTGAAATTTCCGCAAAAATTTTTTTTGCTCGTTGCAATGTGGTTCGTTACTAAGGTAACATCAATATCTCTAGACGTTTTTGTCACTTTTTGGATCAAGGCCCTTAGGTCTTGTACACACTACTAAACATAAAATTTGGGTAGCAAAATTTTTAAAATGCTATAACTTGACATTGGATTGACGGTTCTTGATGATTTTTACGGATTTGGAATCCTTATTTCACGTAGATTTTCTGTAATCTAAGCATTTTATTTGGGGGTTGAAATATACAGGTTGAAATTTACACATTATACCGGGTCGATAATAGACAAAAACGTAGCGACAAGAACAAGTTTATTACATTATATTCTACAATATACACGATTGGTTAACAACGGCCAAAAGTCAATTCTTACAAAATTTCTAATTCTAAACCTAATTTAAAGGTTCCTGCAATCCCTAAAAAAACCCGGCAAATATCAATGGAAAATTGCCAAGTGTCCTATCTTTAAATACCTAATCTTTGGTAATAATTTATAGACAAAGAACTCTATAAAACTGAATGACTCTTTGAGACAATAAAGTGGGGTGAAAGTTTTGGACAGAACAGTGAGAAGGACATTAAACAAAAACAACTTGAGGTGAGAATTTATTTTTACAAGAACTTAAATAATGCCAAACCGTAGAGCGCGTCATACCCTCCGTTTTTGTCTATAATCGACCCGGTATAATGTGTAAATTTCAACCTGTATATTTTAACCCCCTAATAAAATGCTTAAATTATAGAAAATCTACGTGAAATAAGGATTCTAAATCCGTAAAAATCATCAAGAACCGTCAATCCAATGTCAAGTTATAGCATTTTAAAAATTTTGCTACCCAAATTTTATGTTTAGTAGTGTGTACAAGACCTAAGGGCCCTAATCCAAAAAGTGACAAAAACGTCTAGAGATATTGATGTTACCTTAGTAACGAACCACATTGCAACGACCAAAAAAATTTTTTGCGGGAATTTCACTCATACAAACTTTTTGATTTTTTGCATAACTTCATTGATCACCCCGTATATAATAAACCTATGGTCCTACGATAAAATATACGTCATGCCGCTTAATCCGAAAAAAATTAGCTCTTAAAATCTGCAAGACGCGTTCAAAAATTTGCATTCCTGTTGAAAATATTCAACTTTAAATTTATCCTAAAAATTTCTATGTGTAAGTTCGAGTGGCCAGCAGTTTAGTTCAGGATTGCCTCCGCGAACAAACGTATTTTTACTTCCTGCTCTATTATTATAAAGAAGTTAAAAACTTTGCATTTTTTGGGCATGATAAGTAGGTACTACACGTCCCTTAACCGTAATTTCATGTTTTTTTTTGTAGGATTCCCATAAAAAGTTGCTTGAAACCAACAAGCCCTGTGCTCGAGGCGGACCTAACACTGATCTTTAGTAATACAGAAGACACCAAAAAAGAGGGCGCTTATAATATATTCAGTAACGATCTTTCATCTTGCACAGTTACCCAAAGAAAAAAAGTACCGCAGTTTGATACTATTACTGCTAAAGACGACACCAAGGCAAATAATAAAACAAGTATCAGTCCTGGTACAATGGTAGACTCGATTTTATTTGAGGATAAAGAAAATGTTGACTTATGTAATGACAGAACCGTTAAGGAGAAAGGCGTAACATTTAGTGAAAATACAGTTGACCCTGTAGGCAATGCAGCGCGAAGGAGAGGTGCACGTATCTTTGTTGTGAAAAAGAAAAGTCAGGAAAGCAGTATTAGTTCATAAAAAAAATTGTTATCATGTCCCTTAAAAGACATAATCTTAAGTACATCACAAACAATATAACAATACAGACTAAACCTCGCGTTTGTATAAAAGGCGAATCCCGCTGGATGCTCGTTTTTAAAGCTTCATTTATTAAACCTATTGTTTTGCAAAAGAAAAATATACTATATTTACTATTAAATTATTACTAATATAGTTTCTACCATTATTTTGTCAAATCATTTAATGCATTGCGTTCGATAATAAAAAATGTTGAAATTTGCGAGCCTGCCCTGGATGATAGTGTAGCGAGTCCGTTATTTATTGCAACCCAGGCCCGTAGCGCGTTCAAGTTTCGCGGAATAATGTTTAAAAAAGTGACCACCGTACAGTAGTCATCGTGTTAAATTATTTATTGGCAGTAGAAAGACTATACACAGTAATATTATATAAACTAAATTATGTAAAAAAATCATTTGTAACAAACAGTTGCTTATATAATTGCCGGTTAGTTTATACATAAGGTTATTCGCACGATAAATCATACACACGCGCTCACACTATGAAATTGATTTCGCTCAAAAATGTTTAGAAACGTCGCGTCGCGAATATTTGATTGACGTATTGCAAAGAAAATAAAGGGGTTTACGTATTGTTCAGATTTCCACTTTGATATCATTATCTTACTACAGTATCGATTTATTTTTTCTTTTGTAGCTTAGGTTCAGTCTGGTTGTTATATTGTTGTGGTGCAATTAATTGCCTTATTTTTGTTTATATTATTATTTTAGACTGAAGTATATACATAAGACTGTACACATTCGAAATCTTTTGTTTTTAATTGTACATTATACTCTTTAAACTGAAAACTAAATTTTAGAAACACTGGAAAAATAAACATTGTGTTTTGAAATGACAATTATTCTTCATCCTATATAAAATATTTGGAGTGAAATTAAGACATTAAGAAAACTATCTTCAGCACTGGCGCATCCAGGATTTTGTCCTGGGGGCTATTTTGTGGGGGGGGGGGACTGACAGTCTCCTGCGTGAGGTGAAGTATTACAATTCGATGAATTTTTTCAATTTATTGTGCACCTTTTAAATTTTTTTGTGAATAGGATGTTGGTCAGGGGGGGGGGGGCTACAGCCCCCCTCGGTGCGTCACTGATTTCAGGAAACGGAAGATATATGGGGCGAATCGCCTCAGACGTCCCAGCGCGGCGCGCGATCGTGAATTTTAAACTCGTGATCTCCATCCCCGGATTAGGGGCTTTGGGGGCTGTAGCGCCCCGGTACCTAGGGGCCTCTTTAAAATATATCATATTCATTATTCATACTTTACCTACCAGCGCTCTAAGCACATGTTCAAAAATTAAAATACATTCCTTTCTGTTATGTTTTTAGTGGATAGTTATTACTTAATTAAGAACAAAAGAACGCTTGAGAGATTAAACTAGGTACCTTATTATACTGGAAAAATGAAATACAAAATATGAACCCGAGTACACGACTTGCACAAGTACACTGTTCAGCGAACGTCTGTATACCGAATTTTAATCTGAGGGCCGTGTCTGCGGGTGAGCCTTATCTTAAAAATAATAATACAATAATTATTCTCCAAACTGATCGGTTAGAATGTTTTGGAAATGTATGAATGAAAGGAGAAAAGTGGGAGTTGGGGAACGCTAGGGCGAATGACGGGCGGGACATTGGCGCTGTTTTAGCTGCATTTCTCGAGTGTGTATGATAAATTTGAGTATGCTATTCCGGATTTTGAAGTTGATAGAACTGGGGATGTATCAGTCGATACTATCCCACTTCCTAATCAGTGGCGGCGCTAGCCCTAATTTTTTGGTTGGGCGAATGCTAGCGGTAGCATTTAAAGATTGGGCAGTACCTGGATACTTTTATGTTCGGTGATCGTAAGTCGTATGTTATTTAAAATTTTGGTTACGTACGCTGCCTGATAAAGCGTCTGTGGGTCCAGATCAAGTGCCCGTTATCATTTATAAAAAATGTATTTATAGGTACGCTTCAGAGATTAAATCCCTGCATAGTTTGTTCAATGGTTCCATTCACCAGGGAATATTTACCGATGCCTGGAAGAGCAGTTTTGTAATCCCTGTCTTTAAGTGAGGGGATCCTGAGGACGTTACGAATTATAGAGGGGTGTGCAACCAAAATGCGGTGGCTAAGATATTTGATAGTCTAGTCTACAATCAGATAAATTGGGCCTGTAAAGGTATCATTAGCGATCATCGGCACGAATTTTCCCCGGGACGGTCAAGTGTCACAAACCTTGTAGAGTATAAGGTTGCCCTGTTAGAGGCCTTGGAGGGTGGTTGTCAAGTAGACTCGGTGTATACTGATTTCTCCAAGACCTTCGATAGAGTTAACTTCAACCTGCTCCTATCTAAGCTTCGAGCTACAGGCTGCATAGCTATTCATTGGTTCGCGAGCTTCCTCAAGGGGCGTACACAGAGCGAAGATTAATAATTATATTTCCGATCAATTTTTAATCTACTCTGAGGTTCCGCAGGGGTCCCACTGTTCTCTCTTGTTCAAAATCTTTACAAATGATATATCTGAATGTATTATACATGCTAATGATATGCAGGCGGTTTAAAGTTGTACAAGAGGGTAGAATCAGTTCAGGACAGCATAGAGCTACAAAGAGATATAGACGCCCTTTGGGAGTGGTCCCGAGTGAACCAGCTTAGCATTAATATAGCCAAATGTTTATAAGTTTCAATAGGAAAGTAACAAGAATACCAACAGCCTATAATATCAGTAACGTCAAACTGGCTTATAAATCATTGGTGAAGGATCTGGGGGTGCATCTTGATGAGCATTTAACCGTTAATGATGGTGTCGTACGAGTTTCGCAGAAGTGTTAAGATACTGAATTTTGTTTGTCGAAGTTGTCGAGATTTATCTCTGGATGTGTTAAAAACTCTCTATGTGAGCTTGGTTCGGTCTAATCTAGAATGTGCGAGCATGATCTGATCTTATTACCAAGCCTACATTGACATTGTGGAGCGAGTCCAGAATAAGTTTTTTCTACGAATGTTAATAAAAACCTTTATTGTATGTTCAATAGTAATTTCGGAACATGGTGCATTATGTTTTACACATTTTCATTGTGCTTCAATCACCATGGTGATTGAACTACAAAGTTCCCATTGTGCACGGGTATTTTTTACAAAGGTGGCGTTGACCGGTGCCGCGTCAAAATCTTTATAATTTCATTGACATTTTTTGACATCTTAAAAAGAAAAATATTACTAATCCCATTTTATTAACCGTAACATTCGTAGAAAAAGTATAGTGTAAAACTCGCATGGAATGACCATTTCCTACTCGTATGATTTGCAGCACTCGCCTGCGGCATCGTGCTGCAAACGTCATACTCGTAGGAAATGCATGTCATTCCATGCTCGTTGTACAATATACTATTTGAGGGCTGCTGCCTTTAAGATAGCGATTGACTTTCAGGACTATCATAGGGCTGATGTTCTGCAAAGAACCGATTTGACGACATTGGAGCGAAGGAGACAGTTCTTGGATGTCTGTTTTGTGTTTAAAATACCCCATTTCAAACATCATTTATTTCTTGCTTATTAATACTTATATTTCCTTAAAATACCGATTGGTTTGAATGATTGTGAGTTGTCTAGAATTTCATTAAATGTTCAGAGTAAGAGTTAAGAAATTGGAACCTTTTTTATACGAACTTCCACAGGACTAATTACGGTACGAACTCGCCGCTCGCGCTAGATAGAACTCGCTGCATACACTTAATATCAGCAGATCATTGGACATTTTTAATCTGTCGCTGGATGCTTTCAAGTGTAAAAGTTCAAGATATTTTAAGGATTTGTGAACACTTTATACTTTGTATCGGTTTTAGGGCTGTGCCATAGTTTTTATTGTTTTCTTTTGCTTATGTAGTCAAGATGGTTTGAAAATTTTGTTAAATACTTAGTTGTATTTTTATTGTAAAAATAGGGTTTCCCGTAAATTTCATAAATAAAAAATTTTAGCCTAACAGAAAAAAAAGTATCACCAGTTTGGTTTGATAGAGACGAGAACCGATGAAATTCGAGTATATTTACCAGCTTTGTTAGGGTGCATTAATACGCGTATTTGTTTACTAACGCATAGTTTAAGGGATTCGATATGTACTTTTGTTAATAATTCTATTGTTGCGTCTTTCAAGGTAAGGGTATTTATAATTTTAAGAAAAAATTATATTTGCGAAGTAGTTCCACTTTTGAAAATGCTTTTTGATTTTCGGTCAAGATTAGTATGCTTTTCATTACATTATTCAAAAATAAAGATCCCGCCAATTGCAGATTCTAGGCTAGATTGAATTGGAATTATGTATCATTTTGGTAAGAAGTCCTTTTAGATTATCGCTCATCCGGAAGGAAAGTGACAAGAAAATTAACAATTTTACTTATTTGGTTAAATTAACTAAGAATACTTATAATTTTACCGGGAAAAGTGTCACTTTGGTATTGTGTTTAAGAAATAGTTTCTTTTTTGAAGTAATGCTTTTTAATATTTTTGAATACAGCTAAAATTTAGTGACATAACTCGAAATTTTGGGTAGAAATTTCACGGGGGGGGGGGGGGGGTTGTTGACTTTACAAAAAATTTTGAGAAATATTGCTTTATTTTCGTTAATTTGGGAAATGGGTAGGGTATCTTTAGGCCTTGGGGGGGGGGGTACCCCCCAACGCCACCCCTCCCCCCCCCCCACCCCGTGGCTGCGCCACTGCAATAATGAACACAAAACCGAAACTAAAACATTGCCCACTATGGTAGTTAGCAACTCGCTTTTTAATTTCAGTCGCCAAAATCGATAAAAATGTGAATGGAATGTGATTGCCATTTGCCATTTACAAGTACAGGATTAAATAAAATTGTTTATCTTTTAAATTAATTTTTATTTTAACTTAAAGATTATTTCTTCACAGGCTTCTTTTTTTCTGGCTTCACCTTTTTAGAAGGCTTAGGCTTATCACCTCCCTTCGGCATCTTTTTTTTGCCATATAGAAAGCCATTTCTTGAGGCGGTTTTCCTCAGTGTAAGGAATGTAGCTGTTCTAATCTTATTCCTGCGGCTTTTTGCTCTTCTTAGTTTGAAACGGTCAAAATCGGTCAGTTCGGCACGCTGAAAAGTATAATTTAGTTACAGGTTTTAGTTGTCAACACACAACAACAATTTATAAAATATGTATTATTTAATTTTAAAAAATCAGTAAAATTGTGGCTTCAGTTATGTATCAGCCGGCAATTCCTATCAAAACGATGGATCATCATGTAAACTAAGAAATATATGTAAAAATAGAAAGCCAGTTTAAGAGGCAACCTATAAGTACTTGTGTTAAAGAACCTTAATGGGGTCTAAAATTGTTTAAAACTATATGAAATCCTTTACAAATTGACATACACCCAATGATAACTCAGCCATAGTTTTTTTTCTGAATTTCTAGGCTGATTCTGCTAATCTTTTGTGTTGTAAGTTGATAGCATATGAATATTATATAATACCATGGTAGTTTGAGGGTTGTTTTAAAAAATGCAATAAAAAATACATCATATACATATATCGTTGAATTCGTGCTTCAATAAGCTTTCATTATTTGACACCCTACACGATGCCCTTGAATTTTTTTGCATTGTCCAATTTACCCCCCAAAATTATCTCCCTGAATCAAAATTTAACTTTTTATACTTCACGTCTATAGTTGGGCCACTACACTCTATCTCTGTGCCAAATTTCAAATTTTTATGTTGAATGGTTTCAGAGAAAATCGCCTGTGACAGACACCGAAGTGATTCCATAAAAATATCCAAATCAGGCCAGAAGTGGTTACACATAAAGTAATTAACATCAACTAAGCAAAATTCTTATTGTAAAAATATAAATTTCCATATGAAAATGTTTCACAAGAAGTCAGGTTGTTGCTTGTTGGTCTATCTAGCTTAGAAACGCGTCGTAGAAATAGCTATCTAGTCTTTTTATTTAAGTTAATTCAGGGATTGATTGATTATAAATGTTTGTTAAGTAAATTAAATTTTAGAGTACCAGGTAGGCTCACTAGACAACAGAAAATGTTTATGGTAGCTCCACATCGAACAAACTAGTTTTAGGGCTTGACAAATGTTTGATGGCCTGACAAATACTTTCAATTTAATTTTTCAGGTCTGGATCTGTATCCTTGTTTATTTTTCATCCATGATCTCACGCAAATGCACTAGGCAATCGCCTGCCCTCATATGCAAGAGCTGATCCTAGCCCTAGCTCACTGGCAAAGAGCGCAAAAACATCCCTTATTAAATTCAACTGAACTTTAATGGATATTTGATTAAAAAATTATGTAAAACCTCAGGATTCTTTTTATTATTATAAAGCATTATAACATACATAAGATTGGTATTAAAATTATGCGTCCAGATTCACTAAGAAAGTTTAAGATTTAGTACTGGTTTAAATTAAGATCTTATAGTTGATCAGATATGTTTTGACAAGTTTTTGTCCTGTCCTTGTCATTAAAAACTTATGAATTATTGTGATATTTCAGCGATTTACTTGGTTTCCAAATGATTTTCATCTTGGAACGAGTTGCTGTAATGCATTTAGTTCTATTATTGTTGAAAGTACGTACTAAAATTGTCCTTTTCCTGATACATGTGCGAAAAAGCTTAGAAATAAGTTCATAGAATAAAACTTAGTTGTCTTATTCTTAGACTTGTCAGTTTAAAACTTTTGATTGTCAAATTAGACCGGACTAGCATTGGAGAATCTGGCTGATGAAATTTAGGCTTAGTAAAAAAGCACATGTATCACAAGTCCCCAATAGGAATAAATAGGAGTTCACAAGGCTGTGAACTCCTAATTCATTGCATTTTGGCACACAACGTGCCATTTTCTCAGTTCTGAGGAATAGGTTTATTATAAATAGAGATGTGCCATGAGAATGTTCTCAAACTAATATTTCTGGAGAACGGTAAATTACCGACAATATTTCCCAACATAAATTCTCGAGAATTTATGATTTTAGAAAAAAATATAAATTACTGGAAAATTACCGAAAATATTTTCGAGAACGAGAAAGTTCCCTAGAGAAAATTCTCCCGGAGAATATTCGCGGAGAATTTATGGAAATTTATTTTAATTCCGCTATTGTATCATAGATGGAGCTTGGATCATCTTTACCTGTATTTCTTTTGTTTTTTTAAATAGCTTGTTTAAAATTATTGTAAAAATTACTTTTGGTAAAAAATACGTTCTTTCAATTTATGCAGTCAAATCATAAAATTCACCAAAATTTCCGATAAATTCTCATTTTTCTCGAAGAACATTTCTGAAAAATAAATTCTTGACAATGTTCCATCTCTAATAATTATAAAGCAAAATTTAAAAAACTGAATGCTAATTATTCAGTTTGTTCAACAATTCACAATAGGGCAGTCGAATGTGTTGGTCATATGATCCATTATTTAAACATTTGTAGGTAGTCATTTCACCACCTCTCATAAATTATATCTAAAAGTTCACAGGTGAATTGCCAAACGTTGGGAACAAGGGATGCTAGCACCACTTTTAATTTTTGTTAAAGCATTGTGAATATATTTTCAGTTTATTAGCCAAATATGTAAGTACTTTTGATAAAGATTTCAAAACATTTTTGGTATTGCATGGCTACACATTTTCATGTCGTAAGTCCCAAACAGGATTTGGTACCTATCTTAATGAGGTATTTAAAACCGAAACTGAACTCAAACCTTTTATGAAAACTTAGTTTTTACAATAGCTAAATGTTCTACTTGAAACTTTTTGATGACCTGGTCATAGCTGTTAGCAGTGGCGGCTCGTGACTTTTTATTTGGGGGGGGGGGGGGGGGACAATTACAAATCAATAAATAATTACTTAAAAAATTGTAAAAGTCTTTTGTAATAAATATTGCACTAAGTTTATTTCTGATTCCATTTCTTGGAAACGGCGGGTCAGGAAAACCCAAAAGTAAGAACAAAACAAAATACACAGTACTAGAATTACTAGTAATACTACGCACTAATGCACTACTAATAATTAATAAACTATTTAAATAAAAAAAAATATCCCTCAACTGATCACAAAAAAAATTATTAGGCCTTCACGTGCTAATATATCAAGAAAACTAATCATAAAATCATATTCCTCTGATAAAATTGTGCAATAATCCCTTCCGCCCGCCGCGCCAACGACAACGCCGCTCGAAATCCAAACAATAAACAAGTGCTAGGAGACACGGAATATTGTGCCCATCGAGATGCCGATAGCACGCGATTTTAACCCTAATTCTCCAATGGATAGACCGGCGTCGCAACCAAAACTAATGATGAAATTGGGACAAATCTGCTGTGTCCCCGGAGATAAGTTTTGATCGCCGGCGGTCGCGTTCGCCGTGGTGTAACATGCAAGGAAAGAGGTATTGTGGCGCGGCGGTGTATTATTTCTTTTTGACTTTTGATAAAAGATTTTTATTTGTCGAAAATCTAGAGTGTGCACGTGCCCTTTAGGACCAGCCGCCACTGGCTGTTAGTAAAAATATGTTTTGACTTACTCACCGACTCAAAACTTTTAATAACTTAATAAATTGAACTGATGTTTAGAGTCACCTTTAGCAATTACATTAACATGAGTGCTGTCACGTTACAAGTGTCCAATTGTATTAACTCTTAATTAAATTGTTTGTGCAAGTGGACATTGTTAAATTTTTATCATAGTTAGTTGTAAAATTCTCAAGAAAATTAACAATGATACAATAACGAACAATGCTACAGCTGTTCTATTTTGATATTATATTTTTGAAAATATTTTATATTTCTAATTTACTCTTAACTTCTGACCTTCCAAAAATTCATGTTTGTTTATTCATAGTTTTTTAATACCTATATGCTAAACACATATACAATTTCGATTATTGGCATGCACCCCTAGATGGATATCCTTAGATATATAGGACACATTTAAGTTGTATTTACTCATTTAATAAGAGATGCTTAATATTAATTTCGCATCTTTTTTTGTATCCCTTTCAAAATTATTTGAAAATATTTAGGGGAAATAAAAAATGGCTTTTGTTATTAACATTGGTAACACCGGCACACAAAAAAAAAGTGGTCTGTACATTTGACCAGACCCATCTATCTATATGCATTTTGATGCGCTGAATCCAAATCCGAAGTCCGTTTGGCCCGTACACCCTCAAATTTTGAGTAAATTCCAAAAAAAGCTGAAAATGGCTAAAAATCGCGAAAAAGTGCAGTTATGAAAAAGAAGAAAATGTTAGTGAACTAGATCAATTATGTTTCTTATGTATTTTGATGCGCTAAATCCAAATCCGACGCCCGTTTGGCCCGTACACTCAAAATTTTGAGTAAATTGCGAAAAAACGCTGAATATGGCTACAAATTGCGAGAAATTGCAGTTATGAAAATGAAGAAAATTTTATTGAACTAGATCAAGTATGTTTCGTATGTATTTTGAATCCGAAGTTCGTTTGGCCCGTACACCCTCAAAATTTTGAGTAAATTGCGAAAAAACGCTGAAAATGGCTAAAAATTGCTGTTATGAAAATGAAGAAAATTTTATTGAACTAGATCAAGTACGGTTCTTATGTATTTTGATGCGCTGAATCCAAATTCAGAATCTGTTAATCTCGATCGTTCATATATCAAACATCGTAAAAAATAGCAATGAAGTAGCAGAAAATAGCATTGTTCTTATGTACCAATGAGGACTTTTATTACGTATGTGGGGGTGATTTCTTGTAATATTATACTCTACAGAAGCCAAGTGACCCATTAATGTAGAGTTGAAGTCGTTTGATGACGAAGCCTGCGGGCCTGCTTTCTCACCCTGACCAGACGCCGATATTGGGGTTCCGAATCCCTGCATCGTAAAGCACTTATCGCTTGTGCCTGCCATGACGGCATACACGCCGTGAACCCAGGACTCTGCCATACGGTTCTGTTGCCCACCGTCACCACGTGGTATCCTGCAGGTGCCCTGGTTACAGGCAAAAGCAATCAGCCCTCCGAAGTTGAATTGCAAATTCTAGCTATTTATTTATTTATTTATTTATTATTTATTTATTTATTTATTGACGGACAATGTCCATTTTTACAAAAAAAGATTTACAATAGTATTACAATATACTTACGCAAGAGAATAAACCTAAAGAAATAAACTTATGCTGCTAAATTAAATTAAATTAAATTACTGCCCAATAATAAGTTGAGCCAACTGACGTAGAAACAATGTCTGGGTGCTAAAAAAATCAAGATGATAATTTTGATTGGCAAGATGGGAACTGCGCGAAATAAAGGAATTCGCTCCGTAATTGGTGCGGTGGAAAGGAACATTAAATGTTTGGTGACTTCGAGTTGAACGAGCAGGGGCGTGAAAGCCAATCTCCGCCAGTAAATCAGGGCTATCCACTCTGGAGTTGATGATCTTATAGAGAACATGAAGGTCATGTTGTGCTCTTCTTAGAGAGAGCGGTGACACGGCAAGTCGTTGACAGAGGATGGTGTAATTGATATCGCTATTGTTGAAAAATTTGTAATTGATATGATGAAGAAATCTTCTTTGTACACGTTCCACTCTTTGACTGTGGACTGCATAATGTGGGCTCCAGACGGAAGAGGCATAGTCCAAGTGAGTTCTGACAAGACTACAGTAGAGAATCTTCAAAGAGTGCAATGAGGAAAATTCCCTTGAGTTTCTCTTGATGAAGCCCAACACCATAAGAGCTTTGCCTGTAATACTTTCTATGTGCTTAGTAAATGACAGCACTGGATCTAAGGTTACTCCCAGATCTCTTATTGATTCAGTGGAGAGTACGGCTTCGCCATTGATGAGATAAACAAACTCAGTTGGCTGGCGCAATCTACCAAACTTCATTAGTTTACATTTTGATGTGTTAAGTTCCATCCCATTCTCATGGCACCAGACAACAAATCGATCAAGGTCCCCCTGAAGCAACTGACAATCATTTGAGCTTGTTATTGTTTTGTATACTTTAAGATCGTCGGCGAACAGCAAGAAATCAGAGAACCGAAAGCACGAAGAAACGTCATTGACAAAAAGATTGAACAGAAGTGGTCCTATATGGGAACCCTGAGGGACTCCAGAAGGAACAGCTATCTCATGGGACAGAAAATTATTCACACGCACTATCTGCTTTCGATCAACAAGATAACTCCTCATCCAGCCGAGCATCAAACCCGATATGCCCAAGGCCTCAAGCTTGCTCAGCAAAATATTGTGTGGGACCCTGTCGAATGCCTTGGTGAAATCTGTATAGATAGAATGAATCTCGGAACCATTCTCAAGGGACCCAAACAGATGATGAGAATAAACGAGCAGGTTAAGTTCAGTACTCTTGCCAAGGCAAAATCCATACTGCTGCTTAATTATTGTGGGTGACAGAATTGATGTGAGGTGCTTGGTTACAAGGTTTTCAAAAACCTTAGGAATAACACTAATGATACTGATAGGTCTATAATTTTTAACATTATCTTTATCCCCACTCTTGTGGATAGGGACCACGAAGCTGGTTTTCCAAACATCCGGAAAAACGCCTTCAGTCAAAGATTTATTGAAGATAATATGCAGAGGTCTAGAGAGATTAAATGCACAGTTTTTGAGAAAAATGGGATGAATCTTGTCAGGACCAGGTCCCTTACTAATATTTAGGTTCGTCAACTCAGAAAAAATATCTGAAATTAGAATAGAGTGGTTGTTAATGTTAATACCATTAGAAGACAATGTACTACTGCACGTAAAGCGATTGTTAGAGGAGTACACAGAACTAAAGTACTGGGCAAAAAGATTGGCTGCCCCAGGACCCATCGCCGCTTCAACCCCATCCAAACAAACAGCATTAGGCAGTGCGCTGGTTTTTCTTTTTGAGTTAATAAAATTCCAAAAATGCTTAACATCATTGTGAATATGAGATTCGATATCAGCTATATAATTACCATAGCACTGCCGAGAAAGATTGTTACATTGTAAGCGCAAATCGGAAAACAACTGATAATTTTGGGCTGTCTTTTTTGCTTTATAGTTTTTATGAGCTATCTTTTTCTGAATAGTCAGAGCAACGAGGTCCCGAGAGAACCATCGTGGAAACTTACCACTGGCAACTTTCTTAACCGGGATAAAGGCGTTTATAACATTGTACAATATATCGTAGAATAAGCACACCATATTCTCGACACTCCTGCCAATCAAAATTCCATCCCAGTCAATACAATTTAAAGAATCATTAATAACCGAATAGTCTGCGGATTTAAAGTCGGAGTAAAATTCGTTAGCCTGGTCACTAACAGTACAATATTCCCCAGACGATTCAATACTGAAACATAAAGGCGGATGGTTATTGTCTATACGAACTAATGGATCACTACATAATACACTTAACCTACTATTGCTTAACACTAAATCTAATATTACATTATTAATATTAAGTACATTATTCGACTGATAAAGATTATGCAAAGCGCAAATGTCAGAGACAGTAAGAATTGCATCCGCAGTTTGTGGTGGAACATACACATCATCACGCGGAACAGCAACCGAACACAGGTCCACATCAGTCCATACGGCCCTGGGAAGATTAAAGTCGCCAACAATGCACAACTCGGCCCCAGGTGCCGAGTCACTCAAAGAATCCACACTGTCGCTAACCAGCAAGTAATCCTCGGCAGGAGAATTTGGAGGTATATAAATACACCCTAGCACACGTTGAGCCCTTCTCGACCCAATAGCAACATATATCTGTTCAATAGGTGCAGCTGTAGGAATAAGTTTACATGTAATTGATTTATGAATGGCCATGAGTACACCTCCCATTGTTGACTTAGTGCTAGTGATACTCGACCTATCTTTACGGAAAATGGTATAATCACTCAAACCCAATTCAGCATCGGACACATCCTCTGACAAATTAGTCTCTGTTAAGGCAATCACATGATAGTGGCATGTAGAAACATTGCATAATAAATCCACGCACATTTTGATAGTATACATGCAGACTCCTTCCCACAAGGTTGGAGCACCGGCCGTCGACAATCAGTTTTCCGATTGATCACCAACAATCTGAGGGACTCCCTTAGTGTATCTAACTCGAATACCATCCTCTCCCCTAGATTTGCGATCCCTAAAGTCATCCCAAATGCGCTTTTCAAGCTGTTGTTGTTTGGGAGTAAGGTCCATATTTATATAGATGTTTTTCCCTTTTAGCTTCTGGCGAGAGCGGATCAGCGAAAGTACTTCATTGCTAGAGCTTATTGAAACTTTCAAGGCACGAGCCCCTTTTTTGTTCTTTCGGCCAAACCTTGAATGACCAGTCACTCTCGGGGGATTGTTACTCAGGATCTTCAGAATTGTTCCAATTTCCTTCATGTCGTCGTCGCTCTCAGGAACATTAAACAACACGATGTTGTTCGATCTGTTTTGACGATCCTGCAGTTCGCGCAATATCTCATCTTGATCAGCGTTGGTCTGCAGCGAGCTTGACCCCCCAACTGGTCCAAATTTGTCCTCAAGGGTTTTTATAGACACACGCAATAGTTCAGTTTGAGTCTTCAATTCACTGACGTCTCTTGCAACTCCGGTCAGTTTAGCGGACTCCTCCCTGAGGATTCTCACCTCACTTTCAAGGAAGCCGACACGGTCGACTAGATGCAATAGCTGCTTAACATTGGAAGCACAATCCGGACAGTGAAAAGACATAACACGCTTAGTGAGTAAAACGGCACGCAGTTCAGTAGCGGACAGGTCACAGCAGGATTGACAAATAACTTGCTTGCAGTGGTCACAGGGAAATCCAAAAGTTTCACCAGACCTCTTAGGTTCTTTAAAAATAACGGAGGAATTGCACTTATAACATATTCCAGACATGTTGTAAAGTTACTGAATTCAGTATGTGAAACTGGGTGTAGGAGCGATCAGAACCACAAATATCGGTGAGTCATCAAGGTGAAACGCACTATAGATTACTAATCTCCACAGACATTGGAATTGGATATATAAAAAGCAAATTCTTGAAATTCCTTACATGGAATAAAAGCAAATAATGTGACTGTATAAATGACTAATTAGTATTTTTGACGGCTATTTTTCGAAGTTTTTCGCAATGTACTCAAAATTTTGAGGGTATACGGGCCAAACGGACTTTGGATTCAAAATACATACGAAACATACTTGATCTAGTTCAATAAAATTTTCTTCATTTTCATAACTGCATTTTTAGCCATTTTCAGCGTTTTTTCGCAATTTACTCAAAATTTTGAGGGTGTACGGGCCAAACGAACTTCGGATTCAAAATACATACGAAACATACTTGATCTAGTTCAATAAAATTTTCTTCATTTTCATAACTGCAACTTGTCGCGATTTGTAGCCATATTCAGCGTTTTTTCGCAATTTACTCAAAATTTTGAGGGTGTACGGGCCAAACGGACGTCGGATTTGGATTTAGCGCATCAAAATACATATGCAACATACTTGATCTAGTTCACTAAAGTTTTCTTCTTTTTCATAACTGCACCTTTTCGCAATTTTTAGCCATTTTCAGCTTTTTTGCAATTTACTCAAAATTTGAGGGTGTACGGGCCAAACGGACTTCGGATTTGGATTCAGCGCATCAAAATACATATAGATAGATGGGTCTGGTCAAATGTACAGACCACTTTTTTTTTGTGTGCCGGTGTAATTATTCGGATTAATGCAAACAGCGAATTTTTTCATGAAATTTTGCACAGACCCTAATTTTGGGTCGTAGAACACGAATCCGAAGTCAGTTTTTGGCGGTCTCGAATGGTTTTTCCAAAAGAAAAAATTTTTACTTTTAGGTTAGGTTTTTCAATGAATTTCTTTAAATTTCGGCACTTTTACTTAAACACATGTATACAAGTCATTACACACTATTTTTCTGAACCATATTTAGGCAAATTTTTGTAAAAACACATTAAAAAAACAGAAAATATCAAAAAACTGAAAGAAAATAAACACGCCATCTGTGGTACACATTCTGATGGAATTGCCAAATTTACAAATCGTTTTTCCCACAAATTTTAACAGTTTCCGGCCATGAATAAATCCGAAAAAGAGATGGCAATATTGGCATTTTATTTTCCCTAGTAACAGTACTTTAGTTTAGTATTTATACATATATACATATATATCTATATCAATGAAAACTGAGCAAACCTGACCACCTTTTTGCTCATCCAACCTGAGCAAAAAGGTGGTCAGGTTTGCTCAGTTTTCACTGATATAGATATATATGTATCTATATCAATCTAAACTGAGCAAACCTGACCACCTTTTTGCTCAGGTTTGCTTGGGTTGGGTATACACCTTTTTGTTCAGATATGGTTGCATGCATCAGCATGCAGGTGTTGGATTACTGATAAATAGGATTTTGGTTAGGTCTGATGTAGGTTAAAATTAAAAAATGTTGTTGACTAAGTTGGACAGAATAGTAACTTCAGTTTGTTATGGTTAGCTTTTTTATTATTCCTAATTTACAACTTTTTATAAGTAAACCTGGCAACGCCGGACACTTGACAGCTGGGAAAATAATGGCTGTTAGTAGCGCGTAAAATGGAATTTTCCATAGGAAAAAGCAATTTTCTTACCTATTTTTGCCTAAATGTGGTGTTTTGTGTGACGAAAAATAATAAAAATTATAAGTTTACAGATATGTTGAAGTGAAAGTGTCGAAACTTAAAGGAATCTATATAAAAACCTAACCTAAAAGTAAAATTTTTTTTGGAAAAACCATTCGAGACCGCCAAAAACTGACTTCGGATTCGTGTTCTACGACCCAAAATTAGAGTCTGTGCAAAATTTCATGAAAAAATTCGCTATTTGCATTAATCCGAATAATTACCTTAACATTTTGTTTTTGATTTAGCATTTCGGATTTTTAATATAATTTCATTTGAATCTTTAAATGAAAAGACTAAACTAGCTAAAGAAATACAAATTTTCAATATAGGTACCTTTTCTTTAGCAGCAATTTTGTTTGCCCAAACAGAGTTTTCCCAGTTTTCTAGGATTTTGGTCTCTTTCCAAGCCTTGCGAACAACTCTTGTTGATGCAGTAAATGGGTATTTTGCTCTAAATTTAGTCAAATGGAGCTGGTTTAACCTTATTTGACCTCTTGGAACACCTGTTTCAGGTCCATCGACTAATACCTACAATAAATAACTCGCTAAGCCATGGAATCTAAGAGCTGTACTCAAGTATTAATATCATGTAATAATCAGAATAAATTTGGCTTCAGATATGTATCAGTCGGCAATTCCTATCAATAATAATGGCTCATCACACAATACAAGCTTTCTAAAAAGCGGCAAAAGACTGCTTTTCAAAGTTTTTGTAAAATTACATATGGTCTTTGTATACTTGTTTTCACTACTTTGAAAAAACTCTCAACTATGAAACATGAAACATGCTAGGGCCCAAACTAACCTCTCAACAGCAGTTATACTTACTCTAGTTTGGTCAATTATATCCACAATACTAACAAGTTTACCCTTATTGGGGCCATCTGATATGACGGCTACGCGGCCCGTCTCCACAAATCTTTTAAAAGTCTAAAACAAAAGAAAATTAGTTCTAAAATAAGTTGCATCGAGGGCGGCCAGGGCCATGTGGAAACAATAACACTGTTTATCTTGGGCAAAAAACACATAATCACTTGTAAGTTATAATTTGCTGGCACTACTACGAGTATTTTTAAAAATATTAAATATATCCTAAACAACAATAAACAATAATTTCTAGTCAAATTCCAAAATTGGATTAATGCTTCCTTACCATGCTCTATGGGATTTGAAAAGAATGATGGCGACAAGACTTCGGCGGAAGCTGTCACATCCGTCAAATTGACAAATGATTTAAATATGATCAGTTGATCGTCTTTATTGAATGTTTATTTCGGAAAATAGAATGTTCAAACAAGACCTGCGGCAAATTTTTGCCCTCCGTATTCACTAGTAATCGCTTTAGAAATCCTAGGATAAAATTATTTACAAAATAATGATGATAGTTTTATAGTTGATTATAGTGTAGGTGCGTTTGAGATTAGCACTCTTTTCACTCCGGACGTACCTAAGTGCACTCCGTCCGTTCGAGTATTAAATTCGGAGCAAAAAGAGTGAATCCGCTGGCGTTCGGGTATCGAAAACAGAGTGAAAAGTAAAAGTGTTTATTCCAAAAGTCCCGTCTCGCTGAGAGGTGCTTTAGGAGCGGGCATGCGCAACTGCTTTTGCAAATTTTATGGTTAAGTTAATTTTTTGTTTATGTCGGTTAAATTGGAATGTTTTCATATTCATTCTAAAATGCATTTTAAAGTTTTGGTCCGTCATTGCTGGGACCGTTATTTCCGCAGAATTTTCAACTTTTCCTTCAGAAATATCTTCGTTTTCGGAGCTTTTCACAAAATTCTTCCTTGGCAAAGTTTAAAATGGGGATGAGAGAATTGAACATATTTAATAATTTTAATTAAATCCTTGTCTAAAATTTAACCCATATGCAAGTCAAACACATGTTTATTTTTAAGGTTATGTTTTTGCACTTTCGGCGTAGAGCGTTCGTCTTTGAAAGATTTACTCCCAAAACTCTGAAGTCACGTGACAAAAATCTACTTTCACTCCACTCCAAATCCGTTGGCAGTCCCGAACGTAGCTTGTATAGTGCTCCACTACCGGAATTAATTGAATATTGAATAATGATAATGAATTGAATTATGATGAGACGGTGTTTATTTATGTAGGTGAAGTTTGCCTCAACTTCTCGAGGCAGCTTCAAACGAAACTAAAATCAGGTCTTCTCCAAAACCATACATTTGTTTGCCGTTTTCTCAGTTTTACATGAAAGAAGGAATGAAGGAAATAGTCTAGAGTTGATTCAAAATACTAGGAACGCGTATTTTGTAACAGGTATGACCGCATAACGGGTAGGTACAGGTAACAGTTATCGATTTTACCAAAAATACTAGGGGCGTATTTAAATACTCATGTACGCGAACGCGATATTTGGCCTCGATGGAGTATCGGGTCGGAGTCACGCGTCGGCCGTTCAGCAGAGGAAATACGTGTAAAGTATTATTTACGTAAAATACTCTTGGTTAAGCAGCGGAGCAGCGAGCGCCGCCGGTCCCGATATCTGCCGCGGTATTTGGAGTATTTTCAGTATTTTGATATTTGGTATAAAGTAATAGGTACGGTTATTTATACGTATTTCTCTGTCACGCTGTTCAGCTGTTATTTTCTAATTCTGATATTTTCACAAGATATCAAGTACAGAATAAATTATTTTAATACTTATATTAGTATATATAGCCGGGAAAGAGCATGAAATAAATTAATTTAATTAATTTGATTATTCAAGAGCAGTAAATAATTTATTTTGTTACTTAATAATCTTTTTAGTTGCATAATATGTGCAATAAAATTTTCTGTTGTAATCAAATTCATGTCTTTTGAAATAAACATATTTTTAATTTAAACGACAAAAAGATGATAACGTAATAACTAGTATTATTAAGCAGTGGCGCACCCAGGGGAGGGGCTGGAGGGCTGCAGCACCCCCAGACCAACATCCTAGACACAAAAATTGATAAAGTGCACTACTAATTGAAGAAATCCACCAAATTGCATTATTCAGCCCCCCCCCAACCCAACCCAACCCAACCCAAGCCAACCCCCCCCCCCCCGAGACAAAATTCCGGGTGCGTCCATATGTTGTTACGTATAACAAGCAATTTAAATATTATAAAATATCAAAACAAAGTCCACGTTTCCCACATAAAAATAAAAAACGATCAACTTTGAACGCAGAACCAGAACGCCGTCTGTATAAATCACAGATCAAATTTGTACTTTGTAAAGTACTAGGTAAAAAATAACAGGTATTTGGAACAGGTATGAACTTGGAACTGGAACGTAACGTACCTGTTACCGAAAAATACTGGTTTGTATCAACTCTAAAATAGTCCACTGCGCCCGACATATTTCTTATTAAAAATAATTTCAAGGGGATTATGTAGGGAAAAAATTAACAAACATACATAAAAAATACATTGTAATCAGGCCTTCCTAAAACCAAAAACTTTTTTTGCAGCTTTGTCCCATTTGGATGAAGGAAGGACGCTTTCCGCAGCGCCATGTATATTTTTATTTTATTTCTTACAAAACTGATAAAAATGCCTATAGCCCTGCAATTGGTCTCCTCGTAACTTAGGCCGTGTACCGTTGTCAAACCTGGTTAACCGCATCGGTTTCTTCGGTGACATTAATGACATATTGTGTTTCCAATCTGTCAACTTTTCAGATTACCGATACTTACGGGACACAAAACCGTAACCGAAGTTGACAACGGTACACGCCCTTCGTCTAGCGGCATCTTTTTGACGTATCTAAAACATAAGTGTAAGTTATCTAGTTCTGTTAGATGGCTCTTTGTTAACTTAATGTCGCCGCTTGAGCGACAACTGTACACATCCCAAAGTTATCAAAAATTACGACTTAAGATAACTTTTGATAATACTTTCGGATGACTTTTTGGTTGTCTTGAAATTGTCGATAACACTATGTAGAAGTTTGCCTCGGGACAAAATCCCGATTAATCATTTTCTGTTGGTTTTGATGCCTCGAACCATAGCCTTATCGATGTGCTTCGCTAGACAGAGTCTCTGTCTAGCAAAGCACATAGAGAAGGCTATGCTTCGAATGCGTTTACACTCTTTTATCTCAACCAGCACTAGGACATCTTAAAGATATCTTTAAACTAACCTTCAAGGGTAACTAGTGTAATTACAAACTTCAAGACAACCGAGAAATCGCTGAAAGGTGAGACTCGACAACAAAGAACCAACATTTTTTTTGTCGAAGCATATAGACGTGTTGTGTTTGGGCTTTTTTGTGTGTTGTTCAGTTGTTCGCCTATATATTTTTTTGGATTGTGTATTGTAGCCTTTTCGGTGATGATCTCGTTCTTTATTATTCCTTATATATTGTACGTAAACATGTTTTTAAATAAATTTATCCACTATTTTATAATTATTACTAATATTTTTCTTCCTTATCGTCTGACATTTTACTACTTTCCTAATTAGAGAAGTTATAAACTAGTTTAAAGTGATGTGATAAATTTATTATTTATATCTATCTCTTCCAACAAAATTAAGCAAGGTTTGTTAATCTGCAAATAGCTATTTAAATACCGAGAGCAGAGATGTTCTGCACGTTTTTATAAGAACAATGAACTCTATATTCAAATATGTATATAATTTAATAGGGTTACCATTGTTTATTCTAGAAACGTTTTTACAGAAAAAAAACTAAGTTAAAATTTCCAGAAATAATTGCATTTTAGCCCGGCATACCCCAAGTTTATGGACAAAAATTTTGAATTCATATTTAAAAGGTAGGGTCTAGAATTGATAAAACATATAAATTTTTTTTGTTAAGTTCCAGTGACTATTTTGCTATAAAAGTCTTTCTAAAATGCCCAATGTGAACCATCTTAAATATGTATTAAAACCACACATTATTGCACCTAGCCCGAATAGCCGTGGGCGGGCCATCCGCTATACTAGGCTAATCCACCAGTGGACGGACAGCGGATCTCCAACGGTACTGCGCCCTGTACTGAAATGCCGCTCATGACGCATCAGCGGCAATACATTCCATGGGCCGCCGCGGCAAAGAGGATATGCCCGGTCTACAATCCGCTGGGTTTGCCGTGTTTCGGACCGGACGCGGCTTTCGGCAATGCGGTTCCTGCCCGCTTCTGTGGCAGCCACAGTGTGTTTTCAAAAGCGTTGTAGCCTAAGCTAAATCTAAAATTAGGCATGCAAAAATTGTATAAAGTATCGATACTTTTACACCTTTGTATAAATTATCGATACTCGTCGATACCTAGCTAAAAAGTATCGATCCTAAGAAGTATCGAATCAGAAAGATGTTATATTTTTCTAAAATCATAGTGCCAGTTCACAAAATACTAAGGCTGTGTACCGTTGTCAAACCTGGTTAACCGCTCGGTTTCTTCGGTGACATTAATGACAGATATTGCGTTTCCAATCTGCCAACTTTTCAGATTACCGATACTTACGGGACACAAAACCTTAACCGAAGTTGACAAGTATTGACAACGGTACACGCCCTAAATACCATCACCAAAAAATATATAAGAGGTTAGAAATGTTAACTCCTAAGTAAAATGAAGAAACACGAAATTTAAATAAAAATCAATAAATTAGTATGCCAGCGTGTTCCCAGATGTCGCTCCAGCTCGTTTTCTCGCGGCGGGTAGTTTAAAAGTGATATGTTGAATATAATAATTTATTTTCGAGCTAGTATTTGATTGTTTTAAAGACGATTTATTGTTTTTTTTTCGTATGGCACAATAAAATATTATGTATTCAGTAAAATCAGCTATAATTGATGGTTTTACTGATTAAATTATATTTTAGAGGAAATTACAAATTAAAAAACAATAATAGTCTTTAACAATAAAATACTGATACTTCTATACCCTACACAGTATAATATGTAAAATATAAATTATATAATAAAACTACAAAGTTGCATGTCGGCTTTATTTACCAAACAGTTATTGTTATCACATTGTTATTAAAAATATAGCCCAAGTTCCTTTTATATACGAGTAGTTTTCCATGCACCTAAATGTGTAAATTTTCATAAAGTTGAGATTATATTTACTAAATACCGTTAACTCCTGAGCTTGAAAGATAATTCCATGGATCTATTATAATATGGATTCGATATCCGTATACTGTGAGCGTATCGAACGTGAAGCCTTATATAATATAAATATTTTGTTGTTTGTTATTCTCTTGAGAGAGCAGTTTACGAACTACGAACATAGACAAGACTACGAATTACCACGTAATTGAATCAAGAATGGTAGTAGAAAGAGATAAAATAGCATTGGAGTGTTGGAGCTCAGAAGTGTTGTTGTCTGCTGGGTGCTTAGGAAAAACGTCTGCGAACGCTCGGTTACACGTACGTCTTTGTCTAATGAACTAGAAAAGAAAAAGTGCGACATATAGATTTATATAGATTTATAAATGACTCAGAGCGACTTTAAATAAACGCCTTTAGAAATAACCTAACATAACATAACCTATAAATAATAAAACCTATTTAACTTAAATTTATTACTATTTAGCAGAAAAATACAATATTTTGGGGCTTTTATTACTTTTAGTAAATCTTGTGATGCTTCTAACGTATTTTTGTACAAAAATACAAGGTAAAATAAGATGTGGCCAATGTTTACAAATTGTGTTTACAGTGTCGTTTAGAATGGTTTGTTTTGGCTTCAAAGAATGTGAAATCATCCCGTATCCAGTCCTAATAAATCCATGGATAATTCCCATTTCTATACGAATTCATGTTGACATGCTGAAATTCATCAAGGAATGGATAACTACACAAATGTAAAACCGGCATTAAAAACATCGTCTACCAGGATTTATAAAAAAATTAGGGAGTGCATGGAAGAAAAATTTAAAAAATTAACCGACAACATTGAGTCGAGGCTAAGTAATTTCTCTGCCTGCACTGCAACCCAGCATTATTTAAAACAGATATTAAATATATTGTTTAAACAAAAGCAGAATTCTTAAAGAACAAACAACAAAAAGAACAATGTTCTTTTGTGTGGTGTCAAAAATTATATTTCTTGTGACCTGTTGAACATGAGGGGGCACTTAAAATTACCGGATGTTTCCGGGAAAACCTTTTTTTTTTGGTATCAAGTAAACTCTAATCACATCACGTTGTTCAGCAGGTCAAAATCCATTATAAATAATATTATTATCTTTCACATTTGATACCTTGACAGGCAAAAAATTGCCTCTTTTACGATTGTTCTTTAAACACATTTTATTATTAAATCAAAACACACACTTTCACTTCACTTAAAACCATCCTAAAATGCGCAACAGTTTCGACATTATAAATTAATTCAAAGAATACAAAAATAGGGAATGAAATTGTTTAAAACTATAAAATAATTATTGGATCGACCTGTCGCAGATCGCGGCGAAATTTGACAAACGTTTACCCTACATGTCAGCTGTCGAACTTGTGAAATGATGGTTGCAGAAGAATTAGCCTACAGTGCCACCTATTTTTACGATGGCATACTAATAGTGTAACGGTCGTGTTTCCACTTATTCAGTTCAAGTTTCACCCATGTGACCATCACTTAACCATCTTGCGCTAGATGAAACATAAAAGCCTCAACAAGAAACTATGTATTTATGTTTTATTTATACACAACATAACCTCAGAATAACGAATAAAAGACAGACAGGAAATAGGGACATATCGGGAAATCACAATCACTCGAATCACAGAAAAATAAGAAAATATAATTTATAATTATACTCTTTCAGCACATGACAGACATCTATTTAAATTTCATGAACTATGAAAGTAGATTATTTTCTACACTTTTAAAGAGATTATATATGCATTATATCAACCATAAACGTCTTAAATTTATTTTATGAAATCCGTGATATCAACGAATACTAGCATGGCGCTAGAGATAAATTATTTTCCGATAGGGATGCTAACGATACTTCGATACCTCAAAAGTATCGATACTTTTGCCATAGTATCGAGTATTTTTGGCATCGATACTTTTATAACGATACCAAGTAGGTATCGATACTTTTCTTGAAGCATCGGTATCGAAACCAATTAGTTACTTTACTACCACCGCCATCTATTATACCTTAGTTAAAGTCATATTTAATTCCAGGTTTGTTTGCATAGGAATCATTTGGCTGTTGTTTCTTGAGGTTGGGTTTCGGCTCATTAGCGGCATTGGCGCCTTAACCAGAATATAATATTTATTTTATTAGCGCCTATACTTTTAGGTTCCCAGATTTTTGTTGCCAAAAATAGAAGTGTATGATGCACTAGTAATACGTTTACCGATTTTCTTGCATTAGCAATGTGGTCCGCTATTGAACCGATAGCTTGTGGGTTCTATGCCGGGCTCGGGTGAATTTTTTTAAAAACTTTGGTGATTTAAAAAATTAGATCGGCACTAAAAGGTGTATCGGCAACGATTTTAGCACTTGTTCAGGTGCAATTTTTTTATATTATTGGTTATCTGGTACGTACTACTTAAAATCTCAAGCATGGACAAATATATTTTGTTTAAATTTAAATATGCAACCGGCAAAAAGTAAATGCACTTTCTTGAAGCCGACGTCCCATGTGCGGAATTAAAGACGGAGGCGGAACGGAAAAGGCGATTCTATTGGTTGTATTTGAATTTTTGACGTCAAAAATTGTAAGATGGCCGCCCAGCGACCAATAGAATCGCCTTTTCCGTTCCGCCTCCGTATTTAATTCCGCACATGGGACGTCGGCTAGAGTGTTATTCCCAAAAAAAATGTTGTATAAATCTTTCGATACCGATACATGAGAGTATCGATACTTTTTCGGTAAGTATCGGTAGGTATCGATACTTTGCAAAAAAGTATCGATTTGGTATCTGTATCGATACTTTTTGTTATTTTCGCATCCCTCTTCCGATACCGCAAAAAGTATCGATACCTTGGTAGTATTGGTAAAATAGTATCGATAGCACACTAAAAGTATCGATACTTCTGAAGTATCGAGGTATCGTTTGCATCCATATCTAAAATGTAATGCTACATGCAGTTTGCTTATAAAAGCAGTGAGTGCAGTGACCTTAATTGGTATTCGTTGTGGCAGTGACGTTATTTAAAGATAGTATAAAATACATCTTATCTTACTCTTTCGCTTGTAAATTTCATCGTGCACGTCACCTTCAACATTAAGTTTATAATAAATTTGTTTTTCGTGGTCAAAAATTGATTTACCTAGGTGGAATTTTAACGAACGATTCGGATCGATCAGAGCAGTCCAGATATAGTAATACCGAACGCGGTTTTTGTATTTTTCGGTGACAGTGACGGTTCGTATTGACATTGACAGTAACAAATATTTTTCTGGGATTGAGTAAAAATACTAAAAATAGTGTTTTGTAATACGTTTCTAGCTGAAATTTTACAAAAGTAAATTATGCATAACATGTGTAAGTTTTAATCGATATTTCTCTGAGTTTGCTACAATTTACACAAAATTTTTTTCAGCATGTGAAAATTTATCTCAAGAATATCAAAATACCTCTTCACAGGAACACTCGAGCGTAAACCGTTTTATTTTCATCAGACAACATATTGATGAAAATTCTAGTTACAATTTTTCAGATGGATCTCAGAAAATACTGGTTAATCCCAACTTTAAGAAGAACAAAGTTTTTGTGAACCCTAAATTTTCTGTAGTTCATCCGAGTACAATTCACGTAAATCCGCATGTGAAGAACTTAAATATTGCACTTTTAAATGATAGGCAATATATTAAAAGCCAGCTTAATCAAGAAAGCATTCCTTTACATAGTACAAAGATTCACATCAATCCCAATGCCAAAAATGTTCAACTACCATTAAATACCACTCGGACTGCATCACAATCTGTCCATATCAATCCTAACTTTAAAAATCCAAATATTTTAAGCAATGTTCTTCTAGATAATGCTTCAAATATATCTCACAGTGAAAGAAAAGAAAATGTTCCATCAGAACTAGCAAATAAAACTATTCTGTTAACAAGAACCAAGCTTATCAGGACTTCTGTTCAAAATAGTAAAAAGTTGAAAAGACGAAATTCAGTAAAGTCAAAATATAAAATTGTTAGATCACCTCAGTCTTTGCCCAAAACAAATCATGCAATCGAAAGTAGGAATGAAGAAATTAAATCCAAAAATAGGTACAAAATTGACCATAGGAGAAGAAAATCTCTTAGTATAATTGCAAAGAATCAGAGGAAGTATCTTTATATTAATAGATTTTTAAGTATAAGTGACTTGGCCAAAAATCAAGTAATAAAAAGTCTTCCTACTAATACTGGTAAAACTGTATCTATTGTCAATATTCGTGGGGTGGTATATAGGAACTCAAGAATGTCTTTAAGAAAAGCATCTATTTCAAGTGTGTCATTAAAGAAGTCCCCTATTAGAACAGTTCAATTAAATAAATCCCCAAGGAGAACAGTTCAAGTATCAAAATATAAGTTAGTGAAAAGTCCAGTGAAGAAAGTAACGAGCTACAAAGCTGTTCATGAAAGCAAAGATGGAACTTGTGGAAAAAGTCCAATCTTGAAGCAATTTAAAATTGTTAGGTAGATAAACGGTTTAATTTTTAAATTCAATTTTATTTAGATACATTTTAAACAAGAGACTTTTTCATGTAACATTTTAAACAAGAGACTTTTTCATGTAGGAAAGCAAGTCAAAAGAAAATCAAGGCAGCTAAAGTCGAGGCTAAAGTGTCACCAAAGCCTTTAAGAAAATGTAATATTCCTTGTCCCTACTATAAAAAATATGGATTCTGTAAAGGAAAAGGGAGTGGTAAATGCTTTCGAAAGCATGACCCTGATCAAATTACTCTCTGTACCAGGTAATATTCGTGCAAGATAACTGCTAACTAAGTAAAACAAAACTTTTATTATTTAGGTTCTTACAAGGTGCTTGTATAAAGGAAAGGTGTTCCCTGTCACATAATGTTTCACCGGAGAAAATGCCAACTTGCAAATATTATTTGGAAGGTTCTTGTTCACGAGAAAATTGTCCATACTTACACATTAAAATAAATCCCAAGGCTGAAGTATGCAGGGATTTTCTTGAGGGATTTTGTAAAAAAGCTGCTGAGGTAAATGTATTTAATTTAAAGTGTTATATAGAATATTGCATTTATGAAATTTGAAACATAAGTAGGTATAGATCTGGTAGTATAGATAACCTTCTAACCTATTAAACATTTTCAAGGGGCATTGGTTGTGGTTGACAGTCATGCAATGGATTAAACTTTATTTTTCAACCAAGTTGCTGATAAATTAAGTTTCATTTATTATTTAACTGTCAACCAATGACACCAATGTCTAATACTAATCACTCACTGCGATTTTTCAGTCAAAGGACTGATGCTATTTATATTCGACCAAAACAGTTTTAATAACTAAAGGTATTTGATTAAGTCTGTTTTGGGAAAATGCAAATCGCAACAATCGCGCGACTAAAAAATCGCAGTGTGCGCTTAAACCATTGACTTCTATATATAGACCCGTACACCTGACAGCCTGCGCAAGCAAAAGTTAAGTTACCAGGGTGAAATAGTGTGTTTGTACGCACGGCCACCGGTCATATTTCTCGAGCCAGATCGGCGAGGGGCATGCGCACAACTCGCTTGTTGTCATCTGCTACATGGTTTGCATAACCAGCTGGAAAACAATCAGCAAACCCTTTTATGTACCTTGACAATCAGAGTGGGATCGACCATCACAGCTGACAAATTTTGCAGTTCGCATGCCCATGGCCGATCAGCTTTGTTTACATGCGCAAGGCCAGAAATTTGCCACTTTCGCGATTATTGTTTGCGGATCCATATTAGAAATCAATGGCTTAAACTAAGTGCTGTGAGGAAAATCATCAAATCGAACATCACATACATAAATCAGTCAAAGCATCCATTTTTATTTATAATGTTGTTTCTTAAACTAAAATTTTATATATCTTTTGTTGTGTCTAGAAACACTTTATTTAATAATAATAGTAATTTATTTAGCATATTAACATTTACAAGAAATAAGCAGTATTAGGTACCCTAAAATAAGTCTTAACAATTTAACAAACAATTTAAATTTATCCTTTGATATATTACAAAAAGTTAATCAGTCACAATAGGTATTTACAGTAATGCACATCCTTTATTTTTTATTTAATTTTATTCAAAACTGTTATATCCAGTTGCAACAAACAATTTAACCAAGAATTAAACTAATTAGATACTTGTAATGTGACAGGAAATTTATTACTTGATTAAAAAGTTGTGAGCAATGGGCTGTTAGATTAATAACAGTATTAAAATTACAGGTACTAGAAGTATATGAAAGTGCGTGTATAATAAGGTTAAAATGAATCTGACTAAACACGATACATTACAATATTCACAAATCAAAAAGTTACTTAGCAGATTGTTTTTGAGGACCTATAAAAACTTTTTTTTGTTTGTGGTCACAAAATTACATCTAATTCACAGGTTAAGAGAGTCTCCTAGGAAAGTTGTTTACACTGCATCTAGACTATACCTAAATTAGAAGTAGATTTATGTTGGAAATATTCATAAAATTACAAGTGCAATTACCCTTAATTTAGATAATCTGAAGTATCGTTTTACCACATAAAATATGCAGTTCTTCCAATAGAAAAATACATTAGAATTTTACACATTAGAATATCACATTTAGTGATTTAAGTATTTGCCAAAAAAACCCAATTTTTTTTAACTCAAATTCATATTAAAAGTTTGTATTTAAAACAAAAATGTTGAGTGAAAAACATAAAAACGCAGAATAAATATTAACAAAACAGAGAAATGTTAGGTTAGGGTGCATTTGACAGTTGTGTATTATAGAAACATTTTAGAAAGCAAGTATTTATATGAATAAAGACCACACACTCCTAAAAAAATAGAATACGAACTAAGTTTTAACAGTAGTACAGGCAAGCATGGAAGCGCATATGGAATATTCAGTTGTTATATTTTTTAGCATTTATAATGTATGTGGATTATGAATTGGCTCTAGGAAGCCCACTGCACTGTGGTCCGAATTTTGGAAAAACCGGAAATAATTCGGATTATTTTTTTATTTGGTGTATGTTGGTGCAGGGTTATTCATTATATTTTGACTCCCACCTACAGCACTTATTACAATTTATAGAAAAAAACTTTAAATACAAAAGTTTTAGGTTTTTTCACATAGTATCTTTTGGTAATAGCGGAAATAAAAAATCGACTTTACAACATTGAAAAAATTAATTGAGTCATATTTTTTTTAATGGAACACCCTGTATATTATTAGCTCAAATGAAAGATCTCTTTGTTCTGATTTCAAATATATATAATTTGTTGGCATTTGGTTCAGCCACTTTTGAAATATTTCAGTTTATAAGTTATTTTTCCACAATTGGAGATCATCAGTCATTAAAGTTTGTTGCTTTAATATAATCAAGTTGCATCGAAAACGTATTGTTGTAGTTTAAATAAAGTATTTTTTTAAACTCAAATATTTCAAAAGTGGTTGAACCAAATGCCAACAAATTATATATATTTGAAATCAGAACAAAGAGATCTTTCATTTGAGCTAATAATATACAGGGTGTTCCATTAAAAAAAATATGACTCAATTAATTTTTTCAATGTTGTAAAGTCGATTTTTTATTTCCGCTGTTACCAAAAGATACTACGTGAAAAAACCTAAAACTTTTGTGTTTAAAGTTTCTTTCTATAACTCGTAATAAGAGCTGTAGGTGGGAGTCAAAATATAATGAATAACCCTGTACAAGAACATCTGAATAAATATTTAAAAAAATATGGTTGCAATAACTGAGTTTTAAGAGGCCTTTTTACGATAATATTTTGATAGATATATAAATAAAATAGTTTTCTGAGATTTTTGAATTTACAATATATACAGTTGCGGTCAAAATAATATCAGTGTAATAGTAATTTTCCATAATAACGAATTACTTCCTTATCTTAAGACATACCATTGCGCCATCTCTCAGTAAACAAAGTATGTTTTGAAAGAAGAATAAATCGCCCAATACAGATTACGGACAGTTGAAGTTTTTGCATATATTGTTTAATAATTGTTACAAATACGACGTGAATCTGATATTTTAGCTTCTATAAGTATTTTATAAGGCTTATTTGTGCAGTATAAAGTGGTATTTAAAAACAATGGGGCGCGCAAAACATTGAACTGAAAAAAGGGCAACCTAATCTTAAAACTGCGAAGTGAAGGCAAAACACATGGTTTTATACAAAGTATTTTAAATTGTTCAGCAAAAATGATTTCCAATGCACTTCAGTGGAGGAAAAAAACAGAAACACGAGGTAGGAAACGCATACCGAGTCCTAGGGACGACTAGGTATATGATTCGACTTTATGGGTCCAATAATCCTTTCATAACAGCACCTGAAATAAAAGAGAGTTTAAATTAACCTCTAAGTACTTTAACACAGATGGTTAAGAGAAAACAACCTTTGTGCAAGAGATCTATGTAAATTACCCTTACTAAAAAAACATCATCTGCAATGTAGAGTAAGATTTGCCAGATATCATCAAAACTGGCCAGCATCAAAATGGCGTGAATTTGGAGTGATGAATCCAAGATTGTACTGTTTTGGTTCTAGTGGACGTCGAATGTATGTTCGAAGACCCCCAGGTACAGCTTGTCAGCCTAAATATACATTTAAGACAGTTAAACAGGGTGGGGCCAAACTAATGGTATGGGATTGTTTCGCCTATTATGGTATAGGGCCCATTTATCAGATCAGAGACATAATGACTGCGAAAATGTATGTTAATATATATTATATATGTATATTAGGAAATATTATAATGTTCCCTTATGCAGAATATGAAATGCTCTTAAAATGGCTCTTTATGCAGGACAATGATCCCAAACATACAAGTAAAGATGCTAAACAATGGTTCGCCCAGCAAAGGATTGAGGTTCTGGAATGATCCGCTCAGTCCCCAGACCTCAATCCAATTGAAAATATTTGGACAGACCTAAAAGCAGCTGTATTTAGAGCTCATCCGAAAAATAAAGAAGAATTATGGGAGGTTGTTCAGCAAGCTTGGTATGCTATCCCCGTACAACGTTGTCAGGTAGAATTCCATGCCACCGTCGCACAGTGGTTCCGATAACTAATCTGACTTGACAAAATTATTTCTATGTTTTTTCTGGGAAAATAAAAATAAAAAATGGCTTCTATTTGTATATTTCCTCATAAATAATAGTGCAAACGATTATTTGTTTTTTACAAAATTCGACACTTTTTTTTTCGCACTAGCTCGCGAATGTTTCCATCAGGATCCTCCACACCACTTTTAGTCATTATATTATAATCGTACACACACACTCTAGTCTTCTTGAAATGTTAGGGCATTTCGCCAAACCTCAAACAATTTTCTTCTTGGAATTCCAAGATTACTGAAAAAATTATTACAAAAAAAAATATGGTTGAACATGGTTATAAAATAGTCAAAATTAAGCACCCAAAGAGGTAAACTAAACGTTGAATATAAAGTTACAACGGCCTTCGGCGGCCTTTGGAATTGCGGGCCTGCTATTTCAATTAGAAATCGAACAATTTAAAGAAATTTGGCCCTATAATTACGTCAACCAAAGAAGACAACAATAATAATAAAATACAAACAAAAATATATTAAAACCAAGGGAAATACCTGTAATTTACTCGGCCAAACTCACTTATTTATTGGATAAAACTTTACTCATACAGAGACTGTAGTTCCGAACATAAATGAAGACTGGTGCCAACGCGATACCAAGGATCACGGTAACAGAGAATTCTGCCTGATTTTGCATAGACTCTATTATGTTATTTCTAAAACGGATTGTACTTTATAGATACACAACTATTTATGACCATAATAAGATAAAATCTATGTTGTTTTAAAGTTCAAGAAATTTTACCTTTTGTCAAGCTAGATTTTTAATACGAACGTCTGTGCGTCGGCGTCATTGAGCAGCAGTAATAGCCAATAAGGGTGTTGGCACCAAATACTAAGAATTCCATGCCACCGTCGTTGTGCAGCAGTAATAGCCAATGAGGGTGTTGGCACCAAATACTAAATACAGACATACATAGGTGCTTATTAGTCTTTTAAATTGGACATCGACATCGTTTTGTGTTGTTTTTTGTATTTATTCTTTGTCTTATACTTACACTGCTATTAGTTACAGCTAAAGTTATAACATATGTTCTGTTTTCCAAGTAAAGTAAGTATATCAGCATTTCATATAAGGCAAATTTCTTTGCTAATATGCCCAGTAGTTTTAAACTATTTTTCTGCTCAAAACTATTACACGAGTTCTTATTATTTTTGGTCGCTGCTATTATTTTGACCGCAACTGTATTACTTCATAATAGAAAATAGAAAAATAATGAATAAAAGTATATTAACATGGTTTTAATCGCTGGCAGAATCTAAATCGTCTGACGAAAATGTCAAATCTTCATCCGATTCGAAATCCGCCGTTGCACTTTCCTGCGGTTGAATATCCGGATCGGTTAAAAGCTGATAAACCTCTGGGGGCAGAAATGAAATATTTTTCTTAGAAAGCGTTCTAATTGATGATATTAAAGGATCCAAAGATCTATTTCTATCAACAACGTAATTAAATGCTTCAATTGAAATACTCGCCCTTTACCAGATTGTTCAAATAAGATATCAACCACTTGTCTTTTAGTCAACATGGCCATTTTCTATGCACCTGAAAAAAACAATTATTAGATTAAATAAATGATATATCCTCCAGTAGCAACTCATGGCCCAATATTAATACCTTCTTTCTTCCACATTATTTACTTATTTTAATGATTTTACGACCCTGTTGTAGCCATAACAATACCTACAGGTAAATTCAGTGAAAGAGAAAAACAATATGTACCTACCTAAATTATGAACATGTTTTAAACCTTTTAATGGTACATACTATATCGAAAATCGTTTAAAATTTTCTTAATCGGAAGACTTACATACTAAGAACATTGGGTACAATATACTGACTGTCAGTCGGTATCCACAGACGCGACTGCTTTCAGTCCTACCGAAAACACACCGTAAGGGAGGTCCGTTCCATCCCTAGAATATAGTATAGATATGTAGTTGCGAAATGGATCTGTTTATACATTGTACTACGACAAGTTATTCTAATTTATTCTCTTTTGATACGAGGAAGCTACTGTTAAAATATATACCATTTGTTTCCGGACACCCTATATATTAGGAAAATTAACAATCCAAAGAAGAAAATGACACTTAAAAATCCAATGTTGAGGAAATGTAAATTAGCCGATATAGAATTCACTTTCAGTCTTACATCTTCTTTAAAATCGTACTTAAGCAATAGGTTTCAATATGTGGAGGTCAGCGGCCATAAATCTAACAAATTCGAGGCAACCACTGGTGTCCCTCAAGGTAGCAATCTGGCCCCGCTTTTATTTTCGTTGTTAATCAATGATATCACGAGCAATATCACGAGCGAAGTCCTACTTTTTGCGGACGATGTCAAGTTATTTAAAATTATTCAGAACCCTGGCAAGAGCATTGAGTTACAGAGGGATGTAGACGCTAACAAATAATTGGTGTAATACTAATTATTTTCCACTTAATGCGGACAAATGTTTTGCAATGACGTTTGAAAATAAATTAAGCATTACTAATTTTATATACACTTTGGGTAATACCGTAATTCAGCGGTGCGATATGTATTTAAATATCTTGATATAGAAAAATTCAAAATATACCGTTGATTTTTTGACTGCAATAAACCCTTAATGATGTCTTAGGCTATAAAAGCTCATAAATGTCCATTCCTTTCAGACAGGGCTGGCCCTTAATATTTTACCTGCGACATGAATTATACCAATTGTTAAGATTATTATTTTCCAATTCATTTTAGGAAAAAATGGTTAAAATTAAATTTTTACAGGTAATTAAATTAATTACCTGTAACTTAAGCACTTAATATTAATAATATATAATGATATTTTATTAAGGCACCTTCAGTCACCTTTTTAGCTTTCCTGTGTGAGGTGCGAGTTGTGTGCGCTAATTTTGTCTTTTTATTTTAACTATTTAGTTTGCTTAGTTAAACTATTTTTTAAGTATAATGTGGCGTCCATGGACTCATGCTGATGGTGCAGCTAGTAGTGTATCTTTAAAAAGAAAGCATTTATCACCCGATGCGAAAGAAATAGTCAAAAATGTATATTCATCTTTACTAAGAAGGGGTTTGAATAAAAATGCTGCTTTAGCAGAAACTAGTGCTTTAGCTAAAATTCCCTTAACTTCGATAAAGGACATAACAATGAAACCTATTAATGCAAGAAAACAACGAAACGACGTTGGCCAATTAAGAAGTATATACGAGAGTGATAAGGACCTATTAAGAAGAAAAATTAATGCTATGTATGAAGAACAATCTGTACCCACATTAAAATCATTAAAAATTAGGCTAGCAAAAGACGAAACAAATATTTCATGCAGCATATCAAGCCTAAGGAGAATTTTACTTCAAATGGGTTTTAAGTATCGCGCCATTGACAAAAAACAAGTTTTAATGGAATCGGAGCGTTTACGGAAATGGCGTCTTAAATATTTGACGAGTATTAAACAGTATAGATTGGAGAATCGGCCAATTATCTACCTTGATGAAACATGGTTTGATACTCATCACACCCCAAAAAAAGGATGGAATGATTTTTCAAAAAAATGTCAAACCAAGGCTCCTTCGAATAAAGGCAAAAGAATTACCATCATACATGCAGGTTCAGAAAATGGATTTGTTCAAAACTGTTTGTTGCTTTCAGCCAAGAACATTGCAGATTCCTATTTGGACTACCATCAAGATATGAATGCAAAGCTTTTTGAAGAATGGTTTGAATATCGCCTTCTTAAAAATATTCCCAAAAATAGCGTTATTGTAATGGATAATGCTAGTTATCACAGTCATCAGACAAAATTAGTCCCAAATTCCAACAGCACCAAGCCGGAAATTCAAAATTATATGTTAAATAATGATATATTTTTTGAAGAATCTTACAAAAAAAGAGAACTTCTTCAAGTATTAAATGCTTATAAAATTGAAAAAGAATATGTGTGTGATCTTGCCGCCGAAAACGGTCATACAGTGTTACGTCTTCCCCCCTACTATTGCGTTTTTAATCCAATTGAACAAATATAGGTATATTAACATGAATAAATAATTTTGAAATAAGAGAATATGTATGCATATAAAAACAAAATCCACCCCTGCGCCCATTCATTGCAGTTTAAAGATGTTGGGATCAACACAATGGGGTTCAATCAGGTAGTTGATTTATGGCAGTAAAAGCCAACGGTATATTTTGAACATTACTTTTTTTTTTTTTTACCTTTGATCCCAGGCTCTCGTTTTCAACAAGTGTAAATCAGGTTTGCAGTAGTGCAAGTAGGTCGGTGTGGTTCATCATGCGGAATTCCAAAGCCTTTCGAATACTCAAACATTGAAAATATTATATTATAGTTATGTACGACCTAAACTTGAGTACGGCACGATTATATGGCATCCCATTTATAACAAATACATAACACAACTTGAAAATGTTCAACGTAAATTTGTTAGACTTCTTTGGTTTAAATGCGATGGAGTCTTTCCTCCTAGAGGAATTGATCATGATGTACTCCTCAATAGACATCAGATCCCATCCCTGTCTGACCGGATAAATTATATGCTAGGTCTATCTTTATTTAAATTATGCAGACCACTAATTGACTGCTCGGATCTCTTGTACCAAGTCAACTTTAATGTACCCTCACGCTTAGATACACACTTATGTTTCATATTCTTAACCCATCAACTAACTTCTTAGTAAAATGCCCACTCTTTCAGTAAATGAGCATATTTAACACCGCCTGCGTTGGCATTGATATGAAGGGTCTCACTATTGCTCACCTTAGCACTTATTGATCGTATCACATGAATGACTGGGATCAAATCACATATCTTCCTTTAACACATTAAACTTTGTGAATAAGCTAAGAATGTGGATTGTATAGATTATAATTTATTGTGTTTTCCCCCTACTTGAGTAGCAACTCGGTATTGTGGTATTATAGAAAAAATGTTTTTCTTTAGGTTTACTAGCATAACATTGTCTTATTAATTAAGGTAGGTCTGTTAGACAATAAAGCTTATTATTATTAAATATTGTAAAGATTGTGTTCGTAATAGTTACGAAAATAATCAAGCTGGTAGGAAAATGAATTTGAATATTCGACAATGTCGCAACTGTTCGGGTGATTAATTTTTTAATAAAATTAACGCATTGCTATTGGCGCTACTTTTACATTATTTAGTTTTAATATATGTCAGAACAGGTAAATCCTGAAATTATTATGGAACCGCCCAATCCCCCCCCCCCCGAGGGGCCTATAATGTCGGCGCTGTCATCATTATCATGCACTGAAAAGTTCGTGTTTCTAGAGCATATATTAAGGAAGATAGCACACTCCTTCAGACGGATGATCGAAAATAGACCATCCTTCGTATCCGTATCGCTAACTAAAAAATATGGATATCATATCACGTATTACGACGAATTCTTTCCGACAAGGTATATGGGATTTTGATTTGGATCCATTTTGACCCCGAAAAAAATTAAAAACCGTAAAAAATTTGGGCCAGAAATCGAAATGTCGAGTTTTTCCCAAATAAATCCATTTTTCAGCCGTATTAGGTATAGGTAAATGTATTGCAAAAAGAAAGTATTTGAGATTTTAAAGTTTCACGTATGAATTCGTTTTTCGATCCGACGACGCTTCGTTTACGATTTATTAAGTACCTACCAAAGAGAGGTCTGCAAATGGCATTTTTGACCAAAAAAAAAATTCAAAAAAATTACTTGCGACTTTCCGATACTCACCGATTTCAATAGCGTTCTGATGCTTCGGATCCTCTACAAGCTTCGAAAATTTAAATCGATTTAATTCACTTTTGCGACCTGTAATCAATCCCATAGGAAACCGCGTAAATTTCGACTTTGATGTTTAATAGCTCCGAAACCGTACACCCTGTATAACTGAATTTTTTAGCAAAGCTAGTCGCACTATCTCTCTATTAACCCAGAAAATTCGATTGCTCCCCTTCTGACCGTTTTCGAGAAAAGATATTGAAAAGGTGAAAATGCCAAAACGGACGGCGACAGACACATTTTCTCCGATCACCACGAAGTATATAGACCGCCGCCGCTGGCGGTCTATCATAAATAAACTAATGCATTGAGAAGCGGCCTCGTTGGCCGGCAAGACGTTGGTTACTCCACAATATTTTTTTAGGAATATCCCTTGTATCTATTTCACTGGAAATTTTCATTGGTAACGGGGATTATTGATAATCAGATATATTTGACAGAAGTGGAAATACCACAAGTGCGTATTTCCACTTCTGTTAGGGTCAATTATTTAGCCTAAATGGCAAAAAACAACTTCTGTATTTTATATTTTACGCCGATTTATTTTACCACAAGTGAGTAATTCCACTACTGTTAATGTCAATTATTTAGCTAAAATTGCAAAAAAGCAACTTCTATGTTTGATATTTCATGCGGAATATTCTCTAACAAAATTTAACTCGTTCACAAAGAATCCTTTGGAAATGCTTGAAATAAACTATTTGCTGCAATTTTTTTAAAATAAAAATTTAGCCCATTGTAAGAAATAAAACATCGAATGTCAAAAATTAAATTTTTGGTGAATTTCCACAACAATAAATACTCTTAACAGCGATTAGGTATGCCAGAAAATATTTATACTTTTGTTTTTATTTACAATTTCACAGTGTGATAAAAGGCATCAGTATCTTTGCCCGGACCACGAAAAGTATGGCAACTGTTTGAAGCAAAGGTGTCCATATCCACATGGAAAAATGGTAAGAAATTATATCTCAAATATGATCAAATTTGCCAAGAAATGTTCTGATATTAACAATAAATTTACCAAACAAGGTCAAAATTTTATTGTTTCTGATAAAAGTTCTTCAAAATCGATTGAGACTGACGTTTGTAAAAATGAACAAGCAAAGGAAAAACAACGGTATTACGAGGAGAATAAATCTAAGACTGAAGAAATTGTTCAGCCAAGTACATCTAACAAAAACACATTGGAAAGCACCGGAAGTTATGAGACAGATCCAAGCTCAACTAAAAATTTTATTGGATTACAGTCGAGACCTAAACTGGGAATCTTACCAGCTTTTATACCTTTAGGCAAATAAGAGTATTAATAAAAAGAGTATTTCTTGGCAGGTGTAAATGTAGATAGAGTTTGGAGTTTTAATTTGTACGAAATAAAAGATATATATCAAATAAAGGTTATTTTTAATATTTTATGTTTTATTTGTATCAACTCCTTTGCAAAAATATTACCTTCTGTGTTCTGTTCCTGATTTATTCGTTTCAAGTGATTTTTACAATCAGAACATGTTGCGGAAATACAGCTTTGGTCAAAAGTATTAGGAGACGCCCAAGACATCTGCATGTATTACAGACATGATTAATTTTTTGAAGTATCGTACATGGAAAAGTGATATTTTTTATAGTGAACAGTGATTGGAAGCAAATGGTGAAAGAGCTTTTATAACGTTAGGTATTTTGGTATTCTTTACCTTTTAAAGAAATGAATGTTCTTCAATCGTGAAAGTGTAAAAATCCAAAGTGTAGCTAATTATAAAGTGATCAAACTTTATCTTTATGGCAGGAATTAAGTGCATTCGAGAGAACACAAATAACACACTTTTTTGAGGGGATAGACAAAATTGTCAAAGAAAAGATGTGCGGTTTAAACTACCCTTGATGGGTATCGTAAGGCAGGTTATCGACTATATCCTCAAAAAAAGTGTGTAAGTGTGAATGCGCTTAATTCTTGCAATTTTGATAAGGTTTGATCATTGTAGACTTTGGATTTCAATACTTTTGCGAATGAACAAAATACAGAAGACTACTGAAACTTCTTCGATGCTATATCTATGTATTAAATCGGAATCAGAGATACTAAAATTATTACGTGGAAATTTATTTCCAGTTAAATGTTTTTTATTATATTAATTGTGTGAATACTTTTTTTAAATGAAACCACTACAACTTTAAAACATTCTTTTTTATTTTTCCATTACTTGCAACAAACCCTTACATATCAGAGGTAGGGGTGGGCAAAATAATCGATTAATCGATTGAACGATTACAAAAAAATTTATAATCGATTTTTTCGATTAATCGATTTTTTTTTGATTAATCGATTCTTTTTTATAATCATAACTCTACTATGAAACACGTATTCAACGAAATAATTTGAATGCTTTTCGATTCGCGCTCCTTCAATTTTTAGGGATCTAAAATTTAAATCGCCCCGCCGGAATTGTGTTCAAGATAGGCAAGTGGTAAGCGCTGGAGTCGCTTTCATTATGTCATTAGTAATGACATAATTTCGACTAGTTCAATATTCGATTTAGTCCGATTAATCGATTTTCTCGATTACTCGATTTTTCATTAATCGATTAATTTCGATTAACCGATTTTGTCGATTAATCGATGTTTCGATTAATTTCGATTAATCGATTAATTTCGATTAATCGGAAATAATCGATTATTACAAATAATCAAAAATCGATTATCTTTTTCGATAATCGCCCAGCCCCAATCAGAGGTAGTTTACAACGACACAAAGGAACATTTTAAAGTTTTTTCTAGGACTGAACAATTTGTGATCAACTCTTCACTATAGAAAGCAACTTTGTCTTGAAATTTTATCTCTAAAAATACGTTTATTGAATAAAATATTATTGAGTCTTCTTTACCTTTCCAAATTCAAGCATATTACTAAAGTCCTTAATTTATTATCTTTTATTATACGTATAACAAAATGAAACATTTTACACATATTTAGAAAAATGATAGTTTATACCCTGTTGGCTATTAAGTGGCATTAAATTTATCACGCTCAGTGAATAAAAAGCTTTACGTTAACTTTTTTATACGCATGAAAACAGTACATAATTTAAGTTACTTATTTAAAGTATATAAATAATAATTTAAATAATTTATATTATTAAATTAAGATATAAAAAATGTGAAATTGTATACTTTGGCTTTGGCTAAGATGTTATAAAAGACTACCAAAATTAACAAAATAAGGAATGTATTTAAGTTTTTGTCAATCAAATCCTTACTTTACTTATTTTAAAAAAATGAGATTCTAGGAATTACATGCTTTAGTGAGTTATGAGGTCTAATATTAGATAAAATAACTTCTTAAAAGCGTTTTTTCTCCTTTACAGTGTACTGGCAGTAAGTAGTATGCGGAATAGTTCCCAACTTTAGCCGTAAATTTAATAGCGGCAAAAAGTCGGGGGCTGTTTTAGAGCTGTTTTTTTAAAATAATTTTGTTTGTGGCACGTTGTGAAAGATGCATTTAGGTAAGGGGAAATTGGATAGAAAAATAATATAAAACTTTTTCATTTCCGTGTCTCATTTCCTAGCGGAGAATACACGGACCGCGATACGTATGTAAAACGGGGGTCCCAAAGAACAGATATCAGTCACTTAAATCTACTTTCGTATACATTTTCCCATTGGCCTCTGTTTTAACAGGCTCGCCATATTCTGATTTCTTTATTAGCAGGAAAGTCTTGTTATCCTTCCTTTTTGTTAAGAGTTTTTTTGCTAGTGGTGGTGTAAAAAGGTTTGGATTGTAATCTTCATCTTCTACTCTTCGCCCAGTAACTCGTCGAATAATATAACTTATGAAATAACCCACTGCTAGTGTAATCCCCAATCCGATTACACCATTATAAAGGTAAGATAATCTGTATAGCCATGGATATTCCCTAAAAGAAAAATTAAGAATATTTTTTACTAAAAGACAACTTTTATGTGATCGATAGTTGCTGTTCTTTTTTAGAATTCAGTGGTATTTTTATTTTTGTACTGTTTTTGTAGTATAATATTGTGTGTAGTGTGTGTGTTTTTAAATTCTATTCTTATAAAGACTTCAGGTTTTGTTTAATCTGCTTTTGTGAAATCTTACAAGTTGTAAGCTTGTTGACTCTAAAAGTAATAGGTAAGTTTTAAATTATTTATGACGTTTTTCCTTATTGAAAGCGCTTGAAAACTTTGCGTCATCATTGTGTAACGTTGCGTTCTGAATGGATAATCACTAATAAGACTGTGGTCACAATGACGCGAAGTTTTAAATTACCTTACTTTACAAATTTGATATGTATCAGCATTTGCACCTGGGTAACTAGATGATAAGAGATAGAGACCTGGTTAAATTGAGGCAAGATTGCGTAGTTTGATGCTGAATTTAAGTCACGGAGAAATTAAAAATGTTTAAAATAGATGCTAAAGAAAAACAAAGTTTCATATTTTCGTTTTTATTTCTTTACGCCATTGTTGGAGTTATAAAAAAAGGGAAATAATTTTTAGGGTCTCAGAAATGGCGGTATTAGTCTTAAAATTCGATGTTTATTTTTTTTTACACATCACTGATATCATTTTTTAAATACATACCTGTACTTTTTATTTAATTTTTTAAAAGACTGGAATACAACCATGTATCTATCTCTTGCTTATTACGATTTATAGAAAATTATTTCTTTCTTTCATAAAATGTTAAATGTGATACAATGGCTGTATTCAGGACGCAAAATAAAAGAAATTAAAAAAAACTTAGGCAGCTATTTTAAAAATAAGACATGATGATGGTATGGAAAAAATAAAATTTTAAAACTAATACCACTTTCTTTTGGGCTTCAATAGATGCGTTAAGAAATCGTTTTTTGCTTTTTTATAATTACAAAAATAAAGGCGAGAGAAATTAAAAATATTTTCGAAAATTTCTAATTTCCCAGTGATTTAAATAAGGATGGACAAAATTCGTAAATCAACTAGCAGGTAACAGTGAAAAAGCAGAAATAATACAAGTGCTTACCTTTTAATATGAAATTGTGATATTAACAGATTTAACATAAAACTATCATTATAGGAAGTCAATCATGTTGGTGTCACTCGATCCATTTTGCCACACTTGGCACTAACGCGCCATTTTCAAAGTTTATGGATTAAATCCTTTTAAGAAAAACCAAAAATCACTTAAAATTTTGCTAAAACATATTCCGACCTATTAAAAACGTTACACACAAAATGCTACACTTTGACAACTGTTTAAGCTAGGAATGAACGGGACTAAGGCACGTGCTACAGAGAAAAAGCGACGTTTCCACTCTTAGTCTAAATTTCGTCACCATGCGGCCTTGGTTCTTGTCAAAATCTGACAAATACGTGTGTCGCTTTGTATAAACCCCAATTTTGACAATTTGGCATAAGACGCTTAAATAAGCTTATACGCGAAAAAATTACCTAATTATTACAATCGGCGCTTCATTAGCGTTTTTTGTAATTTCTGAGATTATTTTTAGAGATATCTTTGCGTTCCATTCCCAGAAACTTACTGTGCGACTCTAGCTGCTTTCCTTACTTGCCAGCTTTGTCGGTTTTTAGGGATCCCTGAGTTTCACTTCAACGAAGTAAGATGCGTCCGAATTTACTCGTTAAGCCAGAATTCACGAAACTTACTGGGCAGTACTCGCCATGCTTTATCTCCTGAACCTTACTGCGCAGCTCTAGTGGCGTGACAATTTAATCAATTCCTATTTTGTAGATGTCAAAATGCAGTTCTAACCTTAAACCAAAAACGTCACAGCTGTTAGCATTTGTCATTAATGTTATTAGACGCTTGCAGATGAATGGCAGGACATGCTTATATGACAGTAAGAAGTCACGTGATCTACTAAATCTGTTAAAATAACAAAGCGCAGAACTATAAGCGCGTCCAAATACAGTGTGTGTATAAAGTCTGGAAACGGCTTAATATCATCACAATTTATTGGCCGATTTAAACCAAATTTGGTAGGGTTGTGTAAGAGGATCTAACGCACCGAATGACGATATTGGCGTTGTTGCCAGCTTTTCAGTTTGTCTGGAATTCGAACGAATTTCATATTTTTAAATATAACACCCTGTATATTTTTTCATTTATAGTTTTTATTTTAAATTTGTTACACTTTTGGTATAACATACTTTGTTCCTAATATCAGTAGTTTTCGAAATAACGACGTGTTTTGAAAATACCAACAAAATGTGTTTTATTTATTAATAAATAAAACACCAGTTCAGTTTTGATGTAAAGTCATAAAAGCTGTCATTTTTGCATGCAAAAATGTCTTTAACCCCCTCTACCGATCCATCTATTCGGAAAAGTGTTGTCCAAAAATTCGCGCACGTTTCGACCAAAATGGGGAGGAGCTCCGTCCTGTTGGAAGAATGTAGTTGCATAATTTGGACCCATCACATTTCGTATAGTAGGAACTATTCGCGTTTCCAATAGCACAAGGTAAAGTTGTGATGTTAAGTTTCCATCAATAAAAAATGGACCGATCTTGTGGTTACCCAGAAGCCCAGCCCACACATTCAATTTTCCAGGGCGTTGTTTATGACCTTCTCTCATCCAGTGGGGATTTTCATTTGCCCAAACCCTACAGTGGTGTCTATTGACTTTACCATTTAACATAAATGTTGCTTCATCCGAAAATACTATAAAATTGAAAAACTGGTTATTTTGGTCAAACCTTGACATCATAATATCACAAAATTCAATTCTTCGCTCATAATCATCTTCTGATAACTCTTGAACTACATGTATTTTAAAAGGGTGATATTTATGTTTTATTAAAACATTATGAATGGATTTGAAGCAGACGTCACTTACTTGAAAAATTTTACTTCATGAAGAAACAGGGGTTTCAACAAAGTGTTGTAAAATTTCTAAACTTTTCTCTTCATCTACTACTGCTGGTCGTCCTGATCGTCGCCTATCTCTACAATTTCCAGTTTCTTCAAACCGTCGCGTCGGACAGTTTTTAGAACAGTTGCTTTTGAAATCGGATTTCGGTTTGGAAATGCGTCATTAAATAGATTTTTAACCTCTTCGAAAGTCCTGACCCTATCACCATAATCCTCTCATCATAAGAATTGTAATTCTTTCACTTTCAGTTAAAGACATTTTTGCATGTAAAAATGACAGCTTTTATGACTTTACATCAAAACTGAACTGGTGTTTTATTTATTAATAAATAAAACACAATTTGTTGGTATTTTCAAAACACGTCGTTATTTCGAAAACTACTGATATTAGGAACAAAGTATGTTATACCAAAAGTGTAACAAATTTAAAGTAAAAACTAAAAATGAAAAAATATACAGGGTGTTATATTTAACAATATAAAATTCGTTCGAGTTCCAGACAAACTGAAAAGCTGGCAACAACGCCAATATCGTCATTCGGTGCGTTAGATCCTCTTACACAACCGTACCAAATTTGGTTTAAATCGGCCAATACACACACTGTATATATGTGGTAAACCACCGAAACAACGCGATGAAAGCACCTGTTATCCTGCTAACATACGTGCGACTGAATGGACCGCGCCGCCGACAATGGATTTTACGATATTTGTCCACGCTTACCTATAAATTAGCATCAAACTACGGATTTTTGTCCTAATTTAACTCTCTATCTCTTATGATTACCGAAATGACAATTTGTAACACCCTGTACAGTACCTGTAGTTACCTTTCTATATGTGGTTCATTTTGAAGTATTGTGTTATTAAAGATATTTCCTTCACAACCTTCAATTGACGTTGGTAAGGGGCGTGGTGGGGGTTTAGGAGTAAATGCCAACCACATTGATATTGCAATTCCAGCTGTAAGTCCTGTCACAGAACCCTAAAAATTCAGTATATTCGTTGATAATATAATTATTTTATATATTTGAAATCAGTGCGTTCTTATGTCATTTGAGAGCCACGACAATGCAAAATAAAAAATTTGGCCAAGTGCAAGCTATACTTGAATGCACAATTAGTGTTCCGTGCCATCAGCCTCCCACTTAACCTGAGCAAACCACGGTCGCCCGATCTCTGCCCATCTGCCGCGCTACCCGCGGCCGACGGCACCAACGCCGTATTACATCGCGTATGCGCGGAGCATTGAACAACGTGTAGGTACAAAAGTTGTTCCTTACATCATGAGAAATAATTTTTGTCAAAAAACTTCTTGTCTAAAATCAATGGTTCAGCAATTATAAGGAAATAAACTATTAAATTGTTTATAACAATTGATCGCGCTAGAATTTTTCAATCCTGATAATTTTGGTTCAATCTACACCTAATTCCCAATGGTCACAATTTTTCTCAGATTTTTCCGAGTGATCCTTTTCGTGATAAGGGTAGGATGGGATAGCAATTTTAAGCGGTTTCCCCGAAAAATGTGTTAAAAAATGCATACAAAAATACATCATATACATTGTCGAATTCGTGATTCAATAAGTTTTCATTTGACACCCTACCAGGGTTCCCAGCGTCAGGTAAAACAGGGAAATGTCAGGAAATATTCAAAAACCGTAAGGGAAAAGTCAGGGAAAATGGCAACTTCCGTTAATTTTACTTTTAAAACTATGATTATTTTTTTACAAAAAATTAGTAGGTACGGTGTTTGGCGGTACCGCCTCGTATATGTCTTATACCATCTCGAGGCCACCCGTTAACCATCTACATATTTTCCGCATTCTTAGAGAAAGACAGCTTGTTGCACTATACCTAAATGTATTAAATAAAAAATGCATCGTGCAGTGGATATTTTGTCCCGTCCTTCTAACCTGTCGAATTCGTTATTATCAGAACGAGGAAGGAAGTATTAAAAGGAAGATAAAGATGCCGAATAGATCTCATCCACAATCTTTCCGATCGTTTTCGCATTCTTTTTTTTTCAGCTAAAGTTGCGTCAGATCGCGATTCTGGCGCGTATTTTGTTGATGTCCAGTAAATAATCGCGTTTTTCGAAAAGTTGACATATTCGTAAGTATTCGTTTTAAAATTTTGGTGCGATGCGATGTCAAGATCGCAGAGAAAAACAGTTTTTAAATGTGGTTGGGTCGATCCAGATGCAAATCCTCCAGAATGGGGCAAATATTTGAAGCCAGTAAAGAGTAGCAAATATCAGGCTTACTGCAGTTTATGCTTTAAAGTAATAGGGTAGAGCTTAGCAATATAAGGAAGAGGGCGATTGCTAGCCATTTTAAAGTACGTCATTCAAAAAAATTTACATGCATACCAGTAATACCGTTTCGGCTATGCTGTCTAACGTCAAAAAATCTGAAAATATATCGAAAAGAAACCACTGCTACAGATTTTGATGGTGTAGAATAAGTACGGTCGTTTCCGAGGCTGTTTCTGAAAGCACTCGATCTATTCCATTAAATTCGAGCTTTTTATAAAATTTTATGTTCAATAAAAACGTTGTTGATGCAGAAATAAGATGGTGCTTAAGCATAGTATACAATCACAAATCTGTTAATTCGGTGGACAAAAATGTAGCCGTAATGGAAAGTATGTTCCCCGACAGAAGTATTGGCAAAGAAAATGTCCCTCAGTCCTTCAAAAGCTGCATACTGTATTTCTCATATTTTAAAAACTGTCTTGAAAAAGATGCAGTAAAGTGTGACAATTACGTTGTCTGTTTTGATGAAGCACTAAATAAGATAAGTCAAAATTGTCAGATAGATATTTAAATCAAGTATTTTAATGAAGAAAGTCAATGGTATAAAAAATTAACAAACGGGACTATAAGTATTATATGTATAAACCTGTACACCTATGATATAGCACATTGTATATACTTTTCGTTAATAAATCTATGTGTGCACAATGTATGTACTATGTAGGTATATAAACACTTTGTAAATATGACAAATATTTGTAGTTTTTCATTGCTCAATGAATGTTTAAACATTAGGATATTTACATTTTGCTTTTTAGAATATGATTTATTGGACTTAATACAAAAATAGACATAATAAACTGCCTTAAAAATTTTTTGTTGTCGTGTCAGAGCAGTTCTGTAGAAGTGTCAGGGAAAACAGGGAAATGTCAGGGAATTTCCAAATCGCTGGGAGCCCTGCCTACACGATGCCCTAAAATTTTTTTTTTCATTTCCCGATTTACCCCCTGAAATTAACCCACAGAATCAAAAGTAAACTTTTCATACTTCACGTCTATAATTGGGCCACCACACTCCATCTCTGTGCCAAATTTCACATTTTTACGTCCAATAGTTTCAGAGAAAATCGCCTGTGACAGACGGACGGACGGACATCGAAGTGATTCCATAAGTGTTCCGTTTTCACGGATCACTAAAAAAATATTGAATTCATTTAAGGCTGAAGAATTGAATTCGAAAAAATTTATAATAATATGACTATATTGAACTACATAATATGGGAGATATAGGTACAGCTATTCTAAAACAATTCCAAATTTTAAGTGATCCCTAAGTGTGCATTTATGCTGTGTATACAAATATCCAATTGAAGCACACCAGACGCCCCTAAAAAAAAGTAGAATACCGACTAGGTTTTAAAAGGGCCCAGGTGTGCATGTGAGAACATTTGGAGTATTTGTTTATTTTTTTGTAGGTTCGTGTAAAAGATATTGTTTTGGCAGCATAGTGTTAACGACCGCTAAGTTTGTGAAAGAGTTGATGGACGATTGAAAGCAAAAGGATACAATGTATTTGTTGTAATATTATGAAATGTACAATAATTTAGAATTTTTACTTTAAATTTGTTACTTGAGGTCATTATTTAAGAGTTTTTTTTAAATCTAATTAGGTACTATAATTATGTCAATAGTATTAGTATAATGTTGTGAATAGTAGGTAGTGCGTTAACCGAACGCACCCACACACCGGTTTCAGTTAATGATGTCGCATTTCAAGTAACAAGGCTGCCAACATCTAAAAGTGAATCCACTAAATCTCCTCTCTTTGCATATTGCATAGGTGTGCTATTTATTAGAAATCTCTTGTGGCAAGTAGGTAATCTACATCTTTCAGGCGCGGCCCGTGAAATTTTAGATGTGTGGTATCTCAGTTCCTACGCGTGGGACCCACACCAAATTATAGGATGTTACTTACTATTGGGTGCTCTAGAAACATTTTGGTAAAAAAATTTCAATTTTAAAATTTGAGAAAAAAAGTTAATTTTTTGGGCCGCTTCACCTGAGATCTGAGAAAGTTCTGAAGAATATTTTACTTCCAATCTTTTGTCATAAATTTTATCAGATTCTATTGACAAATTCCAAATTTCGTGAAAATATTCTAATTTTCCTTAAAGAAATGACATTTTAAATTATTTCTTAGACAAACTATTTTAGGGTAAAAATTTTAAAAATTAATTAATCTCAAGATATTAGAGATAATTCAATGAAATTTGAATTCTGATAAAAAAAATCTGATAAAACTTATGAAAAAAGCTTGGAAATAAAATTTTCTTCAGAACTTTCTCAGATCTCAGGTGAAGCGGTTCAAAAAATTAAGTTTTTTTCGCAAATTTTAAAATTAAATATCTTTTTACGAAAATGTTTCTAGAGTACCCAATAGTAACGTCCTATAATTTGGTGTGGGTCCCATGCGTAGGAACTGAGATACGACACATCTAAAATTTCACGGGCCGCGCCTGACTTCTTTTTAGAGAGTTGTGGAGCACGCACAAGTTTATATATATATATCTGTGAGGTTAGTGTTATATCACCTGAACCTTATGATGCTTATGTATATTAAACCAGGGACCTAAGTTATTGTACTTAGGACAGACAAAGTTACTAAGGAAGATTGTATTCTCAAGACTTACCAGTTCGTTTGCGGTAAGAGTAAACATCCCCAGTGAAAATAACCCTAATATGGGACCACCAACAGCACCAAAAATAGTCAATGAAACATTAAGTATCGCTCCTAAGTATTGTACCGAAAAGGCGGTACATAAACAAATAACGCCATAAATAAATGCAATTAGTTTTGATTGAAATGCTGCCCTTGTTGCAGAGAGGTCATTTTTGGTAAAATATCGACGAATTGGCTAAAATAAAAGATTCTCAATAAATACAGTAGCACGTAGAGAGGTAGTAAAATCACCATTTTACTTTACCTTATAGTAATCCTCCATTGTGACTGCTGCCATACTATTTAGTGCTGCAGAAACAGTGGATAATGAGGCACTAAAAATTCCTGCTACAAATATTCCTGTAAGCCCAGGAATATGACCCATGGTATCTACCACATAATAAGGTAGGAGCTAAAAATAAAAGAAAATTAATTTATTTGGATGCAACAGGATAAATTGAAATGGTTAATTTTCTCTTAAAACTATTTTAAAGGAGTTTAAAAATGTTTGAGATTTGAGAATAAGTTCTCTAAACCACCTGAAAAAAAAATAACTTAGGTCCCTGGTTTAATATACTTAAGCATCATAAGGTTCAGGTGATATAACACTAACCTCACAGATATATAAACTTGTGCGTGCTCCACAACTCTCTAAAAAGAAGTCAGGCGCGGCCCGTGAAATTTTAGATGTGTCGTATCTCAGTTCCTACGCATGGGACCCACACCAAGTGGTGGTTTAGAGAACTTATTCTCAATTTTACGTATTTCTATATGTACCCCTGACAAGTAGACTTCATTTCATTGTTGTAATATTTTACCTCACGGTAAATTCTACTCCAACTGCTTGAAACTGCTAATGGATGGCGCTGCCTGTTTTATACTGCTTATGCAGTGTGACATGGCTAGCTTAAAGAGTATGCTTTTTCGGAGGGTAGGTATGTTCGTTTATCCTGTACTGATGAGAACTAAAGAGTTCGAAACCGGTATGCAGGTACGACATCCTAACTAAAGAAAAAAGCTTCCTCCTTCCCGGTAGTTTCTTGCAGTCAAACCAAGTATTTTGTTGTCTAACAGTGTTAGTCAAAATACGGCAAATTTTGGTATGTAGGTAATCCAGCGCTCGTAGGGGCATATAGCCCGGAGAATAGCTGTTTTACCATGATTTGTTTGAGATTTATTTATTTATTCAATATATACGGCATTACACCATTTTTACAATGAAGTACTTAAAATTAACAAATTACAATCAGATGACGGATGATCGCTATTTCATTAAGTAATTGAATCAACAATAATTGGTACAGTAGACTAAATAGATCCTGAAAAGTAACAATACCCAGTGACCTAGTTCACACCCTCCGTTCAACCCACAGTCCATCACACATTCTCCCAAAAGCCCTGCGTGACACTGCCAGATCAAGCCCCCCGGAATAGCCATTATAACTTGTTTGCATCCTGGACATAGGACAATAGTATCCATAATTCGTGCGATGATAGGAACACCCAAACAAAGGCCGATGCCTCAAACGGCAAGAACCGATAGGAGCATTAAAATTGAGCAGCGCCAGCAGATCAGCTGAATCCACAACGCCATTGACCAGCTTATGTAGGAAACCCAATTCACCGCGTAATCTACGGAATTCCAAGGACTGTACACCCAGCAACTTACACCTATCAGGAGATTCCAGACCAGCAACATTCATACCAGTCCTAAAAGCATAGGCTCTAAGAAATCTCTTTTGCACACTCTCTATAGAGTTTATATGAGCCCGGTAATAAGGCGACCATATCAGGGAACAGTACTCCAGGCAAGGTCGTACATAGGCAAAATACAACAATTTAAAAGTCTGAGAGCAAAAGGCACTACTATGGCGCGATATAAACCCCAGCCGCCTGGATGCTTGACCAATAATTTTGATGAAATGACTACGAAAGCTTAGTTCTCTATCCAAATCTATCCCCAAATCCCTAATCTGACAAGATCGATTCAACTCATCCCCATTCATGTTATAAACAAATCGTTTAAAGTCGTGAAGCCTGGAGAACGTAATCACTGTACATTTCGATGTATTCAAGCTTAGACCATTTGAGTCAGACCAGGAGATCAGCCTATCCAGATCGCGCTGTAGTCTTTGATTGTCAAAATCATTTCTTATAGCTCGGTAGAGTTTCAAGTCATCCGCAAACAGCAGATGGTCAGATTCCAAGTCACTGCCAACGTCATTGGTAAAGAGTTTAAAGAGAATCGGACCACAGTGAGATCCCTGCGGCACCCCCGATGACACCCCGAACTCCTTGGAAAGAAAGTTGTTAACTTTAACACATTGGAATCTGCCCACTAGAAAGCTCTTCAGCCATTCCAGTGCTGTACCCCTGACACCCATCTGTCCCAGTTTGCCCAGCAACACTTGGTGGTTGACCCTGTCAAACGCTTTACTGTAATCAGTATAAATACTGTCTACTTGAAGACCCTCTTCCAGGGACTCGATCAGATATTGCTGGTATTCCAGCAGGTTAGTGGACGTTGAACGCCCCGGGCAGAAACCATGCTGTTCGGGAACAATTACACCCAGACTAGACAGGGACAGCCGATCAGCCACCAATCCATCCAGAACCTTGGGAATAGTCAGGGGCGCGCCAATGAAATTTGCCGCCCGGGTGCAAGATCTTATTTGCCGCCCCTATGTATGTCGACAATAAAACACAATAAAATTTTATATGTATTTAAATATGTCATATTTTTAAATCCATTTGAAACATGATAAACGTTTTTTATGATTATTATTATGAAAAAACGAGGCGGCTTTTTGCCGCCCCTGAAATTTGCCGCCCGTGTGCGGTGCACTCCTTGCACACTCGGCTTGGCGCGCCCCTGGGAATAGTCGATTGCTGACAAATGCCCCTATAATTCTGTACATTATCCCTGTCACCAGACTTAAATATTGGGTACATATAGCTATACTTCCATAAACTGGGGATAATTACCGTGGAGAGGGATAAATTAAATAGTTTAAACAGAGGGTATGCAAGAGTGTATACACAATTTTTCAATATAAAAGGGGGAACCCCATCTGGCCCATATGAAAACGATGGACGCAATTTAGACAGCTCAGCAAAGACATCGCAGAGCCCAACCGAGAAACTACTCACATCGAGCACCTCTCCACTCCTGCAAACTGGGACCTGGAGTCCATCATCAGAATACACAGATGCAAAGAAGGTGGCAAACATATTGACGATGTCCTCGCCACTAGATCCCTCACCGTCACCAAGGTGCATTGACTCCGGCAGATCTGAGGATCCTCTCATCCCGCTCATGTGCCTCCAGAATGCCTGAGGGCGCTCCCGAATTTCGCTCTCTAACTTAAATATATAATTCCTGTAGCAAGCGTCATGCACCCGACTGCTTCTCGCTCGTAGCTCCGAGAACTGCTCATAATAGTGTCCCCCACCCGTGAGTTTATACTGCTTATGTACCGATTTCTTTTTTATGATCAGTTCCCGAAGCTCGGACGAGAACCAACTAGGAAAATTATTGCTCTTGAAAGTCTTTACAGGTACAAACATATCAAATGCATAATAGATATAATCATACATTTTTTCACATGCATCAGCCACACTAGAGCAGCCCATACAAGCATCCCAGTCCAGACAAGCAAAAAACTCATTCATCGCTTGCAGATTGGCACTGCGAAAGTCATAATATTGGACATTATATTTAAGTTTCTTATCTATACCTGTATGCACATCCATAGCATAACACTTTTATTGTTCAGTAAGCCAGAAATGCTTCATGATCATATAAGATACCTTTATTTACATCTTTCTTGGCGCCAACAATACCTCACAGTCGCTGCAAGGGGTGGGGTGTATTAAATGGATAACTAATAGCAGCATGACCCATTTTATATAAGAATATCAATCAAAATTGAAGACTACATAAATTTAAATGTAAGTCTTAAACATCTTAATGAAATTGACTAAGCATTAACTACATTTAACAATGTCCTTAAACAAGCAGTCGAACAAGCAACTCCCCTCATGACAAATACCGTAAATAAAGTTCATAATATTCCAACTGAAATCAAAAAACTAATCGCAGAAAAAAGAAGGGCAAGGACAAAATGGCATCATACACACGCTCCATCAGATAAAAATGTATTAAATAATAACTAACCAATTAAAATCAAAAATCAAAGAAACCAGAGAAAGATCATTTAATGACTATGTATCCAATCTTAGTAGATATGATAATTCGATATGGAAACCAATTAAACATTCAGAAACCAAAAACCCATGCACCTCCTATATACAGTGAACAAGGACCTAACCTACAATGGGCTGGAAGTGATGAAGAGAAGGCAATACCACTTGCACATAACTTAGAAAAGTATTTACTCCTAATAATGATGATCCGGACAATGAAATAGAGAGAGACTTGTTAGAAATTCCTCCAGATATTCCTCTAATTAAGACATTCACTGTAAATGAAGTTCAAAATGAAATTAAATATATGTAAATACTTTGTAAATAAAACTCTTTTGCTTTTTAATGTTTCAGGTTTATTAGAGTATGACTCTACATATGTTTCGCCTTATTAGGGCTTTTTCAAGAGTACTGACGTAGTAATACTACGTCAGTACTCTTGAAAAAGCCCTAATAAGGCGAAACATATGTAGAGTCATACTCTAATAAACCTGAAACATTAAAAAGCAAGAGTTTTATTTACAAAATATTTAAAAAATGTTTCATAAAGAACCTACTGCAGAATCAACACAGTTTATATGTAAATACACCAAAAGCTTCAGGAATAGACAGAATAACTCCAAAAATGATAAGAGAATTACGAATAAAAGGAGTAGTGCTAATCACGTACATATTTAATGCCATCCTAAAACAAAGCTATTGGCCTGAACAACTAAAAATCAGGTAAAGAACCAAACATGGTCACTTCATACCGTCCTATCAGCTTATTGCCTATTATATCGAAGGTCCTTGAAAGGCTCTACGCTACGCGTAGCTATATGAATCTGTGCTATAAGTCTGTACACCGAACGTACGGAGTAACAAAACTTACTGATATTCAGGTTCAGGTAAAATCAGGTCAAATTTTCGGAATTTAAGCGGTCCTCTTTACACCCTACAATATTCAATTGGTGCGGGTGTTTCATTTATATTCTGAGTTCTGTGGCGTACGGTCTATAATTTTGTTTGTTGGTCGAGTGCTTTTTAAAAATATTGTGTTGCTTCTTTTTTCGGTGTGCTTTCTTTAAAATCGGGATATCTGGCAGCTCTATTTGAATAAGTAATATTCACTATGAATATCGTATTGAATGAGCCTCAATTACCACCAAAGAAACGGATAAAACGATCTTTGTCCGTTTATGAAAAAGGGAAGGGAAAGGGAAGGTAGGAAGATATATTACCTAGACGAGACTTGGGTCAATGCGGGACACACTGTTAGTAAAGTATGGGTGGATGCTTCAATAGAGCATCCCAGGCAAGCCTTTCTGGAAGATCTTTCGACAGGATTAAAAAATCCTTCAGGTAAAGGGAAACGCCTGATTATTTTACATATCCGATCCGATGGCGGCTTCGTAGAAGGCGGCTCATTAGCTTTTGAGTCAAAGCAGATGGGTGACTACCACGCAGACATGAATGCTGATTTATTTGAAAATTGGTTCAAAAATATTCTAAGCCATCTAGAAGAGAACACTGTCATTGTTATGGATAATGCTTCGTACCACAGTAGGCGTATTGATAAAGCTCCGAACACCGGAACAAGAAAGGCCGAAATACAAGAATGGCTAAGAAGGCATATTATTTCATTCGAGGAAGATATGGTCAAGGCAGAATTATTAACTCTTGTTAAAGAAAATAAAGGTGCTGACAAATATGTCATTGATGAATTGGCCAAATCCACCAATCGCAGAATTTTACGCCTGCCGCCGTACCATTGTGAATTTAATCCTATCGAGTTAATCTGGCATCGTGGCACAACAAAAGTCCACAACACAAAGAAAATCATTTCAATTATTCAGCCTGCTTAGTTTAGTAGTAAAGTCACTATTATAATATTAACCATTATATTGTGGCAAACCTTCTAAAATAAATTAATATATTTTCATTAATTTACCTATATACTACGCCACTGATGATTTTCGCATTATCACTTCTGCAAGTACTTGTGCAGTGTAAACCGGGCCGTCTGGCACCGCATTGTCTGCTCGTGATTACTCCGTACGTTCAGTGGATAGACTTATAGTAAATTTACTTCGGATATTAAAAAGCGATTTGAAAATGTGAAAGGATTTTTGGATTTTGCTTAATGTATTTTCTATATATAAAATGTCTATTTTTTCTTAAAATACAAAAATGCTTTTTCTATACATTACTTTTTTAACAGCTTATTTAATTTAAAATATAATTAGGCTTTTAATGGTTAATTAAATGGCGTCATTTAGGGCTCGGTTTTTGGTTGTTGCTTTCCCATTCTGTATATCATTTACTTAAATACAGTCAAAAATATTCGCCTCTAATAAATGCAAAAAAAGAGGCTTTCTTCCAAAAAATCATTCAACTGATAAATTTGTTTTCGAACAGCAAACATTTAGGAATGAGTGCAGTAGTCTTTTTTTTTTGAGATGCAGTTTATAACATTATAAAACAATAGATCTTACATACTATTTCAGACGGTATTTTTTTTAAGTGAAACATCCATACTAAATTATGGATATGTAAAATACCTAAAGCTGCGAGAGAAAACATGCAAAAAAAAGTTTAACATATAATAAAACTTTTTTAGCTTGTAATGGTGTATATTTAAACCTCGGATTTAAACCTCGGTAGGTACCTACACGCAAGTAATTATCGGCTAACTTGGCTCGTGCCGCATCAAATTCGTCGAGGCATCCGCTGGCGTCATGATACATTACTTGTATCATGCGCTGGCGTATGGCCGGCTATTGACGTTACCACGTATGACACACAAAATTGCATCGTCACCAACATTAGCTTTTTTGTCTTTGAAAAATATATAATAAAATGACGATTGAATTGCCTTGGAAAGCTTAAAATAGGTGTGATATAGGTACACTATGTGGCCAGGTTCGAAAATTAAAGAGAATTTTTAATATTGCTTCGACAGGAATAGCTCTTGATTGAACTTCAGAAGTTGTCAGGTTACGGTAAATCGCCATTTTTGCGAATACATTATTTTGCCACAGTAGTGTACATATTATTTTTAAACTGAAGTTTTTGCTACCGCGTCTCATGCGTTTACTAAAAGAGTTACTTACTTGATCAGTACTAGTAATATATCGAGCCTTGACTGGATCACATTTATAATATTTGGAATATATAGATAAACCACTAAAAGCCGTGGATATACCTAATGTACACAATATTGGCCAATTTAACCAGAGAGCTTTTTGTGCCCTTTTCAAGTCTCTAACTGTTAAGTATCTCTGTATTTGCGTTTGATTTACTGCGTACAGTGAGAGATATATTACGCCTCCACCAAGGATTAGTGACAACCAGGAATGCCGTACTGTTGGATCAGGATCAAAACTAAAAAGGGATAGTGTTATTTACATTTTATATTTACAGACTCTCGTATTTAGACTAGAATTTCATTAAAATATAAAAAATGGTATAGAATGTTCTTTGATTGTTAGAAACCCCCCTGAGTAAAACAAGTAATTAGCTATTTTCGTTTGCATTTGTTTAGAGCTGCCATGCTTGCTCTAATTCCCATTAATATGGAGAGTTCCCTAAATTTGTAGATGCCGAATGGGTCCCATATTCGAAATATCCTAAAATTAATTTTTTATTTCTCCTTGGAGCAATAAAAGTAAGCTAAATCAACACGTCTTAAATTCGAAAATTTGGTGATTTATTTAGAAAAGTCATGGGATGTGTTTTTCGGTCGTTCCAAAGGAAGGATCTTGTGAATTTGTTTGGAACTGCTGTGCTTGCTCTAATATTTCAATTAATGTTAAAAAAATCTAAATTTGTTGTGCTTAAAGTTTTCTAGATTGATAGTGGCCAGATAGGTCTTATATTTAAAATAACTTTCAATCAATTTTTCCTGTTTGCTTGGAGCAATAAAAGTAAGCCAAATGTAAAAGATGTAAATTTAAAAATTTACTACTTTATTTAGAAAAGGAATTGTGATTATATAGGGTGTTCGGTAACGAATGGGCCATACCTTAGCAGTGGCTTCCCTGGCTTAATTTAGATCGATTTAACCTAACTTATTTTAGTTCAGAAGTTGATAATAAATAAGATACAGTGTGTTAAAGGACTCAAGGCAAAATTTTATTTTACATTTGTATCAATAAGTTTTGACAGATCCGTACTAAATAAATTCACAAAATAGAAATATTTATAGAAATTCTTATTCATTTTTTACTTAAAAAAGGTATACTTTTATACTTAATACAATAAGCAACCCAGTAAACACGAATCATTTGTGAGATGTTTCAATTTGGTCTTACTTATAAACATTTGAAACATTCTTTTGAAGCTTTCATACATGTTTCGGAAATGTTCCATTAAACACGAATCGTTTATGGGATGTTTCAATTTGGTAATATTTATAAACATTTGAAACATTCTTTTGAAGGTTTCATACATGTTTCAAAAATATTTTCTAAAAATTACTCCTCCAACTGCTTGAAAGTGCTAATGGATGGCGCTGCCTGTGTCATACTGCTTATGCAGTTCGACATGTTTAGCTTTTAAGATTGCTGTTTCGGAAGGTCGGTATGTTCGTTTATCCTGTAAAGAAAAGGCTTCCTGGTAGATTCTTGCAGTCAAACCAAGTATTTTGTTGTCTAACAGTGTTAGTCAAACTTCAAAATACGGCACATTTTGGTGTGAAATCCAGCGCTCGGAGGGGCATATAGCCCGGAGAGAGAATAGCTGTTTCTAACATCATTTGTTTCATATCCTTAAAATACAAGGTATCGTCAGGTGGTTAGAGAGCTGATTCTCATTTACAAATATTATAAAAAATTGGTTTTCATAAATCGATCTTTGAAATGTTTCAGTGAAACGTGTTTGGGATAGATCACTTATGGTTTCAAGAATGTTTCAGAAATCAATCTTTGAAATGTTTCAGTGAAACATATTTTAGGTAGGTCATTTATGGTTTCAGGGATGTTTTACAAATATCTCTGAAGAAAAATACGAAACGTTTCACATCTCGGAGTTATGGTTTCAGATATGTTTCTGAAACTGTAGTTGGTTTACTGGGAACTATTTTTGCGAAAAATGCAAATTTTAGTGTCCGCAAAAAATAAACCTTTTTATTAACGAAATTCAACCAACTAAAATTTTTTATTTGCTCGGGTAAACTACACATCGTTTTTTAAATGTTCAAATAGTCTCATTAAAAATTCTTTAACTAGGTACATATACATATATGTATATATTCCTAGACTAGAAATAGTTCTACAACTTGTTTAAATACTTTTTACTGTTCGGCTAAGGCAGATATATAAAAATACTTCTGTATGAAGTATCATTTTCAGATTTTTAATAGATTTGAATTTTTGTAGGATATACAATTTTATAATAATAATTGCTTGTCTTTTGACTAAGTAAAGAAGGACTCACAATTGTAATCATGTATTGTGATTACTTTACGATTACGTAAGTACTCGGGAATCGATTACAATTCTTACTTGTAACGTAATTGATTTTGTTTTTTACCAAGTAATTGCAATCGGAAATCACTGCATGCCTTTTTTATTGTAATCGTTCCAGCTCTGTGAGCAAGTAATTTATTGCTACTTACGTCCATATTTCAGTCCTATTTCCTTCTGAGGCAATTCTCCAAATTTCAGCAAAACTACCATGTTCCAGTAAAGCTGTACCAATAACACTAAATATTCCCATGAACATTAAAATTGACTGGAACAGATCAGTCATTAAAACAGCTTTCATTCCTCCAATGGTGGAATAGAATATACAAACTAATCCTAAAAATTAAATAAAAATATCACTCATATATTATCACTCAAAACGATAAAATTCAATAACTACCCCTTGGAAATATCTAGTCACCCTAATTCTATACTTTATTCTTTTGGGGCATCTAGCGTCTATTACCACTATTTTGGTTTTTTAACATTATTGTTGCTCCGCAAATATTTGATAGTTTGTCGAATTGTTGTGGCACGATTTTAAAGGAACAGTGCATACAAAGCAAAATTTTATTTTCTTTAGTGAAGTATATGTATAGTACATATATGCCTTTTTATCTATGTGTCTACGCTGGTTTTTATAGCAAATAACTGAACAACAATGTTGAATGAACTGATGAAGTTGATTTTATGTACCATAGGTGTGTCTTACTGAAGGGTCAAAGTAGTCGATTTTCCATAAAAAAAAATCATTGCAGGTATTTAAAAAAATGATGTAAATTTTTCATCCAAAACTCCGCTATACAGATTTATATTCAGCTGTGATTTGTTTGTGCTTAACACACTTAGGATCAAAAATAATCGAAACAATACGAAAAATATTAAATTTAGGAGTAAACTTACTAAATATTAATCAGAATTAAAAATACTACATAAAAAAGAAAAAAATGAAATCAAGCAATATAATTTGGCCTTGCATTTTGTTCAGGTTGTTTACTGCTCGTAATATTTTTTAGAAGCTAACTGCAAAATCACATATTTTTGTAATCAACATTTTCAAATACGTAGTATTTTTTAATTCGAAATAAGAAATGAAGGAAAAGTTTTTCGAAAATTAGAAGACATTTTTCCTCTTATTTTATGTATAACTAGCTTCTCCCTGCGACTTCGCCCGAGTGGAGTTGTTGATAATAGTCTAGTTCTGATGTTATGATTATGAATACATGAAACATGACTTATGTTAGGTTAGGTTAGTTATATCTAGAGACCGGATTTCAATATTACATGACGCAAAAATCGGGGTCGGAGTCAGGTAACTGATAGAAGAGGTAAATGAAATGAAATTGATATTAGATTTTGTCAGGTTGTATTTATGAATTATTGCTCCTAAAAAATATTTCTTTCTTTTAAAAAATGAACCAACTTCACAAAAGGAAAAGCACTGAAAAGTATGAAATAATATTGTTACGCATTTATTACTGCGTGTCAACTTAATTTTGTTCACTTTTATTAGAAAAAAAAAAATTTTGTGAACCTTCTCCCCCCCCCCCCCCCCACCGTTCATCTTATCTCCCTCTCTCTAAATTTGTGATGACCATGCTTTAGATTTTCTGACCTCAATAACCTCAAAAAAGACATATTAGTTAACATTTTTGAAGAAGTCCCCGCCAACCCCTTTTACCCCCCTCCCTAAACGGTTATTCATAAATTAAGTCACACAAATTTCATCGTTTTTTGACCCCCCCCCCCCCTGTTCTTGTTTCAAGTAATCACATTCGTGTGGACACCCCCCCCCCCCCCCCCGTTGTGACTTCACTCATTTTGCAATTTGAAATTTATAACTTAAATATCTGTCAGCCATTGCCACAGTAACTGGTAAGGGTAAGGTTATAAACAACACAATGGCATTACATACATCAGGTAAACTTGATGTTGCGCACTTGTTTTTAATTATTAAAAATTACTTAGTTCATTTATTGGTCAACTCATGTAAGTCTTGCATAAATACTGATTTGAGCTGGAAATTCAGGAGATAAGTCATTACTATAGACTATAGCTTTGTTGACAAGCACTGGCTTTATTATAGAGTTGATCATCAGCAGCATTGTAATATTTTTTGGATATCTAGAAAATTAAATTTTTCGTATATGCAATTCATGCTCCCAGAACGATTCTTTGAGTTACAATAATATCAATACTGGCTTTTTATACATCAACCCCAAATAGTTCAGTAGTGCAGTCGTTCGTCAGTACCTACTAGGTTCCTCAAAAAATCTCTTAACCTTTCTGTGTCTCTTTTTGTCGAATTCTGGATTGATTTTCTCAGCCAAAGCACTCGCCGCGCCGTCCCTAATGTTTTCGAAACCATCACATCACAAAGGTTTCTAATAGAAGCTAAACTAGAATTTAACATTGTTAAGGCGATTTCCAAATCTATTTCAACATATTGTAATGTATTTGATGTTAAATTTATGCGCTCTAAAACTTCACACTGAAAAATCAGTAAAAATACAAATTCAAATTTCTCCATGTGTTTTTTAATGGCCAGTGCTTCATGAGACAACTGTACTACTTTAAAAACCATTCAGAATTATAAACATTTATTAACACTGGTTGGCGTTAGGCCCCCTAGAAGGCTGGACTCCCCTCGCTATACGGGGTTTGCGGGGGTGTAATTTCGCCCCCTCCGCCCCTAGAGTCTGGCTACGTCACTGATCATATATATTGTTGAATTCGTGCTTCAATAAGCTTTTATTTGACACCCTACACGATCCCCTTAAAAATCCATTTCCCACAATTTACCCCTTGAAATTTACCCCCAGAATCAAAATTTAACTTTTTATACTTCACGTCCATAATTGGGCCCACCATGGATTTATTAAGAAAGGATTCGATGTCCGTATACTGTGAGCGTATCGAACGTGAATCCTTATATTTGTTGTTTGTTATTCTCTTGGGGGAACAGTTTACAAACTTGAAGGAAATACGTAATTGAATCAAGAACGGTAGTAGAACGAGATAAAATAGCATTGGAGTGTTGGAGCTCAGAAGTGTTGCTGTCTGTGCTGGTTGCTTAGGAAAACGGCTGAACCTCGGTCTGAACACTCGGTTACACGTACCTACGTCTTTGTCTAATGAACTAGAAAAGAAAAAGTGCGACTTATAGATTTATAAATGACTCTGAGCGACTTTAAATAAACACCTTTAGAAATAACATAACCTATAAATAATAAAACATTTTTAACTTAAATTTATTATTATGTAGCAGAAAAATAAAATATTTTAGGGCTTTTATTACTTTTAGTAAATCTTGTGATGCTTCTAACGTATTTTTTGTACAAAAATACAAGGTAAAATAAGACGTGGCCAATGTTTACAAATTGTGTTTACACTGTCGTTTAGAATGGTTTGTTTTGGCTTCAAAGAATGTTAAATCATCCCGTATCCATTCTTAATAAATCCATGGGCCCCACACTCTATCTCTGTGCTAAATTTCAAATTTTTTCGTCGAATTGTTTCAGAGAAAGTCGCATGTGACGGACGGACGGACAAACAGACGGACGGACACCGAAGTGATTCCATGTGTTCCGTTTTGCTAATTCTAGCACGAAACACTAAAAAGAAGCAAAAAAGAGAAAGTTTTAGAACTAAGATAGTTTAGATTTTTGACGAAAAGTAACCACCAGTATTGTTAAAAAAACGTTCGACAGGGCAGACATGGCCTCGCGGAATATCATGCTATGTATTATTTCGGATGTTTCTAATATTTTTTTTAAACCGTGTTAAAATTTAGTTCTTCACAAACTTTGAAAGAGTCCTTGTCCTAGAAAACGTTATTTAAAATAAATGGAAAAAAAAACTGGAAAAAATTAAACATATTTATAACCACCTTGTATAATGACCAATGATAAAAATTAAAGGGCCAACTCGACTTACCAATTGATAATACTGCAGAAATCCTATTAATGCCGGTAAGTGCTTCTAATGCTAAAGCTGGTGCGTACACTACTACTCCCATATACAGAGACATCTGTAGTGTGTAACAAAGGGAAGCAGCCAGTCTTGCTGTCTTACCAAAACGCAATTCTAAATACTACAAAAGAAAAACAAACTAATGGGCATTTTTACATAAAGACGAGGCGTATAATGCAAAACTCATTTTGCAAAAATTGTAAAAACTGATATGTAGCACAAGGCACGAGCACTACCTAGATCAGGGGTGACCAACCCGTGGCACGTCTGGCTCTCTAGAGTGGCACGCAAACATTTGCTACAAATAAATTTAAAAAAAATCACAACGGGCATGAACCAAGTAGAAAACTCACCAAGGCAAAAAAAAATCTCCCGCATTGCGAACCAACATATGCACCGGGACTAGAAAAAATTCCTCCGCATTGCGAACCAACATATGTACAAAAAAAATTTGCTTGCGGCGCCGTTAACCTTATACATAAACATAAAATATTGCCTTCCGAAAAATGATGGCACGCCCAAAATTTTTGTTTTCAAAAGTGGTACATCTTACAAAAAGGTTGGCCACCCCTGACCTAGATTATAATGCATATCACTGGTCTACAAAATAAAACTTTTGTCATGCCACACTTTTAGCTTTTTTCGATAATTATTAGACCCGCTTTTATAAAAAGCATACTTTTTAAATCTGAGTCACCCTCTGATTTTTTTGTGACATCTACTTTAAATTTTCCGGAAAAATTGCATGTACCTATATTCGGAAACAAAAATTAGTTTAAAAAAATCAGACTTACAATTTACGATTTTCTGGTATATTTTGCTTCAGGTTGGTCTCTCTTAAGCGTCCAGCAGTAATCAGCTAACAGGATAAGGCTGTTAGCTGACCAGACAAATCAGAAATGTCCTGGTGGAATCTCTCTCCGTGTTCGTCACTAACGGCCCCCAAATTCTCGGGAAAGAAGTCTAGGTGCGAGTGGATTTTAAGCGACATACATATTACAACCCAAAGCTTGATATGCAGATAGAAGTTCCTGAACAAGATCTTTATAATTTTGTGGTTTATGGTTACCCAAAAAATGTTGTACAATATTTTTGAAACTTAGCCAAGCTGCTTCTTCTACTGGATTTAACTTTTCTTGAAATAAGGTGTCTTTCATTAGTTCTTTTATTTGTAGCCCCACAAAAATTCCCTCCTTTATTTTGGCATCGCTAATTTTTGGAAATTTTTCTTTTAAATACAAGAATCCCGCTCCACTACGATTCATGGCATTAACAAAATTTTCCATCAAACCTAATTTTAGATGTAATGGGGGTAAGAGTACGTCAGTAGGTTTTACAAGCGGAGCACAGAAAACCGAAACTTCGGTTTTCTGTGAAGCGGAGGATGTACTAAATTTTTCTCTCCTGGAGTGAGATGCTCGCGTTTAGGCTAGTCTTTCTTGCAATAGTGACTAGCCTTATCTCTACTGTCCCATTCACATAAAAAACAACAATATTTCGTAAAACCGAGCTGCAGACCGAGCAGAAGAGCCACTACTTTTAAATCACCACAGACTTTCCATGCAAAGGTTTTATAGTGAATTTCTTCTAGTACCAGTTTCATGTTCTCGTACGTTTCCTTCATATACCAAGAAAAATGTTATTTAATGATGTCACAAATAATCTGAGGGTGATGGAAACAAAATATTCTCACTTTCGTAGGGAGGGTAGGTAATGACATCAGAATTGGCATACAGATTTCTTGTGGCAAAAATCGTGTAGACCAGTGGAATTTTACCAGATAGGAATTCAGCGACGCCGACACCGACTTGGTTCCTCTTTCATATCGCAAATTAGCAGTAAATGCAAAACTCTGCATTTGGTTTCATTCAGAAGCAAAACTCCTTTGTTCTCCTTAAGCCAGTTAAGTCACGTAACCGCTTTACCTCAGATTTCGTCGGATTTAGGGTTAAATCAAGAATATATTAAAATGGCAATTTAATTTTACCTACATTTTTTCAAAAAATTTGTTATATTTCTCCGAAATAAATGTTGTTACTGCGTTTAACTGGCTTATATTACTTGTACTTTAAATGTTAAATGCAAAATTTAATACAGTTCGCCGCAAAACTTTTTACTTTGTTAAAAACACACAAAATAAGGATAATATATTGAGTAATTTGCTGACTAAAAAACCTAGTCTATTTTCTTTGTTGCCGACAGTTGATACATGTATTGATGACTGCATATTTTTTACAAATCCCGACTTAACTTACATCTGCAGAAATTAAAGAAGTAAGCTTCAAGGTATTGGTTTAAGATATAACTGTTATGTGCTAATAAGCCCAAATAAGCCACCTGAGCAAACCCTTTTCTTTCTGTGAAATAAGTTTCTCATTTCATTTAGGTATATACTTTGACAGTGGTAAATCATACCCTCAACATTTTGTACCCTAAAAATAAAAGTATAGCAAAATATCATGGCCGTCTAGATGTGTTGACGCAAAAGTGTCGTGACACTAGGGTTGCCACCTTTTTAGAATTGGGAAAAAGGACTTTGGAAAAGGCGGGAAAATTCGCTTTCACCATTTTATCAAAAACTGTATTTTTGGGTTTCCTTTTGGGGAAAATAATATACATATATTTTTTTAAATAAATATTTATTTTTGAAACTTAAATCTATATTTTTCATTTGATTTTCCAGCTTATAATATTTTTTTTGTCATTCTTTATCGTATAATAATTCGTTACAGGTATCCTCAAAATTAACAGTAAAATCAAAAGTTCAGCTTTATTTAAAGTAACTATGCACCTGTTTCTTTCATCTCGCCAATTAATGCCAATAACAAAAAAAATCGTTCTTCGATTATAGGTTGTGGTTATGTTTGTTTTGTTCTCTTGAAACGCACGCAACGTCCATCGACGCGAAAGACGAATAATGCTCTCAGCAGTGTCAAAATATCACGTAAACGTTTGAAACTCACTTTTAATTTTAGAAATTATTTTAACTGCGAAAATGCGCTAGCAAGGTCGTCCGAATATCAGTTTGGGCTTTAAAAAGGACATTTTAAGCTAACAAAAGCAGAAAGGACAAAACTCCTTAAAAAAGGACTGTCCTTTCCAGAAAAGGACAGGTGGCAACCCTACGTGACACTCTTGCGTCAGCACATCTAGACGGTAATGCAAAATATGCTTACATGGATTTGGCGATATTGCATGGTGGCGATACTAACATGTAATGATATTTTTGTAAAATTTTTAATTAACTTTGCGCTATTTTAAGATTAAGATTTTGACTGTTCTTAGCACATGATAAAAAAGTTAGTTAGTTGTAGTGTTTGGTATTTTTGCATATTGGCACAATACAATACTTCCTTATAGTGTTTGAAAAATTTCATTTTTTTTATTTTCTTAATAAAAAGAATCACATACAAATTACGCTATAATTAAGAAGCGAACGCTATGTAAACACATATAATAATATGTATCTAGCTATTTTACAGGGTGTCTCAAAAGGTACGAAATATTTGAAAAGGTAATAATATCCTAACAACTTTACTCACAACTAATTTATTTATAAAATACGAAAGGAGACATTTGGGAAATTACTTCCTAAAAATAACATTTATCAGATGTCGTCCGTTGCGTCGCTGGCAGTCTTCAAATACTGAGCGCACATGGAGGAATACTCGACGGAGTAGATCAGGGGTGATAAGGGCCACTTCCTCCTCGATATTCCGCTTCAGGTGTTCGACATTAGCTGGAGCATTTTGGTATACCCTTTCCTTAAGGTAGCCCCATAAGAAAAAGTCTGGAGGAGTTAAATCTGGGCTTCTTGGGAGCCAATTGATGTCACCCCGTCTAGAAATTACACGTCCGGGAAACAGCTCGTGAACCGCAGCAATGGAAGCGTTAGTTGTATGGCAAGTTGCGCCATCTTGTTGAAACCAACTGTCAACATTGTAATCTGGTCGCTGACGGAGTTCTGGCCCAAAAAACTGCTGTACCATAGCGATATGACGGTCTGAATTCACAGTTACGGCCCTGCCTCTCTCGTCCTCAAAGAAGATGATGCTTTGACTTGAGAGTGCAACCCATACCGTGACTTTCGGGCAATGTAACGGTCGTTCGTGAATATTATGCGGATTTTCCTGTCCCCAAATCCTGCTATTGTGCTTGTTGACATGCCCATTTAAATAAAAATGGGCTTCGTCACTAAAGAAAATGTTGTCGAAATTATCAAACCTCTGCAACATCTCATTAACGAAATTTAACCGCGAAGTAATTTCCCAAATGTCTCCTTTCGTATTTTATAAATAAGTTGTTCGGATATTATTCCCTTTTCAAATATTTCGTACCTTTTGAGACACCCTGTATATCATATTATGTAAACGATTCCGGTTGCGTAATTTCAAAACATACTAAAGCGCAACACGCCTATCAAAACGTTCCATTGGTTATTTCAAAATAATACTTGAGCACAACGGATTTCTACAAAATGTACTGCATTTCAACACATTTCATAAGGCACAACATACCTGCCAAAATATACAAAGGCACAACGCTATCTTCCAAAATGCTCTGTTACTATTTAGCGCTGGACTATTTAGCGTAGGACGTTTTGGCGCGAGACTTTGAGCGCTGGGACATTTAAGCGCAAGAATATTAAGCGCAGGGACATTTCAGCGCATGACTATTTAGCGCTGGGACAATACAGCGCAGGACTATTTAGCGCTGGGACAGTTTGGTATGCATCTTGACAAAGTCTTAATTTAATTTTTGCTCCTAATTGTTGACTGGCACGTGAATAATTGTTGTAAAAAATACGATCGATTACGTGCCTGCCAAAAATTCCGAGCAAAAAGGTAAACTAAAAAAGATTGGGTCTAAGAACTTAGCACAAAACAACGACACCTGGTTTAGATATCATCTGACTGCGCGCGAAAATGGCGGCTTTTTAAATTGGAATAAATTATACCGAAAGGTAAAAAAATATGTAGTTACAATATCCTAGTAATTTTCTTCCAAATAATATTTTTTGGCTTGTAATAACTTGCTTAAACGATTTATGCAATCAAGAAATACATGCATATTCCTTATTGTCGCTGAAAATTTCGCTAATTAGAAGTTATATTACTCCAATGCCAGTGACCGACACGACACGACGACTGGTTTTAAAATGGATGGTGGTAGCTCGATCCAGATCTGAGACTCCGACCAGTGTTGCCGATTGGCGGATAATTATCCGATTTTCGGATAATTTGAGGCGGTGGCGGATAATTGTCTCACCCTGTCGAAAATCTGATAAAAAACGGATAATTTAAATCCGACTGATCAGGTAAAATTAAATCAGTGTTCTATATAAATTTTCTTTTATTCGTTACCATAAAATACCTAGTAGTGTTCTAAATTCAACACCAAACAATAAAAAACATGTACTGTACACTGTACAAACAACTGATTTTATAAATTTAAAGAGATCGGATAATTTCGGACAAAATCGGATAATTTTAGGTTGGAAGAAGGATATTTTCATTGTCATTCATTGGCAACACCGATTCCGACACAAGCGCCTGCAGTGTTCAAACTATACATTCTAGATGTATATCTGGTTGACTGAAAAACTTGTCGTGGTACTCTCATATAAATTACTTTATATTTAGGATGTAGTTTATGTACTAATGATATAATAAAATCGCACTAAACTAAACTCTCGTGTCTTTGTTAAACTTACCTCGTAGGCGCTAGTTAGTTGCAGTTTGAAGAATACAGGTAGATACAAATATACAGCAACGGGAGTAAAAAATAAATGAGCGAAATTGATAAGAGTAAACTGAAATCCAAAGCTATAATTTTCACTTGCCACTCCTAGAATTGTGATTGCTGACATGAAGGAAGCCATGAGAGAGAACGCCACTGGATAAATTGGCATGTTTTTGTCAGCTAATAAATATTCCTAAAAATATATACATTTACATTCTGCTGGATCAAATAATTTATATAAATTATTATTATAAAATGTGTTGTAGAGAGTACACAAGCGCAATCATGATTTTGGCTTGGGAGTAGCTGAATCGTGGTAGTTAAAAATTGACGACAGGAGGGGTATGTATACGCCCATGTATCTATTAAAATATAATAATATATAACGTAAGATAAAAAAAACGTCCTCAGAGTATGCCGTGGAATCAGTCACGCATGTCTTGAATTATTACTCTTGAAAGGTAACATAGGTAATGGAACTGTCAAGTTTTGAAGTTTTTATTTTTAAGAAAATTCAAAATGGTAATTACGGCAGAACAAAAAGCTTTTATGATCGAAAGTTACTTTAGAAATGGTAGAACGGCTGATGGCCAGTGTATTCAACACGGAACGCCATTCAGGATTTTCAAACATAATTTCCACACAGTCATGGGTTTCGACCAGTTTCGCCAAGTTTTGACTAGATATGTGGCTTTGTTTAGAGAAACAGGAATTGTGAATAGAAAGGAAGGCGGTGGGAGACCCAAAGTTCACAGTGCACAAAAAGTAGAAGAATTGAGGCAAATTGTTAATGAACACCCACCAACCCCTAATTGGCACTTAAGCCAGCAAGTAAATGTATGCTTCGGAACTTGCAATGCAATCCTGACCTATGACCTGCATATGCATGCTTATAGTCTAAGCTCAGTCCAAGAATTGTTACCAAACGACAAGCCACAGCGAATGCAATTTTCAGAGTGGTTTATGAGTAATTAGCATAATAATGAAAACTTATCTGAAGAAGCCTTTTTTACCGACGAGGCATGGATTTACATCTCTGGTAAATTCTCAACAAATGAGAATGTGGAGTTCTGAAAATCCACATTTCTTTATAGAGAAGCCTCCACATTCACAGAAAGTTGGCGTGTGGGCGGCCATATCGAAAAGAAGGTTAATTGGACCGATTTTTTTTAAGGGACTCTCAATTGGAGGCGATACCGTAATGAAATTTTAGAAAATTTTGTAAACGCATTAGACGATCAAGAGTTGCGACCAGGCTACTTCCAGCAGGATGGCGCACCAAATCACGTAACTCTTGATAATTTAAATTTTTTGGAAGAATTTTTCGAAGACCGAATCATTAGTCGTATAATGTCAGTTAGGTGGCCACCACGGTTCTGCGATCTCACGCAGTGCGACTTTTTTATGGCCACACATTAAAAACTCGGGTTTCAAAACCCCTTGTAAAATTTAGAAGACCTACGGGGTAGAATTACAAATAAATTTCTGGAGATTAACAACTCCCCCAAGTGCTCACCAATGTTTTCGATGCTGTAAAAAGAGGAATGAGAACATATTTGGAAGTAGAAGGTGGACACGTCTCTCATTTAGTTTAAATTTATAATTTTTAGGTTCTTTGTTGTATGTGTTTTTTTTTTATTTTGTATTATATAATGACAATGACAATAATGTAATTTTCTTAAAAATAAAAACTTCAGAACTTGACAGTTTTATTTTTGATTCACCTATACCTTTTACCTGTGATACCTTTCAAGAGTAATAATTCAAAACATGCGTGACTGATTCCACGGCATACCTTGAGGACGTTTTTTTCTTTATCTTACGTTATTAGTTATTATGTAATTAGCATGCTTTTTATAAAACGGAGCAAACCATCAAGCACAACTCTAAAATAATGAATCTAAATTTATAAAAGCATATTAATTTTTTTATTATTAATTTCCCATATCATACTACATCGTGCTAAAAACAACAAAATTATTGTATTGCAATTATGAATTGTACTCCCCTATTTATTTTTAGTTAAATAAATTGTATTTTCAGTCTAAATGTTTAGACATTGTAGACATTTTGCCGCTGTAAGCAAGGAACGAATCCTCTCGGACAATCGAAAAAAGAAAACTATTCCTAATCGTAACAAAAAAAATCACAGTATTGACCAGTATACGTACGATATTATATTATTATTTCTGTAATTTGTTTTGTCAATTGTCATTTACTGCTGTCTTTTCTTTCTCTCTCCGTGTAAAATTAAGCAGTTAGGTGCGGTGGTCGGGTAAAACCGGAAGTTCTAATACTTGCAATAATAATATGATATGATAATATTGATAATATGATTTTACAGTTTGTTTATGTACAGTTATAGAGAGGAGCCCATATCATGCTGTTATATTCTAGAATGCTTCTGACTAGAAAATAGAAAAGTGATTGCAGTGCTCTTGTATTGTGAATTTGTCCACAGTTTCTTTTAATAAAAGCGAACATTCTAAAGCTTGAAATTACAGTATTATCAAGATCAAAATTAAGGTTTAAATCTTTGTCAGAAATAATTCCTAAATCATTAATACTTATAACAGATTCTAGTTCTATCTCATTTATCCTAAAACTAAATATCATAAGCGAATAAATTTTATAAAATGTCATTATTTTGCATTTGGTTATAGTCATATTTAAAAAGTTATCCTTACACCTCCCAACAAAGCTATCTAAATCACACTGGACGAGTTCTCAATCACTATATGAAGAAACAATAGCAAACAGCTTCAAGTCGTTGGCATACAATAAACACTTGCACAATTTAAAAAGTTAATGATACTGGTTCCAAACGAGAACCTTCTCTAGACTTCAACTCTATCCAACCCGACATAGCACCATGCAATTTAATACCTACATTGATTTCGTACAGAGAGGTAAGAGCGAACTCATTGTAAGAATGCTCTATGACAGTTTTACAATGAGAAGATCATGGCACACACTATTAAAGGCTTTATCCAAGTCTCGGCCGCAATAATGTAATATGCCTAAAAACAGTAGAGAACTTGTCTGTTAAAATGGATTCGAAAATTTTGGAAAACACTGACAGCAATAATATTCCTCTATAATTCTCAACTGAACTACGATCCCCTGATTTGAACACATGAATAAGACTTGCATGCTTCCATACAGATGGAAACGTCCCAGTGTCTATAGATCTCTGAAAGATATTACAGAGGGGTGCAACACGTGATGAACTGCAATTCTTTACAAAGAATGGTGTCAAGTCAAGCCATCCAAGCGTGATCCCTTTTTGTAGTCGAGATCCCTGATTTTATTGGAAATCTCTTTATTGTTAAAATAATGTATTGAGAGATAAACGCAGTCCCTAACATCATCTACAGCCGGTATCTCGAAGTCTTAATATTCATAATAGACCACTTGAAAATGCTCAGAGAAAGTATTCACGACCTCGACAGATCCAGGTACGCTTCCACCTTGTAATGTTTGGTATATTGTAGTGCTTGCGCAAGCCAGTAATGTATGACCAGAAGTGTTTGATATTGGCAGAAATGCCAGGAATGACACAAACAACAGGTAACATATGTTATATCAATCAAACTTGGCCTCACGCTGAACTTCCGAATAATATTACGTGACAAAATCTGTATGTAGGCCACACTTCTTATATTTTTGGTATAACATGTTTTTCTTACCAATGAGTTGTACCCATTTGGAATACTTTTCGTTAGGAATGAATCTGGATGGAACAAACCGATCAAGAGCATCATCAATGGCATTGTAAAACATTAAAACGCCCATGGATTTATTAATAATGGATACGGGATGATTTAACAATCTTTGAAGCCAAAACAAACCATTCTAAGCGACACTGTAAACACAATTTGTAAACATTGGCCACATCTTATTTTACCTTGTATTTTTGTACAAAAAATACGTTAGAAGTATCACAAGATTTACTAAAAGTAATAAAAGCCCTAAAATATTTCATTTTTCTGCTAAATAATAATAAATTTAAGTTAAAAAGGTTTTATTATTTATAGGTTATATTATTTCTAAAGGTTTATTTAAAGTGGCTCCGAGTCATTTATAAATCTATAAGCTAGGGTTACCAGATCAAAAATGTTCTAGCCAGGACACATTTATAAAAAAATCCGGACAAATTCCGGACGTTATAAAATTTCTTCTGAAAAAGTATGAGAAGTTATTTTTTACTCACTTAAGGGAGTGGTTTTACTACTTTTAGGTGCTTTACTTTACTACCAAAACAAACAAAAGAAAAACTTATTTCATAAAAAACATAAACTAACAAAAATAATAAGTCCGTGCCATTAGTTAACTTTAACCTGAACAAACCTTGGCCCCCCGATCTCCGCCGCTGACGGTACCAACGCCGTATCACATCGCGTATGCGCGGAACTGAGTGGAAAGCGTTTCGACTGAGCCAAATTAAAAATTTAAGGACAAAAGTTGTTCCTTACATCGTCAGAAATATGTTTTGCCAAAAGACTTTTTCTCTAAAACCAGTGGTTCTGCGGTTATAAGGAAATAAACAATTAAATTGTTTATAACAATTGATCGCGCTAGAATTTTTCAATGCTGATAATTTTCGTTCAATCTACACCTAATTTTTAATGTTCATGATTTTTTCAAATTTTTCTGAGCGATCCTTCTGGTGATAAGGGTGGGGGACAGCAACTGTTTTAACGTTTTTCCCAAAAAATGTTTAAAAAAATGCATAAAAAATACGTCATATATGTTGTTAAATTCGTGCTTCAATAAGCTTTCATTTGATACCCTACACGATGCCCTTGAAAAAAAATCCATGTCCCACTTTATCCCCTGAAATTAACCCCAGAATCAAAATTCAACTTTTTATACTTCACGTCTATAATTGGGCCACCACACTCTATGTCTGTGCTAAATTTCAAACTTGTACGTCCACTGGGTTCAGAGAAAATCGCCTATTATAGACGGACGGCCGGACACCGAAGTGCATGATTCCATAAGTTTTCCGTTTTACGGAACACTAAAAACAGAACAAATATTATATTTATTTATTATTCTAACGAAAAGCGTTTATCTGGAATTTGTTAACAACGGCTTTTTAAAGTTTTTTGAAAAGTGATTTTATTAATCTGTCATGTTTTTTGCAGTGGCGGCTGGTGAAATTTCAAAGTTGTATATCTCTGTTCCTACTTACAGGACCCGAACCAAATTTACGGGTTTTAATAGTGAGCCCACTGGAAATGTTTTGGTAAAGAAAAAAAACATTTTGTAATTTGCGAAAAAAAGTTAAATTTTTGGTGTGCCCCTCCCAGGAAAACAATGAAAGCGTTTAGGTATTTTATGTATTCTTTTTTCTAAACAAATTTTACATCATTCTGTCGACAGTTTTTAAATTTTGAGAGAAAAAAAGATGTTAGTAGAAAGTTATAGTCATTTGAATTTTTTCGTAAATTTTATTTTAGGCTTAAAAAAATTCAAATGACTATAACTTTCTACTAACACCTTTTTTTCTCTCAAAATTTAAAAACTGTCGACAGAATGATGTAAAATTTGGTTAGAAAAAAGAATAAATAAAATACCTAGACGTTTTCATTTTTTTCCTAGGAGGGGCACACCAAAAATTTAACTTTTTTTCGCAAATTACAAGATGATGTTTTTCTTTACCAAAACATTCCCAGTGGGCTCACTATTAAAACCCTTAAATTTGGTTCGGGTCCTGTAAGTAGGAACAGAGATATACAACTTCGAAATTTCACCAGCCGCCACTGGTTTTTTGTGTTATTTTTAATATCCGGACGCTTATGCAAAATCCGCCCGGAAGCACCCGGACGTAGTAAAAACCCGAACATGTCCGGGCAAATCCGGACGTCTGGTAACCCTATACCTATATAAGCCGCACTTTTTCTTTTCTAGTTCAATAGACAAAGATGTACGTGTAACCGAGTGTTCAGACCTTGGATTCATCCAAGGTAATGTCTCTGCTGGTTGCTTAGGAAATACGTCTGAACGTATTTCCTAAGCAACCAGCAGAGACAGCAACACTTCTGAGCTCCAACACTCCAATGCTATTTTATCTCTTTCTACTACCATTCTTGATTCAATTACGTATTTCCTTAAAGTTCGTAAACTCTACCTCTAGGGGAAATGTTTTCATACCAAACCCCAGCTGGGACCAAACAACAAATAAACAGGCTTCACGTTCGATACGCTCACAGTATACGGACATCGAATCCTTTCTTAATAAATCCATGAAAACGACTTTATCAATATAAAAGTCATCGTTAATACGTTAATAAAAGACCAATCTGTATTTAATAAATAATCATTTCATTCATTGTAGTCAGCCCTTTCAAACTGCAGGAATTTCATTTCAGTAGCTGAATGCATAGGGGTCTGAGTTTTAATAACAATCTATATATCTAAAGCTGGATGAAAATCGTCCAAGCGACAAAGGGGGTAGGAAGCTGCAGATAGTGAGATACAGCCAAGTATTCGCAGTCATTACACAATAGTCGTATAAAGAAAACCAAATAGTGCTGTTGCACATACACATATACTACAGTTTTAGTTCCTGATATTACTCCTGTAATTTGACCCCCGGAGAAACATGCCTCAATTCAACACTGACTGTATTACCCCTTTACCCCTTTTGCAAATATGAAACTAAAGAAGTATAACCAATGAATTTCTATCTATCTATTTTTTTTTAATTATAGCGAAATAATTTCATCATATTTCATATGCCCTTATAAGAATGTCTATTATGATAACACGTTTAATTTATATTTATATAGCTTACTTATATGAACCTAAAATAAAAAAATAAAATGAAACTGAATTCCAACAATTTATAAAAAGCGAAACTACAAAATTAAAATTATAGATGAATATAGAAATATTAAAGAAGATCCTGGCTTTATTATGTAAATGTATGAGAACGAGAACCGTTATCGTATATGGTCAGGTTTATGACTGTCGAAGAAATATGTAAATGTTTTAAGGTGTGTTTGATCAGTCAAATTCTTGGCCAAATCAAAAATAAAGACACTTAAATATAAGAACGATTTGGATTGAATTTTTTTAAAATGTAATTTACATAAATACGATTGCGGTATTAGAGCCGCTTTAAAATGTTATTGGTTGTTATATCACGAAGCGGGTAAGGCAAATTCGCGTGTGCAATAAAATTGCTCTCGTGGTAGTCGTCTTCTCAGACATTTCGTCCCTGGACAACTGTTCCCCGGACGTTTCGTTCCCGGACGTTCAGTCCCCGAACATTTCGTACCCCGAATTTTTCGTATCTACTACGGATTTTTTGTACCCCACTACTTTAATGTCATAATAAATTTGATATTGTGCCGTTTTAAGTTTTTAAAATATCACAATGTACTGGTAAGTATATTCTTTCTAAGAGGGGCCAAGAAAAGCTTCTTCATACTAATTAGAACAAATGTCAAATTGGAGAGAACACTACACAGTTCTGAAAATTAATTTTATAGAAAATATTTTTTCGAATCTACATTCTTTCGAAAGACGCTTTTCCAAAATTATGATTTTTCGATGTAAAAGAGCGCCGCGTCGATATGTTTTCAACATTTTTTCCGTAAAAACAATAATGTTATGTAAAAATTTGCTACCATTTTAAAAAGTAGACCTAGTTTAATAGAAAAGTGCCATTTATTTCTGAATAGCCAGCTGCATATCCCTCTGCTACTAGAAAAAGACAAAATCAAAGCTACGGTCTTTTTTTAGTTCGCATTTTCGAAGCTGTTAATGTTTAAAATTGAATTTTCAAACTGTATTTCGAAAAAATATATTTTCGAAGAATCTGATTTTCAAAAAATATATTTTAGAAAAAGGTATTTTTAAAAACTTACTAAAAAACTTTTCAAAAAAAGATGTACTTTAAGAGAATTAATTTTTCGAACAATATTATCGAAAATCTTTCGTAATTTTCTTTTCTATCTTTTTTTACATCTGATAAATTATCAGAAAACTAAGACTAGTAAATGCATATATTAAAGGTTAGGAACGAATGTTCGACAGGATGGCTTTTCGTCCCCTTGAAAATGAGTTTCGTCCCTGGATTACTGGCGATTTGCCAGAATAGGTTTTTAACTTACTATTCTTAGTCAGATTTTCTTGTACTCAGGCGTTTTCTCATTGATGTCTACTTAAATGTCCGGGGAACGAGTGTGTGAAATGTCCGCGGACAAAACGTCCAGGGCGATACGTCCAGTGACGAATTGTCCAGGAACGAAAAGTCCGTAAACCGCTCTCGTAGGTATTTAAATATTACGTTTGTCAAAAAAGTTTCATTTTATACTCAGATCTCATTCTTTTTTCCAGATAAAACAAAACAATAATGTATTGGCGTATTTTTGTTTCCTTATCGTCAAATTTAAAAGTGCAGGTATACCGTAATAGCGATAACAAACAAACTATTAAGAAATATCGATAAACACTGGAGGGGAAATTGTAGGTACTTATATGTTACAGTCAAAACTTATACGAAGTCCTGGCAAAAACTGCAGACAAAAAAGAAAGAAGAGTTGTGGTTGAACGAAGAAGTGCACAGAACTAATAATAAAGGATAAGGGAAAGATAAAGGCTAAGAAAAGGTGGGGTGTTTCAGCAACGAAAGACGATTAGAATCGTTGCAAAATGGCTAGTAAAGAATAAAAAAAAACAGTGGCCAAGGATAACGTAACAAAAGATTTTACTCAAATTGGACACGCACAGGTTCAGGATGATCAAGAAAGAGTATTAAACAATAACGACAATATTAAGGAGAGGTTGGGAAAGTTATTTTAAAAACTACTAAATGAACGGAATTCGGGCGGGCCTTCGGGAATGGATTCTCAAATCTTAGTACCTACAATGAGATCTAATACAAGGGATTTAGACACAAACACAAAATGCCTAATCAAAGGAGAGGCCATCAACATTATGCCTATTTTTAAGGAAAAGGAGGATATTCAAGACTGGAAATTATCGATGACTCAAGCTGATGTCAGTCTCTGTGAACAGAGACTTACAAAGGGACTACAAAACATGTTTTAATAACTTTTATATAATATTATGCTGTAGTTGAGTTCCCCTTAGAACGAGGAATGTCAATGCGTACTTGTCGGATTGACACTACAATTTTCCATTTTGATTGGCTTGCACCATATAGGGTTCGAGCTTAAGCCAGTAACTATTCAACCTTGTTGCGAATTTTATTTAGAAAGTAAGAGACGAGGCACGAGGCACCCTGGTGCATAATGTTTACGAACGGTATTGTAATCTGTAGCACCAGCAGCGAAGAGACGTTGAGAGGAATGTAAAGAGCTGGAGGAGATCCTTAGAAAATATTGTTTCGGTTCTTTTTTGTGAAGAATTAGAGATTCTTTCAAATCTGGCTTTCACAGGTTTCCATAAATATTTATTCCATCTCTCTGTTATTTTAAAGCTTATTTTAAAAGAGTTTTTTTGTTGGTTAAATTAAGAGGCCGGTGATTGCCACCTGGACAAACTAAGAGGCCTAAAATTTGATATCAAAAAGTAAAGAACATGAAGGGAGAAGGAAGATGAGAAATAGGGAAGAAAAGCTAAAGTATAAAATTTAACACCTTTACAGAAAGTACAGTAGGTTGAATTTGGAAATAATACGCAGAATGCAAGCGGGATGGAGGAAAGTCTCCGATGTTTTGTGTGATTATGGGATAAGTGCGAGAAAGAAGGATGATTGGTTTATAAAACAATAGTTAGACCTGCGATGACGTATTGAGCGAAAACACAGACAAAATATCGCTCATTCGAAAGAACAGTGACACAACTCAAAATTTTTTAAATTTGAGATTATTTATGAAAAATACCGCAAAAGTCCTAAATAATGCTGTGGAATAACGACACATTTATATTTTAACAATTACCCGCGAGATGGCAATAGTGTCATTACTCTTATGGCGCGAAAGTGAACCAATCATTCGTGCAACACCGTCGCATTTAGTATTGTTTCAGCATTTGACAGAAGAAGTCACGCCAATTATCCGAAATAGTGTCACATTTCGAAAAAAGCTTTACCGGTAAGTAAAATTGTTTTAATTATTTAGGACAATACCGGCGTATTTAGAGTTATGTCGTTATTTCTTATAATTTTGTAGGGAAATTTTCAAATTAATTTTGACAGAAAACGCCACATTTTGTGCTGTGTCGTTGTTTTAGTTAAATTTGTGGTATAATAATTGATACTTAACTTCACATTTCGCGATGTGACATTGACAAGAATGGCGAAAAAGACCGGAGACCCTTAGAAAGTCCAAGAAATGTCATACGAAGATTTTTACGATTTTAAAGCTTTGGCTAACTCTATAGGCATAGGAAATAATTTACCATTTAAGATTTCGGACGTACAAATTTTGAAAGTTGAGAAGAATCAATCAAACAAAATTTTCTATAGAATGTCATTTGAACAAAAACATTTTGATGATGTAAACATAGAAAAGCCACGAAGTGTTAGAGGAAGAAGCACAGAAGCTATCACATTGTTACCAGCTTACAAAAATAAAATTGGGATAAGCGACAATACAATGAAAAGCTTGCTTTCATTATTTGATGAAAATCCTAATAAAGGTGCGCCTATTCCTAGAATTTATAAGGAATGTTACAACAATCTTTAGTAGGTGTTTTCGGTATTTTGTTACTATGTATTATCGTTATTTACCTAGTTTTGTCTATTATATAGTTGTAAGTTTTCAATGTAATAGTTTTATAGAGTTATGTTTGTGTGTTTTTTTTTATCTTCTGACAGCTCACGAAGACCGAAGTCTAAGTACTATGTACCGTGGGTGTACTGGGGGGTTTGTTTATGTGCAATAATTATTGTTATTACATTTAATGTAAAAAAGTAAACTTTTACTTATTAAACCATTTTTTACAAAATTAGTTTTATTTATTTTATTTAAAATAATAATAATAATATTGATAATATTAATAAGGAATAGTGTCATAAATCAGAACAAATATCAAAAAAGACTGAATTACTTTGATATTTTGTAAAATTGGTATTATATTATATGAAAAATTCCTATACGGTACATTTTATTAAGGTTTTAGTCAAAAAGTGAGAATTTGATAACTACAATTTAAAAAAAACAGATAGTGAAAATTTAAAATGCGTCTCCTGCAAATTTCCAGTTTTTCGAGTTATGACACTGTTCTTTCGAATGAGCGATATATTTAGACCATCACAACGTATTCGCGACACCAGCTGAATCCGTCCAATGTATGGGCGAAAAAGTGCGTTTGTACGCGTATGGTGCCAGTCAGGTTTTTAAACGACGGTTCTCTCGAGGCATGCGCACTCGGGACGTCTCGCAAAAGTGGTTGTTGAACTCAATGACGCAATTCGGCGATCAGAACCGGACCCAGTTGTAATCACTGAAGGAAACACATGGAATACAGCTGTTGTAAATGCTGAAGTTGCTATTTCCATTTGCAAAAATACTTTTAAGTTTTGAGTTGTTAAGATTAACTCTAACCAAATAAATTTTCTAACTTTTATCTTAAATGCACTCCGGTGTTGACGTGAACACACACACGGAGAAGTAGAAATATTTATCAGTGACGTATATTGAGTGTGGTCAAGGTGTCAGAAAGGCACTGAGGGGGGTGTGTGTATTAGGGGCATTGTATAAGGGGTAAGATGGTGTAAGAAGGTCATATATAGTGTCTATGCCTCCTTCCCCTATATTGCATAAGGGTGAGTGAGTGTCCAAAATGCATATTTGCGCTTTCGCCAAAGGGGCACTAAAAATACTAGTGGGCCATGGTAGAGGTGGGTATTTTAAAAGGGATGGCGAAAGAAAAAAGCTCTTTCGCCAGAGTATCGCTAAGATATCAGTGGATTAGAAGGGTGAGTGTCCAAAAGGCATATTTGCGCTTTCGCCAAAGGGGCACTAAAAATACTAGTGGATTAGGGTAGAGGGGAGTATTTTAAAAGGGATGGCGAAAGAAAAAAGCGCTTTCGCCAAAGGATCGCTAAGATATCAGTGGATTAGAAGGGTGAGTGTCCAAAGGGCATATTTGCGATTTCGCCAAAGGGGCACTAAAAATACTAGTGGATTGGGGTAGAGGGGAGTATTTTAAAAGTGATGGCGAAAGAGAAAGGCGCTTTCGCCAAAAGATCGCTAAGATATCAGTGTATTAGAAGGGTGAGTGTCCAAAAGGCATATTTGCGCTTTCGTCAAAGGGGCACTAAAAATACTAGTGGATTAAGGTAGAGGGGAGCATTTTAAAAGGGATGGCGAAAGAAAAAAGCGCTTTCGCCAAAGGATCGCTAAGATATCAATGGATTAGATTGACATGGGGCCGTAAGTAAGTAGCGCTTTCACCAAAGTATCAAGTGCACACACTGTAAATAGGTGTAAAAATATTTACAGCTTACCATAGAACTTGGTTTGTTCAATAATTATACAGGATGGGATGCCTATCCAATAAAATATACACATAGTTTTGGTAATTTTTTTATTTACTATTTTACTTCTTAATACAGTTGTATATTTTATTTCTATTGTTTAGAATACTATGTTTATCTTTTATTTCAACTTTCAATTTTGGAAATGTAACGTTTAAAAATTTAAGAGACGCACTGTATATGTATAAGCTGAGCTATTTTCGAGGAATTATTGACAGTTTTGTATAGCAAGAAAACTCAGATTTAAGCCAACAAACTATACAATTTTTGTTAAAATCTCACTAATGGTTACATTTTTATCATTAATAAAAAGAATAATTACAAGTAATATATTTAGCATTTATTACTCGATAAAAGATTCACGTCATGTGAAATAAATTTTGAAGTACGGTCCTGTCTATCACAAGGCAAACGTTCGACAAGGCGCAAGCCCGCAGAAGACCGTCTGTGTTTACGGATTCAGCTCGGTAAATTTGCCACATTCGCAAATGACATTATTTCTCTATTATATATTTTCTCTATGAGCGAAAACCTGCCTAATTCTAAAGACGTTAAAAGTGAAAGAAATAAGAATGTTAAGATGGATATGAGTAGAGCAACAAGGTGTTAAGGACCTCTGCCGTCAAAATGTAAAAGGACTGCTGACGCCGATTTTCCAAATAAAATTAACTATTTTCCTAAACTTCTATTGACTTTTTCTTTACAAAAAATGGTATTAGGTACTTAGATTTTAAAAGGTTACACAATTTTTAGGAGAGAGAGACCCACTTGGTATCCCGAGTAACTGCATATATCTGCTTATATATCTGCATCGACCCTTTTACCAAGCTTGTCTTTCGTCATTCCCTCATTACCTTCATATCTACATATATCTTAATTATTATAATTACAAATACATATTTACAAATATATTAAATAAAATGTTTAAATAATGATGTTGTCCAAAGGGATGCAATCATTCCTTTATAATTATGTTGGAGTCAGTATTATTTATTCAAGAAGAACTTTGAGAACAGCAAATAATATTAATGTGTTTGTTAAATTTAAAAACTAATTAATAAAAGATTTACTAGTCTATGACTTAAATAAGAAATAGAAAAATATGTATACAGGGCGTTTTAATATTTATGTTAAAATATCTTATACGTGATATTATTAGTTGTTTATTTAATTAAATTATGCATGTTTTATGTGATAATTAGTTAACTGTAATGGTATTAATAATTGTATAATATATATTATGTACATATAATGGTTGGGTTACAACAAAGGTGAAGCAGAGATCTAACAATCGAGGAATAAGAAAACGACCATGGTTGTGGAACTATCTAAGAAGAAACAGGACAGAAGACTACATTGGCATTGGTACGAACAAGCTCTCATCAGACGAGGTAATTATGTGGTAGAAGCGTAATGATAATGGATGTGTATTGGAGACATAGGAAGACCAAAACAGATATAGGTGGATACAGTCAGAAATGACCTAAGGGAAAGAGGTTTAGCAGATGGTGGCGCTCAAGGCTGATGTGAAGACGATTACCCTGAAATGTCGATTCAGTATCAGTAGTCAGACGTAGTCCGACGAAGTCAAACAAGAAGAATAATGGTATAATTCAAATAGCGTCAAAACCCAATCTTATTAGTAAAAACAAGTTTTCACAAAAGGCTTTAATAAATACTGATTTTGCCTAGCCAAGACTATTGTATTGAATCGGGTCGTTCGGCTCTGGTAGTCATCACTTCGACCGAATCTGATCTTTTGTGAATACCCTACCTTATTTACCCATCAATTTCGCGAAGTATAGGATGTTTCTGGGGGCGCAATCAATTTATTATATCATTGGGCGCCAGAAACGTTCTTTTAAGATATTGCAGCCTTTGACGAGTTATTACTCTGCATTCACAGAGCAAGTGTTCGGCAGTTTCATCTGCTTCGTTAGTCAAGACTAGAACTGACTGACGAACAGGCGCGGCCCATGAGTTTTTTTACAGGTGGGTCAAAATTTTGTGGGCAACTACCTAGTGACATCAACGCAACAAACAAAATACACTTTTCCTACGACCACCTATGAAAGTGAGTAAAGAAGCACGGTTAACTTGGCGAGAAAGTGCCTTATATCACACGCGTGTTGAAAAGTACTTTTCAACACGTGTGTTGAAAAGTACTTGTCAACATGACATTTAAATAGATGGTGCCAATTTCATTTGTTTTATTTTCAGCACACTTGATGAAAATGTTAGTGTTGAAAGTGAGGGTTTTAAAAGACAGAAATTGAGGTTTTTTTGTAAATATTTTTGTGGTCGTAGGAAAAATATTGTGAATTACTCTTGTGAAAGTAATTTACTTACAGTGTTGCCAGAGTCTTAATTGAGAATGTCTTGATTTTCAAATTACTTCTAGGAATAGAAAAATGTTCAGAATACAAAAGAGAATACAAAGGAGAATTGGTAAATTAAAGACACTTAACGCATTTCATCCTCTTCTTGACCTCTGAGTGGCGAACCCGGGGGGGGGGGGGGGGGGGGCTCGGGGGCTGCAGCACCCCCCCCCCCCCAGGCCAACGCCCTAGACACAAAAATTTTTAAAAGTGCACTATAAATTGAAAAAAATCACCGAATTGTGATACCTCACCTCACGTTGCAGACCGTCAACCCCCCCCCCCCCAGACAAAGAGCCTCCCCCCAGGACCAAATCCTGGGTGCGCCACTGTAGACACACATCCAGTGAATAATATATATTCCTATCAACTTAACATCGCTATCTCTAAATCCGTTATAGTAACACCTTGCTGCTATATTACCAAACAAAAATAAATCGTCTCAGAATCTGCCAAGAACAAGACAAACAAACCTGATCAAATCTAGTTTTTTATTATGAATGAAAATACACTTGGCAACATCTCTTTTCTATCGCCTCGAATTTAAACTTATCGCTTATCGCATCGCACACTCGCAGTAAGAAACAACCCAACCTAAGCAAACCAAAGCAAAGAAAAAAAAATTAAAAAAGATACTAAAGAAACCTAAAACTGAGCAACCTGTCCAAGAACGTATTTCACAACTCCATAGCCACAAAAAGAAATATTTCTAACAACAGCTAAGCGCTAAACTGAAAATATAATTTTTAGGTTAAGGTAGCCTACACACTACAGCAAACAAAACAGAAGAAAATAATTATTCGTGTCGTTAGCCACTTTATAAATTCTGTTAAATGGTACTTTTAACGAAAAAGAAAGTGTTACCTTTAAAATATGTGATGTAGTGATGTGCTGTGTCTTAAATAACGACAAATATTAGAAAAATAAATACGACAATCCGTTCGGATTTTTTTTTCTCTTTCCTTCTGTTTAATCGATCATCCAACTATTTTCTTGCAAATGGGTTTTATTTAAAGTTATCTTAGTAAGAACTCAAAAAAGTTGAAAAATCTTCTTTCATGTCTATATAGAACATATTTCATTAATAATAAATATGTACATAAGTAAGTACCTACATTAAATAAATAACTTATTTTGAGCTTACCTGAACAGTTTTTTGTTTTCCACCGGTAAACCTATAATAAATTCCAATACCAGCCGAAATAATTAGCACTGTTATTAGAACTACATAATCCCAAAATCCAAAAGCCGGTTGTGCTTCCATTGTGCACACTGTGTGAAAAGTCAAATATCAACAATCACTTTTCAGTCAGACAGCTCGCCAAAATTCGTGCGACAAACGTGCAACTTATACTCGATTTGAAATTGGTTGATAGTAATAAATCATTAAAATCCGTCAAACACGTACACAGAGTGGTCCACCTAAATTGCCAAGTTTTAAATAGTATATACATTGAAAGTCTAGACCCTTTTGCATTTATTAAACTTTCCATTCCTATAGATCTGATAAGGGCGTCGAATACAAAGCTTAACCCGAGGCTCGAACAATAAGCGGTAGTATTCTACCTGTGATGTTTTGCACTCATGCACGTGCTTTCGGGTGGGTTTAAGTTTATATTAAACACAATAATTATATAATTTAGTGAACATTCGGATGTGTGGCATAATTTGTTACCCTTGTATTTGAATAAATATAATACTAATAACAATAAAGCAACTAATAAACAAGTAAATTTGGAAAAATGTTTCTATTTGAAATTCTATAAAATTTATAGTAAGTCATTACAGTTCTTCGCTTTAAATTAATCATCATCAGAAAATGAAATATCTGAGGGACTGTCTTCTTCCCCTAAATTGATAATAAGTGGTTCGACCGTTTTCTCCAGTAAACTATCCAATTGCCACATTTTTTCCTCCTCCTTTAGTACATGCTCTATACATCTTTGCCACTTCCCCGCGTTGACTTCTTGAAGCGCTTCTTCAAAGAGTTTTTGAACATCACTCATTTTATAAGTGGTATTTTTTCTAGCCACATAACCTTTCACATGAGCCCATACCAGTTCGATCGGATTTAATTCGCAATGGTAGGGGGGGAGCCGAAGCACTATTATATTTTGTTTTTTGGCCATTTCGTCAACAACATATTTTTGAAACCGATGTTTATGGGTGTTTACAATTGATAGCAACTCCTTTTTAACCATATTGTCCTCAAATTGTATTTGTTTCTCCACAAGCCACTCGATAATTTTTGCTTTTCGCCAAGCAGTTGTAGGCATCTTCTCCAATCTTCTGGAGTGATACGGAGCGTTATCTAACACAATGACGGAGCCAGGTGGAATCAGCTCTATCATTTGTTCGAAATACTCCTCAAAAACATCAGCATTCATATCCTCGTGGTAATCGCCTGTACGAACTGATTGGAATGATAATAGTCCACCTTCTAAAAATCCATTGGAGCTACCGATGTGAGTTATAATTAATCGTTTTCCTTTTCCAGAGGGCGGATTTATTCCTGTTGATAGACCGTCTAAAAATGCTTGCCGGTGAGAAGTCACATTTTTGTCTGTCCATATTTTTCCAACTGTGTAGCCTTCGTTCAGCCATGTTTCGTCCAAATAGAAAATTGTTTTGTTTTCATTGCGAAATTTTCTTATTTTTCTCAAATAATTACGTCTCCAACATACTATTTCATCTTTTTCGAGCAAATGAGACTTCCGACTATGTTTTTCCCATCTAAAATTCATTTCTCTTAGAACTTTCCATAGTTTATCTCTCTTGATTGCAGGAAAGTCTTCTTTTACTGCCCCTAAAACTCTATCCAAAGTAGGGATCTCCTTATTGAAATAGAATGAATGCACCTTTCGTCTTATGATGGCCTTTTCGTCCTCATCGATCGGTATTGTTCGCCTTCCTGGAGATGGTTTTGGTGGCGTCACGGTTCCTGTCTTTTCTTCCCGCATCAGCCTGTAGATGGTTGCTTTTCCAATACCTGTCATCTTTGAACAAAGTTCCACTGCAGAATCGATACTTATTGCACTTTTTTGATATCTAAGTGCATTAAATACATTAAGCACAATAATCTTTTCACTAATGCTTAGCGCTGATTTCGCAGCTCGCTTAACTGGAATAAATCCTGAAAGACTCTCCATTTTCAAAAATTACCCAAATGTGTGTCCTAGAATACTCGCATTAGGTTTGTTCGCTCTTAAAATGACTCACAGTTTTATACCAATAAGTAGAGGTAGCAAATTTTTCGTAACTACCTGAAAAGTAACATTGTGTATTAATTGTTCCCGGAATTCTCGGCATAATTATTTTTACCTGTTATGACAATAATGATTACTAAATTATTCGGATAAGTAAATAGGGTTCAAACCGGCACGTCAGGTAGGTGCGCCTATGGAATCGGCTGCTAAAAATGATTTATTACTATCAACCAATTTCAAATCGAGTATACATAATTCAAACATCAAAACTGAAAAAATAATATAGGTACTAGATTTTAAGGAACCAAGCTACATGCTTTTGTCGATAACGCTTAATTGCTTAAAGTGATCCTGATCAATATGGTCAGAGTGCAAAACTTGGTAGCAAAAACTAAAACATTGATAGATTTATTAATTTACAGTTGTATTAGTCCGGAGGTCAATGATCATTTGCCGTGTGATTTTATATCGATTGGTCCAGTAAATTAATCGGTATTTGTGAAGCGGTAGTTGCATATATTCATAAGCAAGGAGGAGATGTACATAATAATATGTATATAGGTATGGCATATTTTCAGATTGATAAACTCTACTAAAATAACGTACCTACCTAATTACTGTAGGTTAATATCTGCAATCAGCCCCTAAAGGGACATAATAACGTGAAAGATGGATGTATTTTTTGAAAAATGCCTAAGTATATCAAATTCAGAAGATAAACTCTTTTGTCTAGGAGCCGCACAATTAGAATTATTCTCGACTAGGTATTCGTTTTTCTGTTGCTTTTTTTATCTGAGACAGCTCACGTAGACTTCAAGCCTAAGTACTAACGTACCGTGGGCGTCTGAAGGGAAATGTAATCTAATGACACTGGATTTAAAGGCTTGGAGGTTGGCAGGGGAAGGGAAAACATCTGCAGGCAGTCCGTTCCATAATCTGGAGACCCTACATATGAATGAGCGGGAGAAGTGGGATGTTCTAGGCTTTTGTAGCTGGACAGTAAAGGGATGCATACGTAACGCGCCTCTTGTTCAGTGGCGGCGCCAGGGGTGGGCGCGGTTGGGCGAGCGCCCAACCCAAATCATTCTCGCCCAACCTGCTAAATCGAGCATGTGAGCAAAAAAAATAAAGAAAAACCCAGTAGTTAAAATTAAGAAGAGATAAACCATCGCTTTCAACATTATAAATGTATAGACCTTATATGTATATCAATAATTATACGTAAACGATTAAAAAAAAACTATACCTACTATTGTCCTATGCCTATATAAACTAATAAATAAAATATAACTCATTTTATTGCATGTTCGGCACGCGATACAATGTGGTCCTTTTGTTTTAAGCCGCTTATCGATCCGGTCAATCGGAAGGCCTTTGTATGTGGAAATCGAAATAAACACCGCCCTGTCGGCACTCGGCACTACATTACAAAATTTGAGAACCTGTGTTTTTATTAGTGGATCTTTTGCATATAATGCGTTTTTACAAATCTAAAGAGAGCTACATCCAGAAGATAAACCTGTGGAACTAAAAAGACTTGGTGATACAACGTGGACGTCACACGTATCAAGCTGTTGGGCTGTAAAAAAACACTGCCAGCAATAATGATTTATTTAACCAATATATAACAGAAAACAACGTTCGCTCTCCCGAAGGATCCTTAAACAATATTAATTTTACTTTTTATTCAATTTAGAAGTTTTTTGTGAATTCTTGTCAAAAATAAAAAATGTTTCTGATTATTTACAAAGCCAAAATAGTGATATTTTAAAAAGTTTAACATTAGTGGAATCACTAAGTTTAACATTAGTGGAATCACTAAAACAGTTCTATATTTGTTCTATATTTGTATCATACAGGCACTATTCTGAATTTGAAAAGTTATGGACTGCGACTCTAGAACACGCCTTCGCTAATAATATTAACTTAGATGATGTAAATAATAAAAGATCAAAAAAATTACCATCTAAATTTAATAATTCTGTGATCATACAAAAAAATTAAATCACTTAAAGAGGATAGATGTGTTACTAAAAAAAGTGAATTTCAAGCTAAATTATATTATCCCGTTATTGATCGAATTACTTCAGAACTTTGTCGGAGATTTGATGAAAATGCTAGTGACTCTAAAGATCTAAACCCCTTTAGAACACTAGCATTTTCATCAAACCCGTTGAATATAGCATCCGTCGAAAATGAATTAAAATTACTACCGAAAACCATTGAAAGGTATGAAATTAATCATGATGTTAAAATAAAGACCTTATCAGATCTTGCAATTTTTCTGCAGGGATTTAATGTAGTATATCACGAAATAAATAATTTGTGCAACATTACGATAACCGTGCCCCTTCAAGTACCAGTTGTGAATGTGAAAGGTCGTTTAATGGCTTAAAAAGAATAAAAAATTATTTAAGGACAACAATGTCACAAGAGAGGATCGCATATTTGGGAATTTAATACCTTTGGTAATAATGGTTAATATGGTAATAATAACTTTATTAACGGACTTCCTCTGTACGCGACTATAGGAGAAGTTCCAGTGCGTTGTTTTCAAAGTGCTGTCTTGGGAATTGTAAAACATTATTGAACCGTTTTTGCATTGGATGATATTCCTTCAGATTAGTACACTGATTTTTCACCATTACGTAATATCTCACATTATCGAAATATTTATAGGAAAAAAAGTTGAGCATATGAGCATAGTCAAGTTTACTTCACAAATGATGAGTATTGATGAGTAACAAATGATTTGTTTGGGGTCCGAGTTAACATTTTACTTTTTTGTGATAAATTAACTTGTCTAGTTGTATTACAAGATATTTGTCTTAGAAATCCTTAGAAAAGGTTTTGGGAAGAAGTGAGATATATTATTATTGGTTTCCTTCTGCATAGAAAATAAAGTAGAAAAAGATGGTACAGCCCAATTAAACCTGAAAGTTTGGGTTGGGTTGGGTGAATATGTCCTTTCTAGGGTGATACTTGATTATGGTACAAGATCTGTGGGGGGATAGATTTCACTAATAAATACAAGAGAAGACGTGATACGAGTATTAAAAGGGTTTCCAGAAGCCTTCGTATTCGTCATACAATCCAATGTATTTTTTGATTGAGTTTTAAAAATATTTCCGAAACGATTTACAGTAATTAAACAAAAATGTGTTGATATTATTGTGACAGTAAAATCAATAAGCTATAGAACAGTAATATTTGTTTTTTAAATTAAACATGCACCACTAGCCTTTTTTAAAAGTTAATTGGTGATACAAATTAGAATTAATACTTTGGGATAAGAAATGTATAGATGAGTAAGACAAGCTCTGATTGGTTAATAATTTTACAATGTTATAAGACTAACGATTTGTTATAATAATGAAGAAACTATTTACGTATTTAAAAACAGACGGTAAAAAACTCGTTCGTTTGTTCCCGGACTATGTGTACAACAGAGATATAATTAAGTCAATAAATTACTAACTTGTATTTTTATTATGATTATGTTTCAGAAAACAATTTGTTTTTATAATATAATTTAATTTGCTTTAAATGAAATAGTGTCGCGTGTCCTTCGCTTACGAAATATAAAAATTGTTTTGCCTAATTTTTAAGTTGCATGCGAAATATATATTTAATAAATTATTTCAGCAAAAAATGTATACTGTATTAATTATATTAAAATAAGCGTAAAATTGGCAAACTATCTTTATTGATGGATGCCAGGACAGCTTACATATTTCGTTTTCAGGAAAATCATTTATTTTTATTCTAAAAATGGTGTCAAAAAATTAGGAATAATTTTGTCACTTTTTTTAGTTTTTCTGAAAATGCAATTAGTCTTCTTTTTCAGTCCTAGCCTTAACATGGCCTTTTTTAAGTGTTACTTTATTGCCACTTGGCCTTTTCTGGTTCGTAACTACTTTAATAAATTATTTTCAAGAAAATTATACCAGGTGGATTTTAAATTTTTTCCCAGACTATTTTAAAAGCTCTTCAGTATAGAGAAAAAAAATATTACTTTACTGACTTTTATAATGTAATACGTCTTACAGAAGGTTTTTTTACTAGCTTAAAACTAAATTTTTGGCACTTAGCCGACTTATCGATTCCACTCTTTAATTGTTTGTCACTTTTTTTTTAGTTTTCTAAAAATACAATTTTTAAACCTGCCCGTCTAGTAAAATAACATATAAAAGATTCATGATATTGGGACTATTTTTTTGGTCTTTCTTCGCGTAAAAGTGCTGAACGATAAATTAGGCGGTAAGGTATTCTGGAGGTTTCACAGATAGCTCTGTTGTGCTTTAAGATCACTTGCTGATTTTTTAAAATGAAAACTGAGAAAGGTATGACCTAGCGAATCACCTTACCGCTTACCGGTAGAAAATTTATTTTTCCTTCTTGTCCCTTATTATTTTAAAATTTGTCAATTCATTATTGATTTACTCAACAAGTCGCAATCTATACAGATACTAGCAATACGTCACCCATTCTGCGAACGAGATAACTATTAATACGTTTTACATACATTATGTAATAATGTAATTATTGTACTTGTATTAAAATTTGAGTTATGTACATATGCATACTGTAGGTAAATATGGATTTTAATAATATTGTTTCTGATATAATACCTATAATAATCTCAATCGACAGTGGACAGGTAAAATGTCTTAAGCCAAAAATACAGAGCTTTATAAGAAAGCATTTTAAAATTAAAATTTCAGGAAAAAATTAATAAAATACTTTTTTTGGATTTGAATTTCAGTCAATAAAAACGAATGCGTTGTATAATTTTTTGCATTTAGGTATGTTTGTTAATTGTTGCGTGTTTTTATTACTTTTTAAAATAAGTGACGCTTTAGTCAATATGCATTGTTGACTTGGCTGTCAGCTGTAGGGTACGTCATAACGTATTAAATCCATTTAAGTTGCAGAATCAAGTAAGAAGCCTAATTATGTAGCTAATCTGTTTTCTTTATTCTCAATAATATGGCAACAAAATTCTCTAATAAATGAGCTCTTTTTCGCGTGGACGACATCATGTTTGGTTTGTTCCAATCCAATTACAAAACCTTACCATTACGACAGGGCCGTTCCTGGGCAGGGTGCTGGTGGTGCCCTTGCACCAGGGCGTCCTAACACGACGGGCGGCCAACGCTAGAGAAAAATTGATTAAAACCGCTAAACCAAATTAATTTCTTTAAATTTTAAGTAAATTAAAATGGAAACAGTTTTCAAAATAGAGCAAACAATCGCAATCAGAATCATCGGGACTTACCCGGTCCCGGTATCACATTTTATCTGGGTCACAGGCTATAGTTATATTTCCTGAAACGAACACAACATGATGATTGTTTTAAGAGTTTATGTTTTTTAATTATTATTTTTATTAGGTAGGTGTTTGTTTAAATAAATTAACACGTTTAAAACGATGTATTTATTTATTTATCTTGCTGCTTTATCCCTCTAAATAAAATATATGTTTCATTTTTCATTGAATATTAGGTTATTCTTTTTTTGTTTGTTCTTTGCTAGTAAAATGGTAATTTTATAGATCAAAACTGCGAGGATTTTCGGATATATATCATTACGTTAATAATAAAGTCAACGAATCAACCAGAAGTTTTCATTTTAAGTAATATACTCGTAACATTTAAAAATAAGTTTAATATCTATTTTATATAGCAAATTAAATGTTTTAACAACCTTGTATCTCGTAAGAGCAAGTAATTAAAAGCCAAAAAAAAAATTAAACGCATTTTTTGGTTGGCGCGGTAATTTTAATTTTGAACCAGGCAAGCATAACAACAGGGTGTTATTAAAAATAGCTGTGCGGTATGTATATGTTCGGGACCGCTAATCACACGCTGATCAAAAGGGCGAGGGGCAGTTGCCCCCCCCCCCCCCTGGTCCCCACCTAGGGTTGCCAACCCTCCCGATATAGGCGGGAGACTCCCAATTTTCTAATAAATCTCCCGCCTCCCGATTAACATATTAAAACTCCCGCTTTTCCGTTTTTTTATATAGTAAACAACATATACATATTTATACTTCTAGCTGAGAAAAAAATACACAAAATTAAAAGAAAGAAAATATTACATTTAAAATCGATCTGGCAACCTCACTTGACTGTACCTAGCAGTGAACTGCCGCGCCGCGACGGTGATTGATGGTCGTATTTTTATAAATTATACCTCAGATAAGTCCATAGACAAAATATATTTAGACCATCACAACGTATTCGCGACACCAGCTGAATGCGTCCAATGTATGGGCGAAAAAGTGCGTTTGTACGCATATGGCGCCAGCAGGTTTTTAAACGACGGTCCTCTCGAGGCATGCGCACTTGGGACGTCTCGCAAAAGTGGTTGTTGAACTCAATGACGCAACTCGGCGATCAGAACCGGGCCGAAAAAATCTCAGTCATTTTCATGTTATGGTATTTTTGGTTGGGGTGGCGAATATAGCGAAGCTCTGAAGCTTGTTATTTCGATACAAAAATAGTCTTTACAAAGTGTTAAAGACATTTCATATGTTTCGCCAATTATGTATCCAACTTTTAAATATAAGGAATTATTTCGTAGTCTATTTCTTACAATTAGTGCATAAATACAAATAGTTTAATTCCAAATTTAAATTATATCAATATGTGAAAGAATAGTAGGTAAAAAATATAATTTATCTTAAATGCACTCCGGTGTTGAAGTGAATACACACACGGAGAAGAAGAAATATTTGTCAGTGACGTATATTGAGTGTGGTCAAGGTGTCAGAAAGGCACTGATGGGGTGTGTGTGTGTATTAGGGGCATTGTATAAGGGGTAAGGTGGTGTAAGAAGGTCATATATATAGTGACAATGCCTCCTTCCCCTATATTGCATAAGGGTGAGTGTCCAAAAGGCATATTTGCGCTTTCGCCAAAGGGGCACTAAAAATACTAGTGGATTAGGGTAGAGGGGAGTATTTTAAAAGGGATGGCGAAAGAAAAAAGCGCTTTCGCCAAAGGATCGCTAAGATATCAGTGGATTAGATTGACATGGGGCAGTAAGTAAGTAGCGCTTTCACCAAAGTATCAAGTGCACACACTGTAAATAGGTGTAAAAATATTTACACCTTACCATAGAACTTGGTTTGTTCAATAATTGTACAATATGGGATGCCAATCCAATAAAATATACACATAGTTTTGGTATTTTTTTTATTTACTATTTTACTTCTTAAAACAGTTGCATATTTTATTTCTATTGTTTAGAATACTATGTTTATATTTTATTTCAACTTTCAATTTTGTAAATGTAACGTTTAAAAAATTAAGAGGGGGAGCATTAAAGAGACGCACTGTATATTATGTATAAACTGAGCTATTTTCGAGGAATTATCGACAGTTTTGTATAGCAAGAAAACTCAGATTTAAGCCAACAAACTATACAATTTTTGTTAAAATCTCACTAATGGTTCCATTTTTATCATTAATAAAAAGAATAATTACAAGTAATATATTTAGCATTTAGTACTCGATAAAAGATTCACGTCATGTGAAATAAATTTTGAAGTACGGTCCTGTCTATCACAAGGCAAACGTTCGACAAGGCGCAAGCCCGCAGTTTTTACGGATTCAGCTCGGTAAATTTGCCACATTCGCAAATGACATTATTCCTCTATTATATATTTTCTCTATGGATAAGTCAGATAGCAGTGATGCGTCATCGGAAATTGATTGGGTTGGTATTTTTTTTTATCAAAGACATCCCACGTAGACTTCAAGTCTAAGTACTAACGTACCGTGGGCGTCCAAAGAGAAGGGAAATTGAGTCTATTGACACGGGATTTGAAGGATTGGAGGTTGGGACGGGAAGGGAAAATATCTGCAGGCAATTTGTACTTGGTTGGGTTGCCTTGGAAATATCGAGAGCAACAATCTGAGATTCGCCATGAAATTCGAGAGACTTGTTCCAGTTATGTGTGACAAAGCTAAGGAGATCAGCTATAGATCTTTGGTGACGAAATCCGTACTGTCTGTCATGAATGATTTTGTGTTTTTCTAGATATTTGAAAGTTGATCACATTCTCCATAACTTTGCTGACAACGGAGAGAAGAGAGATAGATAGGTCCATAATTGGACGGAAGGGACTTGGAACCTGTCTTCGGGACAGGCTGCACACGAGCAGTCTTCCAGCTATCTGGGAAGATACCCTTGTTATAAGAGATTTTGAAAAGACGAGTTAAGATGGATGCAAGTTCTGGAGCGCATTTTTTTAGGACAATTGCGGGTATGCCATCCAGACCGGAGGATTTTTTGGTGTCGAGGGATAGAAGAATTTTTTGAACTTGCTTGACCTTAAGTATTATATCGGTCATTTTGTGGGGTACAGACTTAGTGGTTGGAAGAGTGAAATTGGGGGGAGGATCAGGGTGGAATTGGCAGCTAATTGTTTGGCGAATAGTTCAGCTTTCCCTTTAGAGGTGGAGATAATTTGGTTGGCAGAGGTTAGGGGAGGAAAAGTGCTTCTACAGAAGTTTTGACTAATGTTTTTGGCAAGGGACCAGAAAGATTTGCTGCCGTTGGGGCAGGAAAGCACTCTATCTTTTATGCGGCTGTTAAAAGCATTTTTGGACTCTAAGATAGTTTGGCTGTATTGATTTCTTGCCTCGGTGAAAATTTGACGATTTTCGGGTGTAGGATTTTGAAGATACCTTTTGTGAAGTTGGACTTTTTTGAGCCTGGCTTTATCACAGGCCTTGGAGAACCATGATGGTGGAGTTTAGGATTCTTGCGGTATGTGGAATGAAACCTTCAATACCTGCTAGAATAATGTCTGTGATATGAGAGCAAATTTCGGAGGGATCGGAAGTGGAAAAACAGACAGGGTTCCAAGGGAAAGCAGAGAAGAAGTTTCGAAGACCATCCCAGTCGGCAGGATTGTAGTGCCAGATCGTGCGTTCTGGCATGATTTCAGCAAACTCGGGATGTATTGGACAAGAGACGGTAATGAGGCCATGATCTGAACGACCAAGGGGAGCGCAAATAGATGTTAAGTATGGCTCAGGATGGGTGGTAAGAAAAAGATCTAGTTGATTTGCATTATGGGTAGAAACGCGGGGAAAGTATGTTGGCTCTCTGATCAAATTGGTGAGTGCTGATTGCGAAGTTTTCTGCTGCTCTGCCTTCTGGGTCAGTTTTTGTGGATCCTAACCATTCCTTGCTATGAACGTTGAAGTCGCCTAGGACGATAACTTCAGCGCAGGGAAATTCAGAGATGAGATGGTCAATTTTTGCCGAGAGAAAGTCAAAGAACTCATTGTAGGATTTGTCTGATGGGGAGCGATAGATGCAACAGATAAATTTAGTAGATTTAAGGGTGAGTTTTAGCCAGAGAATATCGGGCTTTCCTGATTCCAGGTTCGGAAGTCTGGTGCAAGAAAGACTGCTGCGAACGTAGGCACATCACATACCCCACCATGAAGGCGGAAAGATGACAGAAGTTCATAACCTGGAAACAGGAGATGATTGGTTGAGGATTTGGAGCTGATTTGGGTTTCGGTCAGAAAAAGAATGTGGGGTTTGCATGATTGGAGGTGGTGGTGGACAGAGTCCAAATTGGAATTAAGCCCGCAGATGTTGGCAGAGGTTACTACACTCTTGGAATTCTTCGATGGTGGGCCCCCCTGAGCACCCCTCGCCCACAGATCCGGTGGTATAGAAGGAATTGAAGATAATGAGCCTGAATTAACGAATGTCGACGAAATAAAACCTTCTATATCTAGATCAGGGCCAATTAATTCAGGGCTCAGGGCTTCGTTTCTCAGAAAAGAATACATCTGAACCTTTATCCAAAAAGAAAAATGGGAAGTAAAATTTAACAAAGAATGGTCTAAAAAATACCCTAGCATTGTTCAGGGAATATCAATTTCTCAAGCTAAATGAATCGCCTGTAGGTCCCAGTTTGGAATAAATCATGGTGGAGAAAACGATATAGTCAAGCACATTAAAACCGAGAAACATAAGACAATATCGAAAAAAGAGCCCATACAGGTACACTTAAAAGCTTCTTTGGAACTGATTCAATGAAAGAAGATTTAACTGTTCATGCCGAATGTAGCTTTATTTTTCATACCATAAAACATTCACAGAGTTACATCCGCTGACTGTGCCAGGAAATTATTTAAAATATTTTTCAAGATTGCCGAGAGATATTCCTGTGGTAGGACTAAGGCAACCAAAATTGTTACAAACGTTTTAGCATCAGAAGCCAAAAATATTATCTTACAGGATTTAGCCGACAACCAACCCTTCTCAATAGCAACGGATGCTTTAAATAAGGGCAGTATTAAGACATTTTTCCCCTACTAGTAAGATATTTTCATAAAAATGATGAAGTTTGTATAAACCTGCTAAAATTGTATTCGTTAGATTCAGAAAAATCAGCAGATATTGCCACAAGTCTAACGAAGCATTTAAATGAATCAGGCTTAAATATTTTAAATGTGACGGCATATTTGTGCAGATAATACTTCTGTTAATTTTGGTAAACACCAAAGTATTATTACACAGCTACAAAAAATAAATAAAAATATTATCCCAGTTGGTTGTCTTTGTCATATAATACACAACTCTGGAAAATTCCGACAAGTGGCTTTAAAATATGATTTGGAGGGTATACTAATTAAATGTTTTAATGAATTTATTAGCAGCACGAAAAAGTCAATGACTGAAATTTTTTTTTATTTTTTGTGAAGAGGACTTGTCTGAACTTTTAAGAGGTGTGCCAACAAGGTGGCTTTCATTGATTCCAGCAGCAGAACGTTTATTGAAACATTTTGCCCCCGTAAAATCATATTTCTTTTCTCAGGATTCACCACCTCCACTGCTTACCAAATTCTTTGAAGATGAATTGGCTGAAGCCTACTTAGGTAAAAAATACGTATAAGAGTCAGCTAATGTTTACATGCTGAGCATTGTCGGTATAAATATTTTTAGGTTTAATACTGAATGTTGGACAGCTAATGGATGGAATAATTGGAAAATTAGTCAGAAGCAATATTATATAGAAATTTTTACAATAATGCAAACATTACGGCGCTCATCGAATACGAAGAAAGGAGAGGAATTCTATGGGTCCTTTGCTGCGAAAATGTGAAGTCACAGGCCAATACGTTTTTGGAAAGAATTATAGGCTATCTAGAAAAATGGTATTTTTTATATTAATATTTATACCGTGTGATACATAATTATGTAGGTACAATTATAACGATGATAACAAATTTAAATCTTTAGGTGCCATGATTTTAAAAACCAGACCAAAATTAAAGGATTTTTTGAAATTATGTATCGACTTAAATGAAGATTTATTGTTTGACGAATATGTAACCCTTTCTGAATATTACGAACATCTTCCAGAAAATTTTAAAGACTTAACAATAGAAAAACAATGGATTATTTTTTTTTAAACTCATAGGGTACCTAATTTTTTTAAAACCCCATCAGGTTGGGTTGGGTTGGGTTGTCTTCTCCCTTCCTCATTCAAATGCAATGAGCGAGAGGATATTTAATTTAATGGGTCTAGCTTGGAGAAAAGAAACAAACTGAATATCACTATCTTAGAAGCGGAGCTGATGGTAAAGCACAATTTTAATATGTTCTGCGTAAAATTTTTGCAAAATATATACAGAAAGAAGCATCACATTTAATAGAAAAAGCAAAGTCAGCTGAAAAATCTGAAGGTATTTAATAATTTTCATATAATTTTATTTTGTTCTGTTATTATTTATTCCTAAGTTTATATCTGGTTTTGTTTATAATAGCTATATATAGGGCGAATCGCCTCAGATGTCCCAGCGCGACGCGCGAGCCTGAAAACATACCATTAACTCATAATCTCGCGTATTTTTTCGCAGCTTTCCGATGGTGTAATTTTTTTTTTCAAAATTTCCATATATATATAAATATATGAAAATTTCGCTTTCTTAACCTCAAAAAAACACTAAACGTGCTATATCTCGAAAAACGCCATTTTTATCTTTTTTTCTTTAATACGCTAGACCGAAACATTAGGTACGTCGAAAAGTTTTTTTCCAGAGAGGACTTTTTTTATTTTCGAGGAATTAATCGAGCCTTTCCATCGTGCGGCAAGGCAGCGACGCGTAGGCCAGGCTCTGTGGAGTGGTTGTATAAATTGCTATGCCGAGCTATGTTTTTCGATTGATTTTTCGAAAACAAAAAAGTCCTCTCTGGAAAAAAACTTTTTCGACGTAAAAAATCCCGATCTTTCGATATAGCGTATTAAAAAAAAACATAAAAATTGCGTTTTCGAGATACAGCACGTTTAGTATTTTTTGTTGAGGTCACTCAAGCGGAATTTTTAAAAACAAATTACACCATGAAAGCTTAGGAAAAAATACATCGAAACCTATGGTTCAGTTAGTTCAATCAGTATTCGGTTTTCCGTATACTGTGAGCGTATCGAACGTGAAGTCTGTTTATTTGTTGTTTGCATAGAAAATGGTTGTTTGTTATGAAAACATTTTGTATCCCAGAGGACCAGCTTACGAACTTTAAGGAAATACGTAATTGAATTAAGAATGGTAGTAGAAAGAGATAAAATAGCATTGGAGTGTTGGTTGGAACTCAGGTGTGTTGCTGTCTCTGTTGTCCTCTGAACAGCTGAGCGGTTGACGTCAACCTTGGATGATTCTTTATTCATCCAAGATCTGAACACTCGGTTAAACCTATGTCTAATCGTATAGTCGAATCGACTATTCGAATAGTCGAACTGATTATTTCAATTGTCGAATCAACTATTCGAATAAACTATTGGAATAGTCGAATCGATTATTCGAATAGTCGAATCGACTAATCGAATTGACTATTTGAAAATTCTAATAGTCGAATCGACTATTCGAATATTCGTGGAGACTATTCGAACATCGAATAGTTCGAATATTTGAATAATAAATGAAGTAAGCATTCGAATACTTCAATTTCAAAAATTCCGAGCCCTAGTCTACACTCGAACCCATTCACTTTTAAGAATATATTATCGCCAACAGTAAAGGCACAACTACGTATTTAACTTTTTAACTTTTCCCCAACTTTTTTTCGACCTCTATTTTTGTTTTTTTTTAAATATTTTTCGCTTTTTTTACATCTGCGCAGTAGACCAAAATGCGTACCACGTGCAAACCGAGCGTGCTAGACATGTGAACGGAATTTCAGGGAAAATAAAAGTTGAGAATTTTTTCAGAATAAAACTGTCCATACAAAACATAGTTGGTATGTCCCTAGGGCAAGTAGGGTATATAACTGCCCTGTGTATGCAAATAACCGCGAAAGACTTTTTTCTACAATGTAACACTAACGACTATATGGATCCAGTTGTTTATTTGTTAATGGAAAAAACCAAATTCCATTCCTTACAAATGATTTTACTTTTGCCGTAAAAGTTTTTTTTTATATTCCAATTGATAAAAGCTTTAGATTCGAATTAAAATATAAGGGATAACACCGTACATCAGAAGTCTCCATAACAACGGGCATATAATAAAGATAAGAAATAGAGAATGATTGGTATTTTGTCTAAGAACTTACACTTTGTCAAAACTATAATTCATTTAGTTAGGTATGTTTTGTTACATAATACTATAAAAGGCTTAAATTATTGTAAAAAGCTTGTAGTTTTGTAATTTCATGCAATGCTTTTCATTTTTACTAATTCACGAGTTAAGTATTCATAGTTTTTTATTTTACTCTACATTTTTATAGTTTTTCTTGTAGAAGTAAAATTGCTATAAATAATGTACCTACCTCTAATTGTTCCTAGATTAGTTATTAAATATATAATAATACATTTTTATACTACTGTAGTATTTTTCATTTTGCAGCAGTTGTTTAAAATCTGCAGCGCACGCCCGTGGCAGCTTTATTTCAACGTCGGTTTGGAGGTCATAGAAAGCAAATCGTATTTATGAATGAAATCAGTACGAGATATTCTCTCTGGCTTGTTTTTTCTCTGATCTTACCAACCGTGGTGGAACATGGAAATTTATTTCAGCTAACAAATCAGGACAGTCAATAAGAGATCTACATACTTTAGATCAAAATTGGACAGAAAGATAATTTCTACAATCGGCCAGAGATAGGATCTGGTATCGCCTAAGGTCTTCCTGTTCCACACCCATAGGAGGAAACATTCCATTCTCTCTAAAAGCGAGTCACTTCAAATAATTTCTCTGAGCACTTTCCAGCTGAATAATATAATTATTATAGATAGTATTCCAGATAACTGCACCGTACTCAAGTCCTGAGCGCATATAGCTAAAATACAATGTTTTCAATGTCTGCAGATTTGTAAAACCATTTGAATTTCGTAAAATAAAACCTATCATTTTTACAGCTTTACTACATACCTGAACCTGATTAATATGGATCGCAAGGGAAACTTCGAATCAAAAGTAATTCCAAAATCTTCATAGGCACTACATCGCTCAATAACTACGTTGTCTAGCTTATAATTAAAATGTATGGAGTTCTGTCCATTTAAGTAAGTCATAGCCATAGCACAACACTTTGCAACATTCAGAGGCAAGTTATTTGTATATGAAACTCAGGACCATCAGAGGGTAATGAAGGGGTTCGGGAGGCGAGATTACATTCCCCGAAAATACCCACAAAAATCAATTACCCGCAGGCATACTAAATTCTCATTTCGGGGAATGTCTCGCAAATTGGCAGCTCTGCAATTCCGATTCAACTTTCAAAGTAGACAACTAGAAATACTTGCACAAACAAAGGCAGCTGTGATAAAATATTTGATTATTCTTTTATATTGGCAACAACATCGTTTTTATTTGTCGTTTACTAATGCCCCTTTTGCTAACAAGGATAGAAAGAAATTGGATTCCGTTGGGAATTTTATCAGGAAAGAAAAGAAGTTTGCGATGACTAACCTTTCAAAGTAGATAACCAGCAATACTTCCACAAGCAAAGAAGGTACGATAAAAATTTGAACATATTCTTTTTTTATTTGCCTTTTTCTAATGCACTTTTGCCAACACGGATAGAAAGAAATCTGATTCCTCCGTGATTATCAGGACAGAAAAGATGAATATTGTGATTGTTAAAATATGTTCTGGTGTAAACTGTCCATGGAACAAACCAATAGGGTGAATTCTTGTTCAATTGTTTTTTCTGTCATTATTCTCAAATTAAATTGGATAGAATATAAATTCGCGCGCGTTTTGTATAATCAGTCATTAATGACCCATCACATCAGGAAAGATCTATTTATTTGAAGTTATCATTGTTTGGGTTTGATTATTATTGTTAGCTGTCGGTTGTTAGTTTTGTAGATTGTACTTTGAAATAATGTTGTGCAGTGGCGCACACAGGGGAGGGGCTGGGGGTCTGCAGCCCCTCCCCCCCAGACCAACATACTAGTTACACAAAAATTAAAAAGTGCACTACTAATTGAGGAAATCCACCAAATTGCATAATTCAGCCCCCCCCCCCCGCGACAAAATCCTGGGTGCGCCTATGATGTTGTGTATAATTTAGTGAACGTTAAAAGATTTTTTTAATGCACTTACCTATGAGGAAAAGCTTGAGCTAAAAAATAGAGGTAGGCAATTACCACTTACCAGATATTAAGCCGGTGTTAGCAGAGGAAACCTTACACGCGTCACTTTAAAAAGAAATATTTTACAGCGTTGCCAACCCTACGGATTTATTGGTAGATCTACGGATTAATATAGATACTCTCGGATATACGGAAGCTTCAAATTTCTACGGATTTTTCGCCTATTAAGTGATAAAAATATAAAAAATATGTATCTGCAAAAAATTTGGGTAAAAGTACTAATTAAATCGATTGTTTATTTAACTAATTTTTAGTTTTAAAAAATTAATGTTTTTTATAGTACAATATCTCACTAACAGATGACGCTCTGCAACTAAAATCAAATTGCCTGGTTGGGAATCCCCGAAATATGTTATTGCAAGCTGGTACATTACCCTTCTAGCATACACTAGTACTATTTGTTATTTATATTATTGTCCCTTGCGTGGTGCCTGCATGCTCTTTGTGATGTGCTGCTGAATTTGGAATTTTGGAAGTTTTTTTATTTTTAGTTTTTAATGTTTCGTTATTTGAGTTTTGTATTGTTATTTTCATATGTGGTATATGTTTTTTAATAAATAATCCATGTTTTGTCTCTATTAAAAGCTCTTTTTTAATAATTTATTTCTTATTAGCAATATTATAAAAAGTTAAACATAATTTTATAATGGCATCATCTCGTAATAAGCAATGCAAATTTTATGGGTTTGACCATGGATTTATTAACAATGGATACGGGATGATTTAACATACTTTGAAGCCAAAAAAACCTATTCTAAGCGACACTGTAAACACAATTTGTAAACATTGGCCACATCTTATTTTACCTTGTATTTTTGTACAAAAAAATACGTTAGAAGCATAACAAGATTTACTAAAAGTAATAAAATCCCTAAAATATTTTATTTTTCTGCTAAATAATAATAAATTTAAGGTAAAAAGGTTTTATTATTTATTTTATTATTTCTAAAGGTTTATTTAAAGTCGCTCCGAGTCATTTATAAATCTATAAGTCGCACTTTTTCTTTTCTAGTTCATTAGACAAAGACGTACGTGTAACCGACTGTTTAAACGTATTTCCTAAGCAACCAGCAGAGACAGCAACACGTCTGAGCTCCAACACTCCAATGCTATTTTATCTCTTTCTACTACCATTCTTGATTTGATTTGTGGATGCAACAAAAAAATGTTCATTTCCGTGTATACTTTCCTACGATAAAACATGACCGCAGATAGGTGTAATTAGTACACATAGGCGGTTCTTTTGAGGGAGCTTAAGCCCCCAGTTTACATATTTGGGGGGGGGGCTTAAGCCCCCGGTTTACATATTTGGCTATACTTACATATATTAGGCCCCTCAGTTGGATTTGGGGGGGCTTAGCCCCCCGAGCCCCCACCTAGAAACGCCTAAGTTAGTACATTTGACGCAAAAAGTAAAGAAACATGAAAATTCATTCAAAATTTATTCATAATTTTATAGACACATCAGTATTTTTTAAAAAGTAAGTATGGTTTATTAGTCGCTTTTTATTTGTCACTCCTCTGAGCTGAGCTAAGTTAGTCAGAGAGAGATAGTATAATACACACTTGGCCAATGGAAAATTGGAAAATACTAAATATTTAAACACTAACACAGATAGATAAGAACTAGGTATCTACTAATAAGCACAGAAAAGCAAAGAAAATAAAAGGGTATGACAGAAAGGAGTTAAGTAAATAAGTTACAAACACATAACACATAACACCCACAATATAAAGGTAATTATTCTTGATGAAGTTTTTTGCGCCATTCTAGAGTTTTATCAGAGAAAACAAAGATAGAGAGAATAATATTTCGTACGGATTTCATTCATTAATACGATTTGCTTTCTATGACCTCCAAACTGACGTCGAAATAAATAAGCTGCCATGGGCGCCGTGCGATGCAGATTTGGGGTTATTATATTATAAAGCACAGAGTGAGTAAAGAGTCTAGGGGAACTTTATTACCCGGGCTTCCGCATGCGTAAATACCTCAAAAATTTATAAATGATGCACTTGTTAATAAGTTTACCGATTTTCTAGCATCAGTCACGTAGTGCAGTGGTAAAGAATCCGCTTATTGACCGAGATGTGTTGGTTCGAATCCGTGCTCGGCCGCATCTTTTTTTAAATTTTTGTCACTTAAAATATTATAAAAAATTAGGAAATCGGCTCTAAAAGGTGTATTGGAAACGGATTAGCACTCCTTCCTTGATACCAATTGTGATTTGTCTTTTTTTAAAGGTCCCGAGCAAAAAATGTATCGTGTCTAGGTACATTAACCTAAAAATTATGTTTTGTTTGTTGTCCAGAAAATCTAGCGAAGGGTGGATCGGATTTATTATGTTAACATATTTGCTAACTAGATATTTTTTTAGAAATAAACCAGCACGAAGATATTTAGTAAATAACTTAGCAGAACAATATGGACACTGAGTTTTACGTCTCCACCCATACCATTGCATTTTTAGGTTGAAATATTTACTTTAGGAAAGTACCTTATGTAGCGGCTCTTGGCTCTATGGCCCCGATGCTTAAAAGCGAGCTTTTAACAACTGTAGCACAGTAAGTATCACCACAGATCCATATAGCTAGCTATATGGATCTGTGGTATCACATACAATTTATTATGTTAACACATTTGCTAACTAGATATTTTTTTAGAATTAAAACCAGCACGAAGATATTTAGTAAATAACTTAGCAGAACAATATGGACACTGAGTTTTATTTATTTATTTTATTTATTTATTTATTCCTTTTTGCCAACAAGATCACAGATGTGAAAAAGCAACGTCACAAAAAAGTCTAAAATATACTACACACAATACGTCTCCACCCATACCATTGCATTTTTAGGTTGAAATATTTGCTTTAGGAAAGTACCTTATGTAGCGGCTCTTCTTGGTACGGCCATAGAACTAAGAAAGTTTTAGCCCTAATACAATGCATGTACATAGTTAGATTTAGGGGGCTCGGAGACATGACCTTACAAAAACAAGACTCCTTGATAAAAGTAAATTCCAACAACTGACAAAGACTAAGAAAGCAAAATTTGCCCACCATGCAAAATCTCAGTTTTGGGTAGTCACGACTACCCAAATTTAAAAAAATTGCTGGACATGCCCGTGCCAGCTTTCTCACTTCATAGAAAGTCTCCGGGACACTCCGGGCTTTGAACCATCCTGGAGACACCTTCTGGAAAAACATTCTTTTTTAAATTTTAAATATCGTCACCTCTTCCTTGGTGGATCGCTAGCAATTTCTGGCTAGCGGGGTAACAAGGTGGTGGGTCCACCCATGACACACCCATGTCTTTTGTCCAATCGGTACCTAGCGTACCAGGCATCCCTGACGAGACAATTGTGCGACAGTACAAAGAACTGCACTACAATATTTGTACATGTGTTAGGAAGGTGGTAGAGGATTTCTTCGTCGACCGAGGTGGTACCACCCCACACATCCTCTTAAAGGTAGGCGCATACTATTCACACTGCACGGAACGGATGGATCGCATTTTTGTTTGCCGTCCTTCGTAATAATATACGGTATCGCATACTATTCTCACCGGAAGGATCGCATCAGCGGAATTGCGAAAGAACATCGTCAATAGACCAACAAATCCGTCCGAATCGGTGTGTGTTGATGACTCATTTGCATTTCCGCACACTATGCGACCAACACGCAAAGCCCCTGCTAAGTTTTGAGTCCTAATTTCGACTGTAATTTTCATTTTTATTTATCAAGCAGCTTAGTACTTAGTTATTAATATTTATTAGCAAAATGGACGATGTTATCCTAATTTCTGTCATACAGCATTATGAAGAATTATACAATCTAAAACATCCTCATTATCCTCATTCTGTAGAGTCACACTTAAATTATCTAGTAAATAACAGAACTTTTCATAGGTCATTCTAAAATACTTTAAAAACTTCGCATCAACTTCTACAAGCTGATTAAATAAGGTATGAATTTCACCATGTAACTGTCTACCCATATTTATAGGATGGACAGAAAAACGCCATTTACGTTTTCTGAGCTGCTCTTCTCTTTCTCCTTCTTCCAGCAGAGCCGCTATTTAAAACAATTTTTCTTCTGAAGTCATTGCGATACTTAATTTTATTTACTAAAAAAACTGCGGATGCATTAAAGTGACTGTGTGAATAGTTGGTTTCGTACTGAAATAAATCCGTTCCGGTACGAAATTTTGTGAATAGTATGCGATGTAGCCAAATAAAATCCGTTCCGTCCGCTCCGTGCGGTGTGAATAGTATGCGCCTACCTTTAAGGGCTGGTGAAGTCCGTACGGATGTTTCCACCTCTGGATGTGTGAGTGGGATTTCCCCAGTACACCCACGGTACATAGTACTTAGACTTCGGTCTTGTCAGAACATAAAAAACACTGAATGGTGCTTGTGAAAAAGTTTTTTATTCTTTAATATATTTTAAAAAATTAATAAAATTCAGTGTACTTTTTTCCTACCATTTTTTTCTCCCATTAAAAGATGTATGAGTGCATCAAAGCGCTTGCATCAACGCCCGTGTATGGTATGAATGTGGCACGCACGATAAAAAAGTTTGTCATAATTTCATACTTACACACGGGCATTGATGAACGTGCGTTGATGCACGCCTACATGTCCTTGCGTCTGTGACCAGTTTTACATATCATTTTTCGTACTCTTTTTTTGTGCTTGCATATTTATACACTAATCAGTGTCTTTTACAACGAGATAAACTTTTTAAATTATTCTACATCTTTTTAATGTTAAAAGATAAGTCATTTAACAAAAAATAAATGAGTAAATAATTCAAAAAAAATCCATCCATGTGCTAGGTAAATTATTTCTCAATATTCGATAAATTTATAACAATCTGGCAACTTAAACACGTGTTTGATGACGTGCATCGGTTTATTCGATTTCACTGTCGGTTTATGATATGCCGTTACCACCGAATATATAACACATAGAAGGGTCACTCCTGCGCGGCACTGTGATGTTCTAAGATCAAAGCATCGCCGCCAGCAGCCGAATGTATTTTCTCGAATTTTAAGACTTGGGAGGTCGCAGACGGAAATCCCAAATTACGAGGGCGATACGTGCACGCGATATGTGTAAGCGGGCCGAGCTGTTTTACGAGGGTTACTCTGTAGGAACGGAATAAAACTAAAAGTAAACTACAGTTTTTTAATTAATCAGTTGTATTAACATAAAGTTACTATAAGAACGCAGTTCAATTTGTTAGCAACAACACTGCAAACTATTATTTATCTACAATAAAGTAGTTACAATAGAAACAACATTAAAGTGTGTTTTAGATCGATCAAATAATAAACTTAATATATCGGATAAAAAGAAACTGAGAATATATTTTTTAAATACATGTAGGGAAATATTTTTATTTAAAAACACACAGTTGAGCTGCGTTCTTTACTTATAGTTAGTTAAATTTGAAATAAAGAAAAAGTTATTGGATTACTGTTTTTTCTTAACCTAAACGGTAACAATATACATTGCGTAAAGTAAGTTCCAGCACCTACAAATAAATTAAATACTAAGTTTGTTTTTTATTAGAAATCAGTTAATACTGAAAAAACGAGTGGTAATATAATATACCTAAAATAACTAAGAAATTATTAACGGCGTAACAGACCTTCCGAGATTTTGACAGATGTTACCGTTTTGGGGTTCCTAGATGACAACAATGTATGTTGTCCATTTCCGTCTTCCTGTCTGTCGGTCTATCTGTTAGCCCGACAGCTCCAAAACTCGTTGACGGAAAAGGATGAAATTTTGTATGCAAAGTACGCCTTAACCCTACTCGAAAAAGTATATCCTTTGTGTTCAATATATACACGGTGAACACTATAAAAAATTAAAATGTTAAGATTTTTGGTTAAATTTTATAATTTAATATGACAGTTATAGAAGAATAGTTAAATATTTAATGAATCCAACCATATTGTGAGAAAGTTATACAAAGTGACAAAGTTTGTTTTTGTTTCTTTACCTACTGTTCTGTTTAAAGGTAGGCAAGTTCCAAGTGGTATATATTATATTCATAAAAGAAGGCACATTAATTTGTAATTATATTGGGATCATAATCGATTATTTCGGTACATGCCTTATTGTCATGGCAGTATGTTGACGATAGGAGCAAAACAAAAGGAACGTTGTTTGTCATTCTAAATAAAATATTTAAAAAATCGACAAATATAAGTTAAAAAAAATTGTAAGGTACAACTACATGGGACCTTCACAGAATGATTGGCTAGGGTCTAGGCTATCTGAAATGGCCAATTACAACATTTTTTGGAAGGTCAAATTTTTTTATGACGAAAAATGTCATAAATGTGACAAAATTAATGTCTCTTACATTTTTACACATACCTCGCGAACTAATCGAGATAGTTCCGTTATATATTTTTTAATCCATAGAAGAAATGTGAGCGAAGGCTACTGAGTCATTTTGTTTTTTTGAAAACTCTAGTTTTTTTTTTGTAAAACTTGGTGAAACTTCAACATGTAGGTACTTTAATTGCAGCACTTTTTTCAGTAAGCGAGAAACTTTTATGTTTTAAAGAATTTGGTCATACCATCTGCATACGAAGGAAAGCCAAAACATCGACGAAGTTTAAAAAAAAAACGCAGTTTCTACGACTTATAGTGTTCAAGTTTTCGTTAGTTAAAATTGAAAGATTCGGCTGCCGCGTGACCCAAAACGTCTCGCCATATTAATGCTCGTCTGCGCGCAGTGCTGGGCGATGTTAGAATGTTTAAAAAACATCGATGTTCTCTTATTGATATTCGACGTTTTGCCATCGATGTTAGGGGTCATAAACATCGATGATTATCTTTCGATGTTCGACCATCCATCGACCTTCCGTTCCGAATCTATTGACAAAAGATTTTGGGAGCTAAATTAATAAACATTATTTATTTAGTTTTACGTTCTTTAATTTTGTAAGGGTATGCAATTCTTTTGTTTTTATTTTTACTACACAAACAGATTAACACCACCACCAGAACGAAAAAGTAAAAAAATGTTCAACACACAAAAAAGTATTAATTTAAATTTATTCAGTCACCCCTATATAAACAACACAGAACTCTCCGTCCGCTTATTTGGTCCACTTTATACCACCACGCGTCGTCGAATGAATCACCTCGGGCGAATTTGCCCTCAAGCGGGTCGAGATGAGAAGGGAAAATTTCGTCGCGCAGTCTCGGGCGTGTTCGCGCTTATTGGAGAGTGATCCTTCTATGTGTTATATATTCGGTGCCGTTACGGTATGCAACTTGAAAAACACATCTGTATTATTGGTAGATAAAAACTAACTTCTGAAAACGAGTAAACGTCAAATCAATTAAAATTTATTTTGCTTTTTGTTTATTTACAAGGTCTATTTTTAAATTAAAATTATTTTAAAGTGCGTAAAGGAACTGGTGTTTCTATTAAATTAAGGAAGCGTCAGTATAATGGCGACGTTAGAAGATAAAATTCTGGGTGAAAAATTAAATAATTACTGCAGCAGCAGTGAGGGTAGTGATAATGGAGATTCTGGGGATGAATCCGGAAAAGCCAATAACGCTCCTGTTCAAGAAACTCAACCGGCTGTTGAGACCAACAAGTGGGAAGGAACCTCTACTAACACTGGACCAAAAGGTAACATTAAGTTTTGTCAAGATAAAGCTTTTTTATAAGTTCTCCAGTAGGTACTTAAGTAGTTTCGACTACCAAACTACAAAGTAAAACTATTCTACACATAATTTAATTCTTTGTACTCTAGTACGTTGTTGGTTTTGGATCCTATTACATTGGGCTTTCTAAAGTGTATACCTACCTATCCTAAATAATTTGAACATTTATTAAATTGACCACACTTTTAAAGATTATCTTTTAATATTTGTAAAATAGTTACTTCAATATCTTTAAATGAATGAGCTTAACATAAGATTAGCCTACTGGTTTGTGGATAATATTAGATATGTAGGTAGTTTTTGCAGAGCTATGTACTTATGTATATATATTAAAAGCAAGAAAAGTAAGTTGTGTAAACGATAGAGAGAACACAAAGATGGTGTGATACATAATTAATTGTTGCAGTTAAATAACTGTTACATAAGACAGGCAACAGACAACAAACTATTATATTACACAAATAGGAGATGCATGAGATCTCATTGTGGTAATTTTTTCATGAAATTTTGCACAGACCCTAATTTTGGGTCGTAGAACACGAATCCGAAGTCAGTTTTTGGCGGTCTCGTAAAAAAATTTTTGAAACTTTTAGGTTAGCTTTTTCAAGGAATTTCTTTAAATTTGTTGCAAAAAGGTGGTCAGGTTTGCTCAGTTTTGATTGATATAGATACATATATATCTATATCAATCAAAACTGAGCAAACCTGACCACCTTTTTGCGCAGGTTGGGTGAGCAAAAAAAATTTTTTTTTACGAGACCGCCAAAAACTGACTTCGGATTCGTGTTCTATGACCCAAAATTATGGTCTGTGCAAAATTTCATGAAAAAATTCGCTGTTTACGCTAATCTGAATAATTACCCTCATTGTTTGTATGGTATCCCTATTCCCTATTAGGTCCAACCAGGGCTAATATGATGAATGAGGCACCTGTAAAAACTACCCATTATAGAAAAAAACTGATTCAGAAAACTATAGGTATTATTGTTTATAGTGGGACATGTTTACTAATTATAAAGCTCTAATGTTCTTAGTGTTAGTACGAAAAAATTAGGAGAATAAAAATAATTAGGTACTAAACATATTACAATTTGTAACCAAAAAAAATTCTGAATACTAAACCTTTTGTTACGGAGATGTAAATCATAACAAGAACACTGCTTATACGAGTATGAATTTTCCAGAAATAGAAGACTTTAAGATTTACATTGATGTATAATTCATTTACTATAACTTGTGTTAATGGAGCTGTTTTATCTGAAATACTACTACTTCAGATAAAACAGCTCTACAGGGGCTATTCGCTATTATGATACATACCGTGAGACGACTGTGAGGCAGTATGAGATCACATTATGGTACTGTACCGGATAGTCAAAATACTTTATTTACACCTTTATTGTGACTTTGCCAGTAAATAAAACTACTGACAACAAATTAGCATGTTTCTAAGACTAAACTGAAAGTAAACCACAAAAGCTGGTCTGGACCCTTTATATACCTTTTGCTAGTCTTGTAGAATTCTGAAACATTCTAGAATCTAGAAGAATATAAGGAGCATTATCTACTTTTTAAGACTTAATTTTGGGATGCTTTGTCAATGAGATGTATTTCTTTGGATAATAAAGCCATATTTGATTTGATTTGATTAAAAGAACAAAATAGAAGTTCTGTTTTGTTCTTTTAATGCTCCTTGTATTCTTCTAGAATGTTTCAGAATTGTACAGGACCAGCAAAAGGTATATAGAAGAGTATGGCAAATTCTAGGCATTCTATCATAGTGCATGCAGAAAATAACAGAATCGAATATTCTGCAAAGATTAAAACCTCGATTAAAACCTTTCATAGGCGTAACATGTAATAATTAACCGGAGTATTAAATTAGAAACTAATAGAAAATAAACCTAAAATCTCGAAATACATTAACATAAACTAAAACTAAAAAGTCTATACAACTTCTGGGAAGTTCGTAACAATACCAAAAAAAATATTTATATTTGGGGTAGGGGCAAACAAGGGTTTCTCTTTGTTTTAGGTGTGTAATCAGTAGAAATAGAGTTTGAGATTAAAGAATACAGCATATTTCAAGATGGTTCACAATAATAAGCCTAAAGGAACACGTTAAAGATGAGGCTATTTAGTCTTTATGAAAAAAAAAATGATTATTTTTAAATTCTACATTGAAGTTTCTGTTACCTAGGTTGTGTTTTGAGTAATTTGGTGTTAGAAATATGAGACCAAAATAACAACAGAAATTAAATTTTATGCTGCTAGTCTTGTAATTTTAGAAAAAGAAATATCGCAATGTATATTTAAATTAATACTTGATCCATTAGGTTAAATGTACATAGTAAAATTTTAATGTGGTTAATTAACTTTGTGGATAAAGTAATATTTTTAAAAGAATGTTTTTGTTTCATCTTGCCCTCATGATAGGGGTACGTTGAAACAGTAATTTTTTACCGATTTTACTCTAACGGGATTTTACTTGTTCTAATCGTATGCACGCAGTTTAATGCCAAATCTGGCCCATAATAATTAGGGAAAACAGTTTAAACAATCAAAAATCATATGACCTTACAACGACTGTGATATTAAAAGACAACAAATTTACTTTTCTTGCCTTAAAATACTGTAATGCGCACTACGCAATAACTAAAACTGCACTGATATCGGAAGTTAGAAAGTTAGTACCTAATTAGTTTGAGGATCAGCCAATTCACTGCCAATAAACATTTGCCTAAGAACCTGCGAAATTTGAATTGTTTCGATCTGCCCCGTGTTTCAACCTGCCCCACTTTCCCCTATTAATTGAGAAAATGCTGAATTGAAGTTTTTTTTTGAAATAGAATGTTTTGGCCTAAATGTATCTTTATTTTTCCAATTCCCCTCTTCATACATGGATATTTATATTTAAAACTGGTGGTCTTCTTAAAAACAAAAATACCTGGCATTTGCATCCACATATCTTAAACTTTACCAGAACTATAGCAACCAAATTTTTGAGGAAAAATAATGAAGGACTAAGATTCCAGATCCATCAAGAAACAGAAATATAGCACTGTATCACATTAGCCTCATAATGTATAAGTAATAGCTCCAAACATGGGGCTATTTTGATACATTTTTATTAATGTCAGAATCTTGATATTAGTAAGTTCCAATTTAATTTAAATTAAACATCACCTTTTTTATTTTGAAATCTGTAAAAAAAGCAAAAACTTAAGTAATAGGGATTTCAAAATCCATTTAACATTTGAAATTAGTTTACTGATATAGACTTTTTTTATATGTATAAAAGGTGTTATCGAGGACTGGAGAAAATTTAAACAATTAGAAAATGAAAGACGCTCAGAAAGTGAAAAGGAAAAAATTAAAATTGCGAAAAAACTTACCATGACAGTTCGGACAGCCCTAGAGGAAGAACGAGAAAAGGCTGTTTTGGAGGATCCTGAGTTGGCAGAGTTACTGGATGATGAATTTCTACAAAAATATCAGAAAAAAAGAATAGAAGAAATGTTGCAACAAACTAATATTAAAAAGAAGTTTGGTAAGTGGTAGAAATTGTAAAATGTATTTAGGGTATTACCAGATTTTTATAATTCTTGATTATAATATTTTTTTTACTTTGTTTTTAAAATATGTTTTTACTTATTGTGTCTCGAAGTGAATGGGACATTTTTTGTGTCTTTATTGGGCAGATTCATTTACTTCTTACAGTTTTCAAAGCAAATTCCTCATTTCCATTTTTTCAACATGGCGTTGGGGTGGGCAATAGTATATTGTACAACGAGCATGGAATGACATGCATTTCCTACGACTATGACGTTTGCAGCACGAGCCGCAGGCGAGTGCTGCAAATCATACGAGTAGGAAATGGTCATTCCATGCGAGTTTTACACTATACTTTTTCTAGGAATGTTACTGTTACATAAAATGGGATTACTAATATTTTTCTTTTTAAGATGTCAAAAAATGTCAATCTGACATTCCACAATAATAATTGTCATTTACTTTTTATTTGCATTGTCTGCGTTGCTATGCAATTACTATGGCGTGTTGACGCGGTGCCGGTCAACGCCACCTTTGTAAAAATATACCCGTGCACATTGGGAATTTTGTAGTTGAATCACCATGGTGATTGAAGCACAATGAAAATGTGTAAAAAACAATGAACTATGTTCCGAAATTAATATTGAACATACAATAAAGGTTTTTATTGACATTCGTAGAAAAACAATTTTGTGCAGCCATGGCCTACATACACATTCTTCATTTTTCATGGAATTATTTTGGGCGAACGAGAATTGGAAGAAATTAATCATTTATGAGAAAAACAATTTAAAAATTGATCTGCTCATGAATATATAACACAGGATATGAAGTACATTAAGCAACAAAAGAAGATTCCTTTGTTAAATTTAAAATAAAGTATTCATACAAACCTGGGTTCTGATCAGCTTCAACATTCGGACGTTAATGTTAAAAAATAAATTAATATTTTTTTACCTTTATTTTGAAAGACGAAAAAATTCAGTAGGAGAAACTTTTTAAAATGTAAATCTTTTTCTAACGTTATTGAAAAGGATTTTAGTGTAAGCTAGGTTAACGTATTGGATGGAGGGGTTATGCTAAAACTATTCGTTTTTAATTTTTTTCCAAGTAAATTTTGAGTACTGAAACAAATCACTTTAAAGTACCTACTTTAAAATTTAATATTTGGTCATTTATTTTTTTATATGCCTTTTGTTAATCAGTTACTTATTTCATTCATAGACTTGCAGCATTACCATTAAGACAGTTGCGGTTACATTTTCTAAGTCAAAGTCAAAATACTCTTTATTGTTAAGAAATATAAAATATTTTGTTAACCTAAATAAAGAAAAATGGTTAAAGTGTGCAAGTTGTACGACTTCTAGATAAAAAAAAATTACTCAAAAATAAAAAAAATCAATCAATGCCATAATTACAAACAACACAGATTTTAAATATTAAATACAAATGATATAAATAAACATAACATTACTGAATCACACGAATTAACACTTAGAGAACAATAGATTAAAATTAAGTTAAAAAATCTTAAACAATATTTACAAAAGAACCCTGGAAGTACAGACCAGAACAACTGCAGATATACAGGGTGAGTCGGGAGGAATGGGCCTAACTCTAAGGGTGTAATCTATGCATCAAAATAATAAGAAAAAACTCAAATGCTGTTATCCAATATTCATTTGTTTTCAAATTACAGCTGTAAATAAAATAATAATATTGTTAAACCAACATATCCAACATTCACATTGTTTTAAATAAATCATTGGTTTAGTAAATTTTCAAAAATACCGCCATTGACTTCCAAACATTTCCTGCTTCGTTTACGAAGGGCGCGCGTGGCTTAATTGATTCGTGCCTTTCTTTAATATTGAGTGCAGCATTTCTAATGCGTCTAATTAATGCATCCCTAGTATCTACTTTTACTTTGTATACCTCATCTTTTAACCAACCCCATAAATTATAGTCCAACGGTGTGAGGTCTGGCGATCTAGAAGGCCAACTAATAGGACCACCGCGACCAATCCGAACCCCCGGAAACCTTTGGTCCAAATATTGCTTGACCCGACGATCGAAATGGGCAGGCGCTCCGTCGTGTTGATAATACATTTGAATTCTGATATTTAAAGGAACCTCCTCCAGTAGTCCTTACAATTCATTTTGTAAAAAACTTAAGTAGTGATCCCCTGTAAGGCGATTTTCCAAAATAAAAGGGCCAATTAAATTATTGTCGATCATGCCGCACCACACGTTTACTGAAAACCTATGTTGAAAATTATTTTCGACTATTGCGTGAGGATTTTCGTCCGACCATACATGGGAGTTTCGATTATTGTGATGCTGTCACGGGTGAATGTAGCTTCGTCAGTAAAAAGGATGTGCGGTACAAGATGGCGATTATTAATTAACCACTCTCAAAATTGCATACGCTTGGCGTAGTCTCCAGGTTGAAGATTCTGTACACGCCGTACATGATACGGGTATAAGCCTTGCTCGTGAAGCGTATTGATCACTCTTTTTTGGGGAATCCCCAACTGAGTTCCAATTCTTCTTGAGCTGGTCGTTGCATCTTCTTCAACTAAAGCTAGAACATTTTCTATTTCTTCTAAATCCTGTCGAATGGCTCGTTCGGATGTTACATTAGCACTAGGAAGCGTTCCGGTCTCGCACAGTTTGTTGAAAACTGATAAAGGTCTTTCTGTTCGGTGTTCTTTGATTTGGAAATCGTTGACCATATTCTTCAGCAGCCGCTGTAGCATTCCCATTACACAAACCACAAATAAAAACCATATTGGCGTATTCGAGATGTGAATAAATGTGTGCCATTTTATAAAATTTAAATGATACAAATCCGAAAGTTAACGGTGAATCAATGTAAAATTTTATACTGATACTATTAATACTGACACTGACAGGATGGTGACAGCACAACAATCAAAAGCGGACAATAATACCATTTATTACAAGAAAGCTAAATTAATGCAATATGTTGTTTTTGCGTTACAATTTGAAAACAAATGAATATTGGATAACAACATTTGAGATTTTTCTTATTATTTTGATGCATAGATTACTAAGATTACACCCTTAGAGTTAGGCCCATTCCTCCCGACTCACCCACATATATCTAGAAGTAATTTAATTTACACAGCAATTAAAGACAATAATTAGAGTATGTAAACATCGATAAATAAAATAAAACAGCATGAAGTAAGGGCAGGAAACATACTAATCATAAATTGTCAAATCGTCACTATAATAATCTTCCAACCCGTAATAAGCTCTCTCCACCAGTATTTTTTTACAGTATTCCTAAATATCCTAAGAGTGGGACAATCCTGTACCTACATGCTCGGGAAGGTGATTATATATTTTGGAGGCTTTCATAAATTAGTGAACTCTTAGACAAGGCAGAAGAAGGTATGGGCAGATGCCGATGTTGTGATTGCCTAGTGTCATAAAAATGATTAGGCAATGACAAATTATTTTTGTGCTTGTAGACCATAGACCATTTCCAGAATAAATAAAGATGGTAATGTTAAAATTTTCTTAGATCTAAACAACAGTCTGCTCCTGCAGAAATGCCCAAAAATCTAACCTTAGTTTTTGCGTTAAGCGGAGCTCTCTCAAGGAACATGCCGTCGATGTTACAACGACAACCAATAATGCCAGTCTTGGCAACATTTAGGATTAGCAGGTTGGCATCACACCACTCCTTAATTTTAAGAAGATCTGTTGAGACTTTGTCTCTCAATGCAGCATTAGAATCATGCCAGAGTATGGAGAGTGGTATCATCTGCAAAGAGTGTTACTTGACCCGCAATATAGACAGAAGCAAGGTCATTTATATATATCAGAAAGAAAAGTGAACCAAGCATGAGGAACCCCATATTTTATTTCACCAGATGTTGATGATTCAGAGCCAAGAATGACCCTTTGAGAACGTTCCCCAATATAGGACCGCTACCACTCCAAAACTTTCACCCTAAAGCCATATGTACTCAGTTTCCCCAGCAGAATCTCATGATTCACACAGTCGAACGCTTTTGACAGGTCACAAAAAACCGCTGCTACAGCCCAGCATTCAGACCTAAATAGACTTCCTCCAAAAACTGAAGCATTGCATCATCCGTACCCTTTTTAGTTTGAAAACCAAATTAGCTTGAATGCAAGATTTTATGTTGGTCTAGAAAACACTCAATACGTCCTTTAACTAATTTTTCAATTATTTTGGAAAGGGTTGACAATAGGGAAATTGGTCGAAAATTGCAGGAATCATTCAGCTCGCCACCCTTATGAAGGGGAATAACACTAGCACGTTTCAGACTACTCGGAAATCCACCCATAGCCCAGGAATGATTGATTGCATCTCCAAGAGCAGTCAATGCGGAATGAGGGAGAGAGGAATATCTTTGCCGAGATTCTATTTGTTATTCTCTGATGCTGTCGTCACCAAATGAGTTTTTATTTTTAATAGACCTAATGACCTGTGTAAGTTCTACTGAATCAGTGGGCTGAAAGAAAAAAGATTGGCTAACCTGGATTGTGAGTCATTCATATTTTGGAATTGAGAGACTGCCACTGAACAATAATAACTATTCAAAACATTATGGACATTTTCGGAACATTCAAATGCGATTTTTCATTCATACCTTTTAATTCATTTATAACCTTCCAATTTTCTCTCTGCAAATTTAGCTGTAGTAAGACGAGTGGAGTAATATAGCTAGACCTATATTACTGAAAATAATCAAGAAAAGCAGCATTATTTATAAATTTTCTTATTGCGTGTAGACACCTCATGTTACTGGAAGAATCCCTTAAACCTTTAGTGATCTAAAAGGGATCCAGGGCTCTGATTCTCTGAACAGGGAATGCCCTATTAAATGACTCTTGCAAAATACATGAAATTGCTGGAGAGAGTCGCTACTCTCAAAAACACTATTCCACTGAACAAGCGAGCACATCTGATTAAATTTATTATATTTATGTAGCCCTACTAAATAACCTTTCACGTTTATATTTATGTTTTTCAGACCTTAGGAAAAAAATGAAATTTGACTAAGTCAAGCAAAACCCTACCTTTATTGTAGAAGTGAAGAATCGGTGTCTACGGATACGTTTGTTTTAACACCGAATTCATGACAGTATTTAATAAGCAATAGAGTCGCATAGCCGAATATATTACCCGTTTTACACAGCGACATACAGATTAAAACGGACATTGCTTGAACCAAGAATGACTCCTTTACGGACGCGCGCAGTGCCACAGGAACGCATGCGCAGTTAAAAGGTTACAGGACGGGTCTTAATATTTGTGTATGGTGGTAGGTATATCAGTTCACATAGAACACATATTTATGAAAGATTTAGTAAATTTTTAGTTTAATACGCCGATGTCCATGTAGAAATACTTATGGTAATAGGTCGAAAACTTAAAAAATATTTTTCATAAAGATATGGATGTTACCCGCGTAAATTAAAACTGTGAAAGCCAGCTGTGTGGATCCGGCAATCGCAAAGCAAAATAAAGGTTGCTAGCAGATTTCCATCAGCGAAAAGGCCGACATACCGCCAAGAACCCTTTTACAGTCTAGATTCAACACAGTAAATATTATGTTTACGTGGAAATACGGCGACACGGTTTTTTCGTGACGCCAAATTGAGACATGCCTTCGATACACCCTTTACTAATTCCAGAATGATACTAAAAACGACACGAGACACGAGCACCAGCCACGCCAACACGCTATAGCATTTAGCGCAGTGTTGCCAACCGACAGGAAATAAAAGCCGTGGCAAAGGAAGAGATTTTTTATTCACGGTTTAAATTTAAACACGTATTTTTGTTCCACTCAGCGGCAGTTAAAATACCTTTGTCATTTTTAGCATATTCATGAAACTGTTGACAGCTTTCCTTAAAATTAAAATATATTAACAATTCTGAATGAACAAATCCCTCCATTTTTTAAAATGCTTCTCATTTTTTTACCTTCATATTTAGCCTTTGTCGTGCATAAATGGCCAAGTATGCGTTTGGAGTTTTTAAACGAAAAAGTCGTGTTTCTATATGCGCGGCAGTACAGTAAGCTCGTGGCCGTACCTACCTTCGGTTTGAAAAGCCGTAAAAACACGGCAATTGCCGTGTCGTGGCAACACTGCTTTAGGGAGACGCGCTGACGCTACCTGCAGTGTTGCCAGAAGTCATTAAAAAAAAACTTGAGAGTGCTTGCGACTTGCGACTTAACCGCCGAAATTCATGATAAATCGCGAGCCTGTAATGATTGCACCGGAAGTAAAAATAATAGGATTAAATAATCTTATTCTACTATCATTTATTTTAATAAAACTGAAAAAAATTTTACGATATCAAAATATTAGTAAACAAATTTCCAAACTTAAACAAATATCTATCACTTTGTGCTATAAAAAACGAAATATATTTTTTTATAAATAAAAGTGTAAAACTAACACAAAACAAAGAAAAAGAAAGAAGTTATTCATCTGGAGTTTCCATCTTATTTTTATCTGAATAAAATACGTGACCACAACCTAACCTTTTAATCGTATTATTTGTTATACAAAAATCGTAGCAATTTTTGTCTCTTGACAAACTTTTGGTATATAAAATGCCTTCTATTGTTTTCACTTTAGGTTTGTTGCGTAGGTAGTTGAGTTTTTATTAAACAAATGTGAAAAAATGTTCTCTCTACTGCTGCTTTCGAGTGTGGTAAGCAAAAAATCTGAAAAACAAATCTAACGACCCGCAAATTTTAGAGAGTCATCCGAGATTTTTACTAATGAATTTTTTCCCAAAACAACAAGGTATCGTTATCAAAATTGTTTAGTGGGATCTTGACATTCGCCATTCGTTATTCAGATTTTGGATTTCATTTAGATTATATTGGAACTATTTGAACTACGTATATTGAGAAAGTGCAATGTGAAAATAGAAACAGAGTTTCAAACCTCAATTGCAATCAAATTGCAATTTGCAAAGATCAATGTCGTGAGATTCGCTGATTGATATTTCTATAAAGGTAAAAATCGTGAGATTTGGTACTTGATTCATGGGATTGGGAGAAATAACCGAAATCTGACAACACTGGCCCACGCAAGCAGCCCGTACGAAGCTAACCGAAGCAGACCGAGGACGGACTTCGGCTGCTGCTCCGTTCCTGAATCTAGATTTGTTCGTTGCATAGATAAAGCTGTGTTTACTTGAATTTACTGGCGGACGAACCCGTCTCGTGGTTAAGAATACTATCCTTTTTTAACTACGTTATCTAAACAAGGAGAGCGCGCTGACCGACTGGAATCGGTTTGTCGTTGATGAATTCGGGAACAAGGCTATTCGTATACTGCGCATGCGTTCCTGTGGCAGAGATTTCGCCCATAGTGGAGTTAAATAGTTCTGCGCAACCTATGTATTTTATGAAATATCAGCAGTCCAAGTATGTATGTCGCTGGTTTTACAGCGACGGACTTCAAACACATGTAGCTGACTGGTTATTTCTGATGGTTAGGTATTATCATGGTCTGCTTGGTGGAACAAAGCTACTGTATCTTGAACAAGTGTTGAGTACTAGCTGTGTTTGACCACAACTAATAATCATTTATCCGACACTATTCACATTTTTTTCTATAAGCAAAAATAAATAAATGATCGATTTTAGATAAATCGTAAAGTAGTGATGAGACCCTAGTCGGGTACACAGTTTTAATTGTCTAGATCTGATTTATATCAACAATGTAAAAATATTCTTAGACTGATATTTTAAAAATTAATCTGAAATTGACTTTAAAGAGCAGAATACTCAAATTAAAATTGACTTTAAATGGCAGAGCATAAAATTTTTTCAATGAAACAATTTATTTTTTGATTTTTTTTTCGATATAGGCCAGTACAAAGGTATATCTCTTTAATAAGCTGTCCCCTGAACTTTAGAAACGAGCAGAAAAACGATCTAGTGTGTATTATGACAAAAAAGTGCGAACATGATACTTTTACGGGATTCACCAAAAAGGTTTAGCCTGTCTTTGTCTAGCGCAGCACATAGAGAAGGTTATGGGTTTAAGATGTAGTACTGATTTAAAATGAGATATTCCAGTTGCTCATTTAGGTTTGGCAGTTTCTTGTTGTGTCATTGTGAATGAAGGCGTCATTAAACACCTATAAGTTATTCGAATATTTCAGCGATTTGCTTGGTTTCTGTTTTTTATCTTGAAACTACTTACAAAAATGAATTTAGTCTTTTATTGGGGAAGATACATACTTTAATTGTCCTTTACGTTGTAAACCTGCTAAAAGAGTCAGAAATAAATTCATAGTACAAAACTTAGTTGTCTTATTAAGGTACCTCCGCCAAATATTGCCACGCTGAGACTTTAAAATTTGTATTGCACGTGTTATCATTATTCCGCCAATTATTTTTAAATGAATTCTGTACTGTGTTTTATACATATTAAAAAATTGCTAATGCCTTAAATTAAAAATGAAGCCGTTGTCGGATCCTTTTTAAAAAGCATGCAGAATGGCAGTATTTAGGACATACGCTCCTATTATTGCCGGGGGTAGCAATAATAGCAACACACCTCGTAAACCTAAAAGAATCTTGGACAAATAACAACTTTATTAAAAGTTGACATCAATATTTTAATGTTAAGCAAGAATAATGGAAATATGTTATTTCTTTTAAGAAGGTAACCAGTTTTTACTATAAACTAAAATCCACGAGAAAAGTCAATAACATGTTAGCTTCATTTACATTTTATTCACAATCTGGGCATCTAAAAATACCTCTATCTTCTTTAGAAAGTCCTGCGCACTCTTCATGTACGTATCTGTTGCATATTGAACATAACCTCATATCGACCTGCCGGTCTGGCAATATTAGCAACATGGTAGTGCATGCAAATATGGCAGTGACTAAATTTTTGTCCGTTAATATCAAGTTTACACACAACAAAAAAATTAAGTACCCATATATACCTACCTTATAAGCCGATTACTTTTACTTAACTTTTGCTAATAAGCCGGTATAAGATTTAACAGCCTAACGTATTTCTATAGCACATATAAGCGAAACACGTTATTTACTTACTGCAGCTGTAAAAGCAAAATTAGCGCTCTGCTGTTCCAGTGACACGAGGATTTAGATGCGTATAACCAATGGCCGGTGGCACGGGGTGCATGAAGTATGACGTCGTACATTAAAGGTGGGTGGCAACATTAGCCACATTAGCGACCGTCAAAGGGATTAAAGTTCGATATTACTGTCCTGCAAAGGATTAGTTTCTTTATTGTGTTTCAACGCCAAGGTCGGGTGTTTTATATCATTTATCAATACCTTTTTACATAATTTTATATACAAATATTTATTTATATACATTACTACAATGAAGACCGCAAGGGAAAAACAAAGAATGTCACAAAATATCAAAAATTAAGTTAACATCGCTATCTGTCAGCTAAACCTCTACTTTTTTTTATCATAAATCCAAACCCAGGGGAAGAACATAGCACAGTCCGCCAATATTTGTATTTAAAAGACCCACATATCGGAGGTAACATGGAACTTCCACAGCGTACATGGTAAAAACAGGGAACTAAGGCAGCAACTCAAGTCAAATACCAACAGGACCACCGGTCATGCTAAACACAACGGAGAAAGAATTATTGAAATCGGTGCTGCCATTCCGAAGTACCCACGCAAAAATTGTCGATTTCAAGAGTTTTTTTTTTAGTTTTTCGCAGTTTTTTTAGGTTTCCACTCACTTTAGCAAAAAACCCTTAAAGTAGGCCCATTCGGGAGAACTCGTCTACAAAACAAAAAAAAATTATCGAAATCGGTTAATTCGTTCAAGAATGATGTGTGAACATACTATGTACATAAAAAAAGATACATACGGGTTAAATTGATAACCTCCTCTTGTGAAGTCTGGTAAAAACACCTGAAAAGAACCAGGACTGCAATCAAGAAAAAATAAATCTGGACATTCCGTGTTTTTCTTATGAAAATGCTTCTTATTTTAGGACAATCCTGGTTTTTTACCTGAAGAAATTGTTTATTTTTTGTATTTTCTTTTATAAAAAAATATTTTTTAGTTACAGTATTTCTAAGGCGTTTTCATATTACAAAGATGCATTGTTTAACTTAAAATTAAAATTCTACAGTTCGTAAAGTGTTAAACTTTTAAATCGATTTTTCTCAACACTAATATTGTGTGACACTCCTTGTTTTTCCCCTGTGGTCTTCATATCCTGTTTGTTTTTAAGCACTGGGCATTTGAAGTTTTAAGTAAAACACCCTCTATTTTATAGGCAATTTTGCGCTTCTGAAAAATGGTGAGGAATTTCTGGATGCAATCGATAAAGAGGAAAAGACGGTTACAATTATCGTCCACATTTATGATGACCACGTCGAAGCTTGTCGAATCATGAATCAGTGTCTTAGGCAACTTTGCAAATTCTACGATACCGTGAAGTTTGCCGCTATCGTAGCGTCCGAGGCAGGAGTCAGCAGAGAATTTAAAATTGATGGGGTTCCAGCTCTTTTGGTGTACAAGGCAGGTAACATCATAGGGAATTTTGTCAAAATAACTGACAATTTGGGCAATAATTTTCAAGTAGAAGATGTACAAGGCTTTTTGGTAGAACATGGTTTGCTGGAGGATAAAACTTTAACTCCGGCGCTTATAAGGCGTTCAGCTCCGGATTCTGACAGTGACTGATTTGATTAGCTCTAAACGTATATGTTGAAATTTGTGAACAGTTGTAGTTCATGGCCCATGCATGGTAGCGAGATGAAATATATGGTTTCTAGAAGAATGGAACATTGCTAATCTCTTTCAAATAATTAAACTCTTAGATACGTTTATACGTGCGAGCGTTCTCACACACCGTAATTTGTTTAAATTTTTCCACAATAGTAATTTTTTAAAGTACTATTGTTATCAAAATAAAGTTCCGTTTTTCATAAGTTTAATTTTCGAATGAAAGTGAAAGTTTATTTTGGTCACGACTGTATTTTGTAAATCAGTACATGTTTTTAACTCATTGTATAATATAATATTTAAAAATGATACCTTCGAATAGTTTTTTCTGCCTTATCGCGCCGCCTCTCGAAAGGTGTACTTATTAAACCAAAGTATACTGTCAAAACATGGGGGAAATTTTAAATCAAGCGTTTTGATGAAAATTTAAATATTTTTGGGATATTAGCTATATTTCATTCTTTTGAAAAAAACTGTATAACTTATTGCTGTTCACAAGTATATTTTTTAATGAATTGTTTTATATAAAAATGTGCAATCCAATAAAGTTTAATATTTTAGTTAGTACCAAGTTTTACATAGGACATTGTTAACGCAAAAATATTTTTTCTACTTTTTACACTGCTTAAATACCCCCTAGAGCAGCTAAAATTTTTTAAAAAATTTACCGCCTACTGCCTCAAATGCTTGAAATCCCCAATCCATTTTCCTTATTTTGGTGCATATATATTAATAGCTCCCTAGAATCTATAGCACGGCAAGGATTTTTTATATTGAAATATCCTTTGGGAAATTTGGAAAGGAATAATACTTTAATTCACTTTATAAACTGAATCATATTAAATGAAAAAAGGGTTTGTTCAACATTTTTGACATTGGAATGAGGGCCCTAGGCCCATTGAAGACAAAAATATTAGCTAACAGTATGTTATGCAATAAGTGTGGTGTGTGGTAAGTACGTCGTTATCTCTCGAGCGACTCTACAGCAGTTATGCATTTACCATACATGTTGCATAATATAGTATTTTTCTTTCTATAAGGGTACCTCAAAACCTTTATTTATCATTTTTCGTTTCTTGTAATGACAGTACCTATGTATATCCCTGACATATTGTGTTCTTCGCATCTGATCCATGGACTAAACTGATGTCATAAATTTTTGGTATAAGTTTCTTTTAGCAATACATGTTCATTATTTATTTTTGTTGAAAGTAATAATTATAGTTTGTTACTCTTAGAGGCTATATTTTATGTAGATGTCCACATGTAATGTGTTTATTTTTACCAAGATTTAATATAAGTGGTAGAAGCTTGGTAAGCTTAGAAGCATTTTTAAGTTATGGAATTTCTATTCTTCGTGGTGATATCTTAGTGCTGTACTGGTATGTATATAATTAATCAATAGTACAACTAGAATTTCTAGAATCGCTATGTGATCTAATTTTTACTATTTTTCTTTAATAAAAAAATGCAGGATACTCGGTATCTACGGGTGCATACCGAAAGTACTGTGTTTGGGGAAGGGAAGTGTAGAAATTTTTTAAATTATGCTAAGATAAATAATCCCAAAATGTCGACCTTTTTTACAAATGCTTTCCGTAATACAATTGTCGACCTGTTTGGACAGTTTTGCTCTAACTAGATTGCCGACATTTTTTTGTAAATGGTTGACGACCTTTTTTTTTGTACATGACGGACCTTTTTTTGCAGATTTGTTAAACTAACTGTCAACTTTCTTTTTAAACGGCCCACCTTTTGTTTTCAAATGCTGTCCGGCATTAAACTGCCGACCGTTTTAAAAGTTTTCCCGTAGACTGAGAGCTGATAACACATTTTTTATGTGTCTTTATAAAACCTAGAACTAGTTTTAAAAGATGACTATTATATTATTATATCTCTACAAGGGGTTAACAGTCTGCCAGTTCGACTTCCGGGCAAAACCAATATTTTTTCCCTTTCTTCTTGCGAAAAAGTTCGACTCAGGTGTCTTTATAAAACTTCAAATTTTGACAGCTTGTTCTTAATCCTTAGTAAGATCTAGAAATAAATTGGCAGACTGTTTGGACCGGGCCAACCCCTTGGCCGAGGCGTTTAAAGTTTTGAAAAAATGCATTAAATTTCATTTATATGGTCTGTTATTTTATCAGTAGCTTTTTAATAATATTTTAATAATTAATGTTGAAGGGCAGACGGTTCTGGCAAGTCTGACGTCAAAAACTCAAAAAAACCTATTTTTATATCAGAGCGAGAATATAGTTTTTAGTAATAGTGGTAATAAATTCCGTGTGTTGTGAGAAACACAGTTTGTGTTATTTGTAAAAAAGCTGTACGTGACAGGAATTTCACTTTATTTACTGTAAAACTAGAAGGTCCCTAAAAGCGTTGCCATGTATATTTATATTTCAAGCCGAAATCGGTCCAGGAACTTTCCAATCTCGCAACAAAAACTGGAAATTTTGACACTTTGTGTTTTAATACATTTCTACGTATAGAAACTGATTTCGCTATTTTCTATAATGCATTGTAAGGTCATCGAAAAATCAATAAAAATGGTATTTAATGCCTAACTCATGCAATGAAATGTACCGGAATCCAAAATAGAAAGTCCATTAAACCGTTTCCATGTATATTCCAAGCCGAAATCGGTCCAGGAACCTTTCAATCTTGCAATAAAAACTGACATTTTTGCGAAATTTTGATACATCATGTTTAATTTCGATGTAAAGCAAGTCCAAGTTCTTTTATTTTTCCATGGCAGTCGTCTTAAATTTGCAATTTTTAAAATTTTACTTGCACCGATGCAAAAAAAAACCTATTTATTTATAACTTTAACGAAAAAATATGCAATTTTCATCAGTTCGGAGTATTCTTAGATGACGAGGGAAGAAAATAAACCCAGAAAGAACTGGTAAAAAAGAGAAATAATATAGAATAATGCCGGTTAAAGATGAGTTATGACAGGAAAATAAAGAAAGAATTAGTTGTTACCCCCTAAATACGCTCCTGGATGATCCATGCTAAATTCATTTTCAAGCCTGATTATCCTTTAGTGGGAAAAAATTAGATACAAAAAATACAGAGTGATTCGAATGTACAGATGTCATGGAAAAAAAGTAAAACAATCTAAATTTAATTATCGATTGCTCCCTTCCTTATAAAGAATGCAGAAACTAAAAAATATTGAAATCACGTATTTTGACGAGCTCTTTCCGATGAGGTGCATGGGATTTCGATTTGCGTTCATTTTGACCCCGAAAAATATTAAAAACCGAAAAAAAATTGTATCAAAAATCGTAATTTCCAGTTTTTCCGAAAGTTTCCCAATTTCCACTCGTTTTAGGTATAGGTAAATGTATTGCAAAAAGAAAGTATTTGAGATTCTAAAGTTTGATGTGTCAAACCATTTTTCGACGACTTTCCGTTTTCGAGTTATTAAGTACCAAAGATGGGCCTGCAAGTGGCATTTTTCGACCTAAAAAAATTCAAAAGAATTACTTCCCATTGTCCGAACATCACCAGTTTCAATAGCGTTCTGAAGCTCCGGGTCCGCTTGTCCGCTACAACCTCCGAAAGTTTACATCGCTTTAATTAAGTTTTGCGACCGGTAATCGATCCCATACGAATTCGCGGAAATTTCGACTTTGACGTTTAATAACTCCGAAACGATCCAGCCTGTATAACTGAATTTTTTACTGAAGCTAGATGCACTATCCCTCTATTAACCCAGAAAATTTGATTGCTCCCCCTCTGACCGTTTCCGAGAAAAAAATATTGAAAATGGGAAAATACCGGATTCGACGGCAACCGACTACCTAATGCCCTCTCTGTCGCTCTGACATAAAAATAAGTTTATTTTTAATTTTTTTTACGTTAGCCTTGCCAGAACCGTCTGTCCTTCTACAATAAAGGTCTATTCTCACTATAGGTCAACCATTGATCAAGTCACGGTCCGATCAAAAATGATCTGCCAGTATTTCAATGATTTTTAAATGGGATTTCATTTTCAGCATTCACCCATGCCGCTCACCCAACAGGAAAAGGCATGGGATAGTGTGAATACTTTCAAAAAGCTTGGATCGTGACTGAACCGTGACTTGTCCGGCTAGTGAGATTATTAAAATATTATTAAAAAGCTACTGATAAAATAACAGACCTTATAAATGAAATTTAATGCATTTTTTCATAACTTTAAACGCGTCTGACAAAGGGTTGGTCCCGGTCCAAACAGTCTGCCAATTTATTTTTAGACCTTAACTAAGGATGAAGAACAAGTTGTCAAAATTTCAAGTTTTATAAAGACACATGAGTCGAACTTTTTCGCAAGAATGAGGGGAAAAAATATGGGGTGGTTTTGCCCGGACATCGAGCTGGCAGACTGTTAACCCCTTGTAGAGACATATAATAGTGATCTTTTCAAAATAGTAGCTAGGTTTTGTAAAGACAAATAAAAAAATGTGTTATCAGCTCTTAGTCTACCGAGACTGTCCGACGATTTTTTGGTACAAGGTCCCAATAACTAACTCGTACTCTGTTTCTTCAACTGGAATGCCTGCGAGTGGTGGCCGCTTCTCCTCCCCTCTAAAAAGCTCCCCTTAGTATTCGTGAGTATTCATAGATATATACCTAGAACCAAGCAACATGGGCCAGCATGGGCCATGTTGGTCGTATTTGTAGTTGTGAAATACTCCACAAGTATTAGCCACTGTAAAATAAATGTGGTTAGCCTTAGATCTCATTGACATATCAAGAAAAAAGTACCATAATATACCGAGCTTGCTATTTTTGAGATGATTTTGAATTGTATAAACAGCGGTCCCCATGAAGCTTACAAGACATAAAAGAAAATCTTTAATATCGATTTCTCATACAGATTAATACATAGAACTAAATTTTACATCAAAAAACATGGACTATATAAACTAGGATAGATGCGCCGAAAATATGAAATTATTTTGAATAAAGGTGCACACAGATAAGAGATAGAGATTTTTGATATGGGGTGTTGTTTATGAAAGATCCATGTCAATTCGTCGTAAGGCAATAAGACGTATAAGTAAATTCCTCGTAAAGCATTCTCTTCTCTCTGTTGTCAGCAAAGTTATGGAGAAAGCGATCAACTTGCAAATTCTAAATTATCTAGAAAAACAAAATCATCCATGACAGATAGTACGGATTTCGTCACCAAAGATCCACAGCTGATCTCCTTAGCTTTGCCACACATAACTGCAACAAGTCTCTCGAATTTCATGGAGAGTCTCAGATTGTTGCTCTTGCCGCACTCCTCAACAACCTACCTTCTTACGGTCTTTCTACCAAACATGTACCTGGATCGGTAGCTTCCTTTCTAATCGGCGCATATCTGTCGTGGTTGACGGTCACTCATTTAACTTCCATCCTATCAATGCTGGCGTCCGCAAAGGTTAGACATTTTTTATGACAATTCCTATTAAACTTTCACAGTAGACAACCAGAAATACTTGCACAATCAAAGACAACTGTGATAAAATGTTTGATTATTATTCTTTTTTATTGGCAACAGCATCGTTTTTTTTTTGTCTTTTACTAATGCCCCTTTTGCCAGTAAGGATAGAAAGAAATCGTATTTCTTTGGGAGTTTTATCAAGAAAGAAAAGAATTTTGCGATGACTAATCTTTCGAAATATATAACCAGCAATACTCCCACAAGCACATGTTCTTTTTTTATTTGTCTTTTTCTAATGCACTGTCGCCAACCCGGATAGAAAGAAATCTGATTCCTCAGTGATTATGAGGAAAGAAAGATGAATATGAATAAAATATGTTCTGGTGTAAACTGTCCATGGAACTGATCAATAGGGTGAATTCTTGTTCAGTTATTTTTTCTGTCATCATTCTGAAATTAAATTGGATAGAATATAGAACCTACCACTTCTCTCGCTCATTCATACCTAAGGTCTCCAGATTATGGAACAAATTGTCTGCAGATGATTTATCCTCCCTAACCCCCCCCCCCCTCCCCCTCCCCCCCCCACCTCCAATCCTTTAAATCCCGTGTCAATATACAACATTTTCCTTCTCTTCAGACGCCCACGGTACGTTAGTACTTCGGCTTGAAGCCTACGTGGGATGTCTTAGATAAAAAAAAAGCAATTCGTCGTACAAGTCAACTCGTCGGAAATCACAATTATTGGGCTTATCACAATTTTAGTTATGTTCCTTTTTAATAATTTATTAAGTTTAATCACCTAACTTACCTTAACGCACTTTAAACTAATAATGCCACAAGCTGACCTAGAGCTGGCTCAACCCAAAAGGCGAATATGTGCAGGTTTGTTTGGGTTTGCTGAGGACTTTTTCCTGTCTTTTTTTATTAATGTTTTATGTTATGATGTTGATGCTAATGTTTAAAATTATTGTATTACAATAATTTATTTATAAAGGAGCATTTTAATTACAATTGCGATACGACACATTTCTTTGCGACCACTCGTATTTTCCGACCAATTGACCTATAGCACAAATGGCTGTACGACCAATTAATTATACGACGAATTGCTTTACGAACAACTGACCTATACGACGAATTGACGTGGACTCGTTTATGAGAATTCAGTTTTAATGTTGTAGACATAGACGGACATTCTGAAATTTGACCTGTATGTAGGTCTTACATCACAAGTAAAGGGAAAAATTCGAAATCGGTATTTTTTGGTAATTGTTTAGTGTTATAGCTAGTACCATATTATTATCACAAATTCACCTCTCGCTTCAACAGCGCCCGTGGCGCAGTTTGTACGCTAGTCGACTCTCATTCCAGAGACTATGGTTCTAATTCGACATTGGATACATGTCTCGTTTATGTTTAATTTATTATTATATTTTTATTTGTATAATATGTATATTTCCTCAAAAAAAAACAACCTTACCACACTAAAGTAGTTCAGAACATTTTCAATTGTAATAATTGGATCCAAGGAATCGCGTTTTTTAATCTTTGTTTCTAATGTTCATTATGCAACACGGAATTTTTATTTTAATTAACTGTAATTTTTTATCTTCGATAGTCGCGTTTTTATTTTTATTATTGCACTCCATGTATATCCTAATTAAAATTTTATATATTTATTTTTCTGAGAATGAGAAATTAGTATTAATATAAGTTCTCATTATGTTGAAAGCCTTATGAAAACACTCTGTCTTGGAGATATTATTATTATTATTATTATTATTCGCTACAAAAATATCTCCAAAGAAAGTGTTCTTGGACACAATTTGCAGAAATTGTTTTATTAAATGATAGTTAGGAAGAAATGAAAATCATTATCAATATACTCTCAGTAGAATCATAGTTATTTACATTATGAGTCTGGCCAGTGACTTGTTACAGTATGAGTTATTTACGAACGGGGCAACACAGAAACCGAATCAGGAATTTCTAAACGAGTACTGTAACAATCACTGAACGGATAAATATTGTACATTTTATTTCATACTATATTCTCGATATAGCACTATATCGCTTTCTAAATTTAATACTCTGTCCATCAATAAATCAAAGGTTGTAATCATGTGCAGTTGCATCACCCGCTTTGTTGCATAGCAACCGTCAGGGGCGTACCGAGACTACAGAGAGCACTGTGTTTAAGGGGAAAGGGACAAAATATTTAACTATGCGAAAATAAACATCCAAAATTGTTTTTTGCAAATCCTCCCCAAAGAAAACTGCCGACATTTTTTTGATACGACGACGTCCCCATTGACAAGTCGATCGCTAATTAATGGACGGGGAGACCCTCCCCGCCCATTAATACGCCCCTGGCAACTATACATGTTTCGTTTATTATTAGCACTATATCGTTTCCTAAATTTAAGTCTCGATAAATAAATCAGAGGTTGCATATACTCAATTCCATGTAAGATTTTAATGGCGACCGTTGACATGTCATTTCTAGTAACATTCTGTTTACACAATTGAACTTTGGTCAGGGCAGGACTTCACATGTTTTACCAAAATGTATGACTGTTTAAACAGTGGAACAGAATTTTTCTGAAATTTATTTACTGACAACGTATGTGTAGAAATATGAAAAAACAATTGTACAAGAACTATGAATAAGTTTATATGAACATGTGGTGATATTTGTCACCGATCTCAGGCCGCGCGACGCTCTTGGTAAGATGATTTATTTTTAGTTTCAATTAAACGAATTCGAAATGGCAGTTAAATTAAAAAAAAACAAAGTTTTGCCATAAAATGGTCAAAAACAGAATTAATGAAAAATCGATCAAAAGTTTAAACTTATTTTCATTAGATCGATTCGCGGAACCTTCGTACGCATTATGTTTATGTCATTTGGAATGAAAAGGGTAGAAAAATATAAACGAATACTCCCAATTGGCTTTTGGTTCACGCTCCACACAATGATCTTAGAGGTGATCATCTGACAAACCGTCGCACTATGGGAAAAAGTGCGAAAAACTTGGCCAAGAATAGTTGCGTGTTAAATTAGTCTTGTATTATTATTCTAATGTTAAGTTAGTGAAGTTAAGGCTTGTAAGTAGAAATAAAAGGGCAGACTGGTAGATTTTTACATTATTTGTTACTACAAATGACAATGATTAAAATAAAACAAAAATTAACAAAACCTATTGTAATCTATAGCCGGTCCGAAAGTAGATTTATTAATTCTTAGAGTATTTTTTTTGTTACCACTTTTATAATTCATAAGCTGTGATATGTAGGGATATGAGCTTAGTATTAGCCTTGGCGTCCTCCATATTGCGTATTCTCGAAGATTTCCTCACGAAATTCTCCCTAAAGTTTCAGATGTTTTCGGGCCTCTTGAGCCTCTTCAGACAGCAATCCTATTGGTAGAATACAAGGTTTTATCAGACTTGTACTATGCATTAAAATTGTATGTATGTACTCATTGGATGCCATTCAACAAATGAACATACATTTTCGCAGTTTCTTCAGTGCATGCTTGAAATTTTTTAATGTTGATTGGATGCCCACAAGAGATAGCCTGTTGCATAATATGGAACTTATCGAAAGATTGCGATTTATCTGTGGATAAGCAGTTTCGGCTTCTTCGCACAAAATAATAACATGATTAAAAGGACATTTTTTATGAGCTTTACTACAAAAAAATATTTTTGATTTTTCCATTAAAATTTCATAAAGTACATTTCTCTTCATTATATAAAGCTTTTCATTAAGCCCTGTAACGATAAACATCACAAAACTGGAGTAAAACCAAAAGAAATAAAAAAAAAGAAAATACACAATTCCCCCATCCCCCCCCCTCCCCCTCCCAAATGTTGCCGCTACCAATAGCAGCTTTTCTAAAGATATACACGATGTTTAATGTAGTACTTATGTCAGTGGCGCAGCCAGAAATTTGGTTCGGAGGGGGCCCGGACTAAATGTCTCTACAATTTTTTTTTAAGACGTTGAGTTTTAAATGAGTAAGAATGGGTTAGGAATTAGAGGTACATCAATAACTATAAACTATGTATATTAAGTTCCAACCCGACACATAAAAATATGTAAAATACAAAAAAAAACACAAACATAAAAATATTTAACTCAAAAAACTAAAACTTAAAGTAAAATTCTTCGTTTTCTTGTTGCCATTTCGTCCAAAATTCCTTCTGCTGTGATAACAATATCATGGTTTGCATAACGGACTGCCAAACCATTTAGCCTATTCTCTCCCGTAGTGCTACGCAAATAATTTTTTAAATATTTTAAATTTGAGAAAGACCTTTGGGATGATGAAGTTGTAATGGGTAAAGTTAGAAAAATTTGTAAAAGTCTTTTAATATTCGGAAATATGTTATCATCACATTCGGAATAAACCTTGGCCAGATCTTCCTTCAGGTTCTTATTTTTGCATTTTTTATACCATAGCTCAAGTTCAGCTTTTAATATAGTTTTGTTACAAAAATCTTCAAGAAACTCATACATTTTGTAAAAGTTGTGAAGTTCCAAAAAACATTGATATTGAATCTCAAAATGTTGGTCATCAAGAGGAAAAAGACATTCAAAATTTTGAATTGTATTTCGATGGTTTAAAAATCGATCTTCGAGGTTGGCTATTAGGCTATCCAAAAACGGAATAAAAATTGTGATTTTAAAATATTCAGCAGCAGAATCGGTTTTTTCTGAATTTTTCAGAAATTAGTTTTTGAACACCCTTAGTATTCCCGGACATAGCAGCTGCTCCGTCATATCCCTGCCAACATAGGTACTTAACTTACAGTTGATTCCCAGTTTATCTAAAGTTCCCAGAATATTCTCTGCTGTAGAATCACCAGTAGCGGAAGTTATTTCGACAAACTGTACAAATTGTTCACATATTTTATCGTTCCTGTTGATATATCTGTCACATAATGTTAACTGTTCTTTATTTGATACATCAGCTGTTTCATCTGCTAATGTAACGAACGCCTTGGCGGCGTTAAGATCCTCTACGATTTTTTGGACAACTAATCGATTGCATATTTCCAAAATTTGTGTGATGTACAGAATCTCGGGGGGGGGGGGCCCACTGGCTGCGCCTCTGACTTATGTTGAGTATTACTTATCTCTAGGCAGAACCTCCATTTGTTATACCAAATATAAATTCCACTAAAACTTGCAAGGTACTTCGCAATTTTATTTCTCAAAGTTTAGTTCCGTAATTTGTGACAAAAACGTTCTCTAAAACAGTTTACTTGGAACTGATGGCTCGCGGGCGCATGTCACTTCGTGCGATTTATGAATGCAGCATCACAAAATATGCTACAATAAAAACTTTTCCTCTCACAGCATAGGTTTTTCGCCCGAATTCCCAATTTGGATTAATGGCAAAGTTTTTCCTATAGTTTCCTATAGTGCGTCGTCACCGTCTGACATGAATAACAGAACAAGATGCGTCATTTTTGAGCGCGCTAGAGGTGCTTTACATGGGCGAGATGGTCTACGATTATATTCCCTTCGTGATTAACATAACCTCCAAAAAATATGGTAATTTAAAAAGAACATTTTAAAAACTATAAGCTTTTCCACTGAACTACTAGTTTAGATTCGTAATTTACGCCGCAAAACATATAATTCCTGTAACATTAATTAATTTTGGGGTAATGTTTGTCTAGATAACTGTTAAATAAATAAAATATGTTTACCTACTTACTTTTCAATAAAAATAAATACGTTACAGATACACAAAGTCCAACAATATACTACCAAAATGTCTAATAAGCACAAAATAAGCAAAATAATGGCAAAATGCTCTCTGACAACACCGAAAACCCACAACCATATTCCTAAAAACAACTTTGATTTCACACGTCATAAGTCAAAATCGAAACGGCTCTGTAAATAGCGAAGGAACGCGAAATAGACGAGTTGACTGCCGGAAAGAGATATGACTGCAAAACCGTAAAAAAAGGATGCCTATCTACACGGCATTCGATGTGAGGTGCTGCACATATTCCACCTGTTGACGCTTTTCCGGCTGCAAGGATTAGATAGTATGGCCATTTATATATCCATCTCTCATCAGTTCAGTTTTGATTGGGTTTGATTGGGTGTATTCTGAATTAGGGTACTTTTAAATTATAAATTTGCAAATATGTATGACATGTGTCAACGGCCCCCATTAAAATCTTACGTCGGATTGAGTATAAATTGCATCACCCGCTTTATTGCAGCGGCGTACCGAAAGCGCTATGTTTAAGGGGACAGGGAATAAAAAATATTTAACTTGTTTTTTGCAAATCCTCCCCGAAGAAAACTACTGATGTTTTTTTGATAGAACGACGTCCCCATTGACATATCGAGCGATAATACTGTCATAACGTGATTATAGGACTGAAATTATTGACAAACATGGATCTACTGCACAGTATGAAATGCATAATTTTTCCTTATACCAAGATTTTTTACCTGCAGTAGTGGTAGTGTGTAGACTTTAATCCTTTAGCAAAGCTTGACTGTTTTGTTAACTTTTATTAATGTTTTAAGGTTTTTCTCAAAAAACTTGATGTATGTAGATAAAATGGGAACACTATCTGTGTTTTTACATGTACTAATAGGATGTTCTGGTAATCATTTACATTATCAGTTTAGTTTAATAAATAATTAGCTCTGTATTATCAAAACTTTACTCACTGGTATTTGTATGTTAGTCATAGATAGATGGTCAAAAAGATATTTGTGCCTCCTTAGTAATAAACTGGTAAAATGTGTTTTTTCATACTTTAGTGATTTTAAATCAGCGACTACGTCTTGATTGTCATAAGAAAAAGTTTGTTGACTGCGTTACCCACGTGACATGGTTCATTTAGTATTAATAGATATAACTTTATTCTTATACAACTTTGGCAGCTGGATGACGTAGTTAAGACAGGCCGGTAGCTAGGGGGGGGGGGGGGGGGGGGGGGGGGGCAAAGTGGCCAATGCCCACTCTGAAAGAAAAAGTTGCCCACTCTATAAAATCGCTGAAATCATTGTATTGTCTGCTAGAAAAATATTACATCATAACTTTGCCCCCCCCCCCCCCAACATTAGTTGTCCCCTGTGAAATCAAAACCTGGCTACAGGCCTGAGTTAAGACATGGTCATGGATTTAAAAAGGGGTCTTGGCTTAGATATTTGAAAAAGTAAAAACCGGTAAATATAATATAAAAAGAATAATTGGTATAAAGATCTCGATATGATATATTTTAAAATAAACATCTTTGTGGGATGTTTAGAATAAACTTAAGAAATAGAGGCTTATTGCTTTCAGAATATGTGCCAATATTGTATTAACTTTGGTAAATCCAAAATTTTAGCTTTAATTAGCGATAACGTATGACTATATCCTAAGAACAGATGGCAATATTTTCCTGACAAACCCTGGATTTGTGTTCCCTGATACTAACATTTTCTTTTAAAATCTTGCACAAACTTCAATCGATAATTGGAATTACATTACTTAAAAGGAGTAATCAGCTAACAACCCTACTATTGTGGCTACTTTAACATTGTTTTTGCTCCGTTCTTTGCTATAAAAAATCAATGGCTTACGTCGACCTATCAAATTAGTTACCACTTAAAAACCTCTTTTACTGTGTTTCATTGATAGTAAAAGCTAAGGAAACGCAAGTATGGCACAGAGTATGGCAAAAGAGGGTGTATGTGTAAGTACGACGGTATGCTACTAAGACAGCTTCGAGCGATGGCCGCAGTGTACGAACTGTGGATGAAGCACCTGCGAAAAACATCCGGATTGTATGAAAATAAATTCCATTGGTGAGTGTCTACGGGACGAACGTGGGTAACTAATATTTAGACAAAATTTTCGCATGCGAATATTATGTCTTTACATGTCGAACGCTCATTTTATAAATATAGTAAATAAAGTAAATAATCGCTACAAAGTAGTCCGTTTTAAAAAGGTTCTCGATAATAAAATACGAACTAAAAGGACCTAAGTTATTATCTATTTTATTGATCTCACTACAAATCAATACATATAACGATAACGCCACTAGCAGATCTCATATCTCGCACAGCTCTAGTGATAAGTATCGTTTCTATTTTGCCTTTCTATAGCGGCAGAAGGATTTACAGCTAGCTATTCAAGAATAAATAATAGAACTTTGCTATTAAAATAATGTTGCTTTTAATAAAAAAGAAATTTGGAAAAATCCCTAAATATAGCACGCGCCAGCAGAGTGCTATACTTGTGTTTCCTTAATTTATAACAACAAAGAAAAAAGGCTTTCAAACGTTAACTAATCATAACCAAATGTTGTGTTATCATTTCGCGCACCATAAAACTATTTAAATTTTCGCAAGTAATAGTTGCTTTTAAGACATATTAAATCACATTTTAAAATATGATGCAGTTTTGCCCAGGTTTGGAAAATGTTGCTGAGAGTTAACATTTCGCACCTTGAAAACTAAAGTGCCAACTCAAAATTGTTAGTTTTGAGAAAATTCAAAATTGAATTATTCATTTTTTACAAATTGGTTTTTATGGCGTAGTAGTAGTTAGTAACTCTAAAGTGACATCTATTAACATAACAGCAAACTAATCTGCCGTTTTATTTTTAAAACTGTGTGTGGTGATAGAGGGCGCAATTTTATGTCGTTCTATTGTAAAATGTTAAAATTCAAAAATTTTGAGTTGCGAGACTTTAGTTTTCAAGGTGCGATTTGTACATTTTCTTTTAAATATAATACTGTATCATAGAAAATTAATGGAAAATAATTTGGAATTATTGTTCTATAGAAGACTGGTAACTGCATTTTTCAAATAAGATCGCTATTATTTTGTATACTGTCTCTACTTTTTATATACCTATGCTGTCTTTCAATAAAATGACCGTGTAAATGTACTTGATCTTTTTTTGTAATAGTAATAACCTAAAAATAGCCTAGGGCCTGGAACCATTGTCAATGAGATTTGTGTGGGGTGGGGGTTACTTCGGTCCCCTAAAAACCCCACTTTAAGCATGGCTGATTTTTTTTAAACAGTTCTTGTATAAAAAAATCCTTCGAAAATAAAGTCTAACTGCAGCTGGCAATTACAAAACGGAAATGAAAAAATCAATTTGTATTGCATATACAATTTCATTTAATAAGCAAAATCGTTTACATACAATCATACAAACAAGTACTATTAATACTATACTTAATACTTTTTTTTTATTTTTTTTATTTATTCAAATTAACAAATCTCATGTTACAAAACATATACAATATCAATTCTAAAAAAAGTTCGTTAATTCACCCCTAATCAGCGAAATCACTGGTAACGGGGTATGCGTCACTTAGAACATCAACTGTTCTAAGATTACCTAGTATGCCAATTAAAACACGTACATAAGTTACTACACTTTTAACAATCTTAAAATACAATACACATAAAATTTTACGTAGATATCATATATATATAAGTAATCCCAATCTTTAAGATAATTATTCATTACGATTACATACAAAACGAAATATACAAGGAAGTCTTAAAAATCTGAAAAGTTTTAACTATTAAGGAATTATAGGATTTGAAGCCAGCGTATACGGCTGTAATCTGCTTGACGAACATTGTCGAAAGAAGCAAGGTCAAACAGCTTACTTACACTTACATATCATGGCGTACTGGCACTTATTGCATATATATATATATATATATATATATATATATATATATATATATATATATATATATATATATATATAATAAATGTAAATGCGAAGATTTACTTCTTCGCTAGTGCAGCGATAAGGCCGTGAATGAAAAATAAAAATAATGAGAACTATCTTTGATTCTGGTCTGGGTGACCTCCTGCTATCGATTTCTGGGCCCTTACCCATCAGCGGGCAGGCTTACATCCAGGGTGGCTGAAGAACAGACCACGATTTGACCAGAATCAAAGAGAGTCCTTATATCCAAAATGTTCGGAAAGGATGGGTAAGATGTAGTGGCTCGCGCCAACTAGTTCACCCAGTGTTGCTCCAAAAATGTTTGGCTGCTAACACAATAATACTCGAAAGTAGTCGAAAGTATGTCGATGTCGACTTTCTCGACATCGACGGTACAAATGCACCATTGTACAACAATAGTAGAAAAATGGAAGATTTCTTGGCCTATAGGTAATATAATAATTTTAAATGCGAAGATTTACTTCTTCGCTAGTGCAGCGATAAGGCCGTGAATGAAAAATAAAAATAATGAGACCTATCTTTGATTCTGGTCTGGGTGACCTCCTGCTATCGATTTCTGGGCCCTTACCCATCAGCGGGCAGGCCTTACACCCAGGGTGGCTGAAGAACAGACCACGATTTGACCAGAATCAAAGAGAGTCCTTATATCCAAAATGTTCGGAAAGGATGGGTAAGATGTAGTGGCTCGCGCCAACTAGTTCACCCAGTGTTGCTCCAAAAATGTTTGGCTGCTAACACAATAATACTCGAAAGTATGTCGATGTCGACTTTCTCGACATCGACGGTACAAATGCACCATTGTACAACAATAGTAGAAAAATGGAAGATTTCTTGGCCTATAGGTAATATAATAAATGTAAATGCGAAGATTTACTTCTTCGCTAGTGCAGCGATAAGGCCGTGAATGAAAAATAAAAATAATGAGAACTATCTTTGATTCTGGTCTGGGTGACCTCCTGCTATCGATTTCTGGGCCCTTACCCATCAGCGGGCAGGCTTACACCCAGGGTGGCTGAAGAACAGACCACGATTTGACCAGAATCAAAGAGAGTCCTTATATCCAAAATGTTCGGAAAGGATGGGTAGCCACTACATCTTACCCATCCTTTCCGAACATTTTGGATATAAGGACTCTCTTTGATTCTGGTCAAATCGTGGTCTGTTCTTCAGCCACCCTGGGTGTAAGCCTGCCCGCTGATGGGTAAGGGCCCAGAAATCGATAGCAGGAGGTCACCCAGACCAGAATCAAAGATAGGTCTCATTATTTTTATTTTTCATTCACGGCCTTATCGCTGCACTAGCGAAGAAGTAAATCTTCGCATTTACATTTATTATATTACCTATAGGCCAAGAAATCTTCCATTTTTCTACTATTGTTGTACAATGGTGCATTTGTACCGTCGATGTCGAGAAAGTCGACATCGACATACTTTCGAGTATTATTGTGTTAGCAGCCAAACATTTTTGGAGCAACACTGGGTGAACTAGTTGGCGCGAGCCACTACATCTTACCCATCCTTTCCGAACATTTTGGATATAAGGACTCTCTTTGATTCTGGTCAAATCGTGGTCTGTTCTTCAGCCACCCTGGGTGTAAGCCTGCCCGCTGATGGGTAAGGGCCCAGAAGGCCAGAAATCGATAGCAGGAGGTCACCCAGACCAGAATCAAAGATAGTTCTCATTATTTTTATTTTTCATTCACGGCCTTATCGCTGCACTAGCGAAGAAGTAAATCTTCGCATTTACATTTATTATATTACCTATAGGCCAAGAAATCTTCCATTTTTCTACTATATATATATATATATATATATATATATATATATATATATATATATATATATATATATATATATATATACATATATAAACATACACACAAACATACTATACTTGATATCACAAAAAAAGTTCAGAATGAGATGGTATTTTTTTCTTAAAATTACAATAAAATTATTTAAACCTTCCTAGTTTAGAAGATAATCCGGCAGATTAACAATGCTCCGATTTGACTTTAGAGTTTTAGATTTTTGTGACATTAGAGTTGTGCCTTGGTCAACTGACCGGTCAATTTGACCGCGGTCAAATATTAATAAGTGGTCAAAAACTTACTAAGATTGTTCCATGTCGAAATAAAGTGCGGATATATGGCCGACCTGTAAAAACGCATTTCGGGGAATCACCGGCACCGATCGATGATCTATGCGAGTTTCGGGGAAATCCCCATTCCCCAGTTCATTCAGTGACGTTATTCGCCGTGAAAATTTAGCAAGTTCAGTTTATTTTTCACTTTCACACACTTTAGTTTCCTTTATAATTGGTACTAACGGCATTATAAAGTGTGGTCACTAATAGGAATATGTCTTACAAAAAGGCAATATTGCAAAAATTACTGATTGACTTAATAAGAAAATAATTGTATTCTGAAAGAGGGCCCGGTCAAATTTTCGGTCAATTGACAAAAAGTTGTTGACCGGGCAAAGTCACAACTCTAGACAAAATATCATAAGAGATAAATTAGAAGTAACAATAGTGGGAGAAACATATGCTTGATAATTATTAATTAATGAAATTTCCTAAAATATTTCCAAAGAATTTAGTTAATCCAAGTTTCTTGCTTTATTTGACAGATGATTGTTGTGTTCTAGAATTTAAGGATAAACTTTTTAATTTTAAAGATAAATAGGCATTGCCCTAAACTGTTTTATTTTCTTTTTTTTTTAAATAGATCATTTGTATCGTTATCTCCAGTAGGTAATGGGTGGTACCGCATCAGCAAAATCACGCATCATATTCCTAGTACACAAGAAGGTACAAAATGTCTTCAAGATTTAATACGCGATATGAGGTATCTATCTGTAGGGATAATAAAGCGTTTTTTCAATAAAAAATATCAAAAACATAGTTATTGAATAAATGATTAGACCAAGCACGAACCTTTGCTTATAGTTACATATTACTAGTGTTGGGAGATATATCAATCACCATGATCCAATCACCGTGAAAGACAAATCACTATCGGTAGCGGCGATCGAAATCTCGCTAACCCAGTTATTCAGTATTCAGTGATTAACAAATCTGCATGCGCCACGGACGGTTCACCGAAACAAAATAGATCACGGCGATCCGACCGCGTAATCGCCCCTTGTAAAATAAATATTTCTCGGGTTATTGAGATATTGATAAATAAAATCGCTGCTTGAACGGTTGCGCCAGATATTATCGCTTCTTGCGTTGTTGATATATCTGATTCTTTAGATATTCACGTATGTTCAGTGATTTGTCGTTTATCGGTTCGGTCGGTCGTAGTCGATATTGTTGGTGAATTAGCCATTTATTCTTCATTGCGCGTAGTAACGATTATAGAGTAACCGATAAATTAGTTTTAATACTTTTAATTATAGCAAAATTCAACACCTGCAATATATTTAGATTCACAAAATGTCCAAAAAACAGAAAACCAGTGAAATTTTGAATTTTTTTAAACCAATTGAAGATGAAACTTTTCTGAAAAGTGCAATATTTGCAAAAAAAATACTCACATAAAGCATTCCACTAAAATTTAAAATAACATATTATGTCAAGTTATCCTTCTGTCTCAGTGTCTCAATGTACCTGAATTTTGAATTTTACCAAAAAGTATTTAAATATAAAAGAGAATGTTTTTTGTTTATATTTTTTATATTAGCTAAATATAAACGAGAATGTTTTTTTTTATTATATTGTCTTATACTATTGTTTCTAATTATTTTGTTATTTATGTTGTGGGTTATATTAAGCATTTTGTAATCTCCCTTAGGCTCCGTGTGCCCCCATTTTGAAGCTATTAAATGGGATTTTTTCAGTTTTAGATGGTTAATTTCAAATGTGAAAAGTATCTAAGAGATTATAATTTTATTAATTATTGTCGTATTTAGATTCAGCGTCACAAAAACATTTTCGGGTATACCTAGGTATACTCAATGTTGCCTAAAGCATTATAATTCTAATTTCGAAAAAAATGTAATATTTTTAACTTAATCTAGCGCAAAAATCAAGAATAAAGGTTATTTTCGATTAATATTCGCCACGTCTCTGACACTGGCCGTATCGAAAAAATACTATTTTTACCCTAATAACTTACTGACCAAGTCAAGTTATAATTTTAATTTTACTTCCAATTGTAGCTGCATTACCGAATATCAGTCTTGTAAAAGCAACTATGCTGCTCCTTTTCGCCTTAAAAATAAAAATCGCTGTAGTGAAAAATCACCGTTAAAAATAACGGCTATTCTTAAATCACTATCGCTGTTCTAACAGATATCGAAAAATCACTATATCTCCCAACTCTACATATTACATATTTATTAATTAACCAAGCAATATAGAAACCTTATCTCCAGGGTTGCCAGATCTTGCAAATGAAAAAGCGGGACACGTGAATCTGTGACACGTGTTTAAGGGGATAATATTTTAATGTGTTAAAAATTTGTGTCAAAAAAATGTTTCGCTGTTTCAAGGACAAACATCCCAAATAAAAATTTCGAAATTGCCGCGCAAAAACTTTCAAAGAACATGCAATTTTTTCCTTTAATATATATTGTTAACTAAAAATAAACAAAAGCAAACAAATAAACGAAAACTATAACAAACATGTACATTGTACAGGGTCTTCCAACGAGGACTGAACAGGGGCTCATTTTTGAGCTTCCTTGTATTTAAAGAAAAATCTAAAATAGCCAATCGATGTACTTTTTCCTGCAGAATTCAAAAATGAAACCAAAAATTTATTTGAACCAGAAACAAAAGAGTTACGCTATGGATAAGGTGTTTTTTAAATGGAACATAGCTTTTTTTATACGATTTTCGGAACGAGTGATTTTTTTTATGTCCGTTCTGATTAAAATATTTAATATTGTGACAGCTATTTTTATTAAATTTTAATGTTTTATCCAGTATAATTTAACTTCAACCTGTTTGAAACATACACTAGGTAATAAAGGTAAAATCACCTTGAAATCCTTCAAAGTCAAAAAATTTGACAAATTTACATTTTTTGACTTTGAAGGATTTCAAGGTGATTTTACCTTTATTACCTAGTGTATGTTTCAAACAGGTTGAAGTTAAATTATACTGGATAAAACATTAAAATTTAATAAAAATAGCTGTCACAATATTAAATATTTTAATCAGAACGGACATAAAAAAAATCACTCGTTCCGAAAATCGTATAAAAAAAGCTATGTTCCATTTAAAAAACACCTTATCCATAGCGTAACTCTTTTGTTTCTGGTTCAAATAAATTTTTGGTTTCATTTTTGAATTCTGCAGGAAAAAGTACATCGATTGGCTATTTTAGATTTTTCTTTAAATACAAGGAAGCTCAAAAATGAGCCCCTGTTCAGTCCTCGTTGGAAGACCCTGTACATAGGTTTGAATAAAAATAAAGTCGGTGTTTATTTACCACTAAAGAATAAGGTAACATGTATATAAATATATTTGGTTGAAGTTAAATCTGCACTTTTTAAAATCATTCAAAAATCGGGATTTTCGACGTGCAAATCGGAAAGCGGGACAAATGGGTTACATCGATTAAAATCGGGACAGTCCCGCCTAAATCGGGACGTCTGGCAACCCTGCTTATCTCCCCTAAAATTTGTGTAATACAGGAAATGAACAAACCGATTTAAAACAAAAAATACGTGTTAGTACGAAATATGGCATGGAAATATGGCATTGTAAAATGGTCTATCCTCTAGGAACAACTGTCAGCAATTTATATTAATTTAAAGTTGTGTGAATATTTAGGGAATATACAAGTATACACTTGTCAAGTATGTAAAATAATTAAAACTTACTCTGTTAACCGAGAAGACTCGGCTGTTAATACTCAGATCAACATGAATAATTGACACTTATCTTGGCATTAGCATGTAAGTCCATAAGCCTATTGGCGACTCAAATTAAGGAAGCCAGCTGCAATAAGGAATATGCACATTTTTTTATTGCATAAATCATTTAAGGAAGTCATTACAAACCCAAAAACAATATTTTGAAGAAAATTACTTGGATAATTTAGCTACAAAAAATGTTCACTTTTAGGTATAATTTATTTCAATTTAAAAAGCAGCCATTTGTCCTTAGTGGAAAATGACGTCAGGAGATCAGCAAAAATCTACAAGTTAATGTAAAGCTTAACCCAAAGTCGAACAGGTTTGATTTTCTCGGAAACAGAGGGAGAGAAATCCAATTTTTTGGGTTGATAGAGGAATAGTTGAACTAGCTTCGGTAAAAAATTCAGTTATACAGGATGTTTCGTTTCGGAGCTATTAAATGTCAAAGTCGAAATTTCCGTGTTTTCCGTTGATATCGGGTACAGGTCGCAAATGTGCATTAAATCGATGTAAATTTTTGGAGGTTGTAGGGACCCGGAGCTTCATAACTCTACTGAAACTGGTGAGGATCAGAAAATAGCAAGTAATTCTTTTGAATATTTTTAGATCGAAAAATGCCATTTCCAGACCCCTCTTTGGTACCTAATAACCCGAAAACAAAACGTCAGATCGAAAAACGAATTCATAAGTGAAACTTTAAAATCCCAAATACTTTTTTTGCAATACATTTGCCCAAACCTAGAATCACTGGAAAATGGAAAAAACTGGAAATTTAGATTTTTTACCCAAATATTTCACGGTTTTAAATTTTTTGTGGGGTCAAAGTGGTTCAAATTAAAATCCCATGTACGTCATCGGAAAGAGCTCGTCAAAGTATGTGTTATCCGTATTTTTTAGTTTCTTCATTCTCTATCTATAGGAAGGGAGCAATCGCCGATTGAATTTAGATTTTTTACTTTTTTTGCCGACATCGGTACATTTGAATCACTCTGTATTTTTTCCTATCTATTTTTTTCCAAATTTTTCAACGCCATTTTATAAAGAGACAATCACACTGTAAGATGAATACCTAATGGGCGATCTAGGAGCGTATTTAAGGGGTAAAAATAGGAATTTCTTGATTTCTTCCGACAAATCCTATTTTTAACAGACATTATTCCACACTATTTACCTTATTTAGTATATTTAGTGACTCTTTTTGGGTTTATTTTATCAGCCAATTATTTAAGAATACCTCGAACTAATTTAAATCGCTTATTTTTTCGTTAAAGTTTTAAATAAATAGGTTTATTTGCATCAGGGACATCTAGAATTTGAACATTTTTGAATTTTCGAAGATTGCCATGAAAATTAAGACTTGCAGTTTATTTACTCGAAATTGAGTTGATATGTCAAAATTTCGCAGAAATGCTAATTTTTTGCAAAATTGAAAGGTTTCTGGGCCGATTTCGGCTTGAAGTATACATGAATAAGATTTTAGGAACCTTCTACTTTAAGTGCAGGGATATTTCATCGGATGAGTTACGCATTAAATGCCATTTTTATTGAGTTTTAGATGACTCTACAGCACTAAAATTCGCCATCTACTCATGATGAGTCATAAAGTTCAGTTTGACGACACAGCCAATGGGATCACGTTTTACAAGTTTCGAAATTCGCGCGAAAATTTACAGATTTAAATCCTTTTCTTTTTGTTAATAAAGACCAAAATTTGGATAACAGCAACCGCCATAAACATTTAATTTATGTAGAGAATATACAAAAATATATTTGATTTATTTGGGTTATATGCATATTCCCTATTAGGTGATTTTAAATGGGGAAGGGCACACTTGATGACAAAATTGACAAAGATGCCAAAAAACAAAGACAAAATGAAAACATTCCCATTAGCAAATCAACTGAAGAGGATGCCACTTTCTTAATTTGAGTCGCCAATAACACAGAAATACAATAAAGCAGAGGTGCCCGTTATTGCTTTCTGATGGCACATTTTCCTCTTTTCTCTTTCTACTCAGTTCAGTTATGTTTATAACATTTTTGTATAAGAAATTATGGCCTTCTGTTATGTTTTTAACTTAAATTAAACTGCCAATATATAAACATACTTACAAAAATTTTATTTGACTTAAAACTTTTACCCTATTTTTACAAAAAATGTTCACCTAATTCTTTGTTTGTATATACATACATTTTAAATTGACCTACACACTAATATTTCATTCTTGATTTTTATCCATACAATTCGTACATCATTTTCTTCTTCTCTAGAGAAGCCTTGTATTGCAAATATGATTTAAGAATATCATCATATTCCTTACAGGAAACTTCAGCATACTTTTTCTTTAAATCTTTTAGTCGTTCTATCTCTAGGTTTAATTCATCTCGCTGTTCTTTCATGTCCCTGATAATTTCTGTATAAGCTTTAAGAGAATTGCTTGTTTCCATAAAAATATCAAGTCTGCATTTATTCTCTGCTAACTGGGTCTTTAAATAGTTTATTTTGGACCTAAGACTGCATTCTTGAATTTTTTGTTCTGTTATTTCTGGAATAGTTTTCAGCCTAATGTTTTTTAATTCTTCAAGGAGTTCTAATAAGTCTATTTGATTTCTTACGAAAAGTTCTTGTTCCAGGGCCAATTTATTTCTATATTCTAACAGTACCGTGTCCCCATGGGAAAGATCTAATGGAGATTCACTTTTATTTGTGTTTATTTCACTAACGTCTTTACCAAGTAATGAAAAACAATCAGCCTTTAACTTGAGGTTTATATTATCCAATTTTGACTTTACGCAACTAAGAAGTTTGTTGCTTTCAGAATAAGTTATCTCTATATTACCCAAAGTAGTACCTAAAACTGTGTCTAAAACTCCTTCATTTGTGTTACAGCTAAATCTTGTTTGAGATACATTGGCTGCTAACATTATACTTTTGATTTTGTTTCTCAAATTTTCATCTATATTATTGTCATCTTCAATGCATTCCCCAATGCCTTCCAAAAGCATTTTGTATTGCCTGTGTTTCTGATACTCAATTTTTAAGAATTCTGTATAGTCTTTTACCTCTTGCTCTTGTGCTTGAGCATTGCTGGATTTGGCAGGAATTTCAAGAAAATCGGTATTAGCTATCGTTTCCACTACATCGGACATACTTTTAATACTCTATGTAAACATTGATTATTAATTTTTGTTTGTTTTTTCAAAATTAATATAAATAATTAATTTAAGCCAAACTGCCATGTTGTTTGACTTTTCAAACGTTTGTCGGTAATATAGCGAGCGATAATGCAATGCATGTATGACAACTTAAAAAAAAATATCCAAAAATAAACAACGGTTATGAAAACACAAATACTGCTTGGTCATTTCTCAAATAGAACAAATTAAATGCAATAAATAAGCACTATTTATTTTTCGCAAGCTTGTTTTTGTATTTCTCACCCGAAATCCTTAAAGAATAAATGCAACATTTGAATAACGGTTGGTATGAGCGGCTTTTTCCAAATGTCCTAGTTTCCGACGATGCCATGTTGACGTAGATATAGTTAAAGTTTCGAAAATTAACTTTGTGGCCGGATCATACGGGCCGGACTCTCTGAAATACTAGGCAAACCCAAGCATACCCTTTTATTTTCTTTGATACTTGGCCTCTACAGAAACTATGATCCATTGAACTGCTATGATCTGATTAGCTGATCATAAGCTCTTGGTTTATTATCTTTCTCTATTGGTCGCAAAAAAAACATTGGATGTCATCTCGTAATCGGTTTAATCTGCTCATAGTTTTTGTAAAGGCCTACATATACATATTATATGTATCAATAATAGCTGTTGTTTTATTTTTATCTGTCAGTCATTTGATAGCGAGTGTAAGAAAAAGTACAAAAATATAGATTTCTCTGTACAAATAGAATTCTCGAGTGCACGGCCACGGAGTCCTACTGATGGTTGTAAAATAAATGCCATAAATTAAGTAACAGCATCAAAAAATACAAATTAAGGATTAGACAGAAGATTATTCACTGTTCAATAAATACTGCTGCACAACGGTAGCTATGTTCGTTTTGAATTACACTATTTACACTACGTGCACTGAGTGGCGTACCGTGCAGTCAGTGTATGAAAAAGTGCCAATCAAATACAATAGGTCAAACGTGCGCTTCTGGCGTAAAATGTTTAAACATAAACCTCAGCAAGCAAAATGTATTTTTTCAATCTATTCTTTTAATCATCAGTCCTTAGGGAAAAATTACTTTTACTAAACTTTTTTAACTATTTATCAGTGTCTTACCCCTCGTTTTAAAACTTGCTGACGATCAAATATAATAACAAAAAAATACCAATAGACATAAAGTTGGCGACCCCTTCGCTTTGCCTAGTTCTCGAAAGTAATTTTTCTCAACATTTTGCTATTTTACACGAAATGTAACACCTATTTTATGAAAAAGAAGTTTTAATTCAATATGCACTGAGCTACACTTACTTAAACTCAGAGGACGTCTAAAAAGTGCACACACTTCTTGCACTCAACGCAGCTGCACTAGTGACACTAGTCCATGTCTAACAGTGTGCAACTGACATCGTTTTCGGCTGGCTAGTGCTCACGGTCACGGTTGACAGTTAAATAATGGAGTATTCATTTGTCAACCAGTTAAATAATGGATTAAACTCAACCGTGACCATCACCACTAGCCGGCTGAAAACGATGTAAGTGTTCACCAACGAACGCTTGAGTGTGAAAAGCGTAACTAGTGCAACGCCAACGAACAAACCTGGTTTCTCTTGTGGTTGTGGACGAAATTTCTTTTTTGCACGTAAACGTGGCAACGTTGATGTCGTTTACCGGCATGTTTTTCTTCTGCAAAAGTGAAAATGCGTGGTGTTTTGCGTACTGATGCTTTTCTATGAATTAGGTCCTTATTTCCATTTGTAATCCCAAATGCATTGCTTATAAATATACTAACAGGTAGACTGATTTTTACAACAGTCGACACAATGGAAACCTGCATTTTTGCCCCCGTTGTGACTGAAGAGGAATGGCAAACGGTACCCGCCGAAATCGGCAAGAAAATTTCAAAGTTCGTCAATGAAAAATTTGAGGAATTCATTACTTCGAACGCTTTATTAGAGACGAAAAGTTCTAATTCAGGTATGTTGTATCAAATGAAAGTTTTTTTGTACATTTGGATGTTGGAAAATTTAAATTCCTTTCTTTATTTCTTCAGAAAAGAGTTATGCTGAGCTCAAGGAGCAAAATGAAACTCTCTCAAGTGAAAACGAAGCTCTTAGAGCTAGGTTGGAGGCTGCAGGCACATCTATTACGGAGCTCGAGACTCAAGTCTCAAACTTTTCTGCAGAACTCATTAAACTTCAAGCCCAATCAAATCAACTTGAGGCTGAAGCTGCAGAATATCGTCACCAACGTAATCTTGCAGTAGATGAGCGAGATGAACATCTTAAAATGATGCAACGGCGAAATACAGAAATTGACCATATGCAGTTAGAAATTACCACTCTTATCAAGCAACTTGAGGATGCTGTTAATACAAAGTGTGAAGCTCTTGCTCAGGCCGATGAGGTAGCTTCAATGAAAGTTACTTTGGAGTACAGAGAAAAGCGATTGGAGCAAGAAAAATCTTTGTTAAATAGTCAAATTGAGAGCCTTACAGGTAAGTGAACATTTGTGATTTGTTAAATGTATAAGTACCTACCCACTTTGTCTGGAATTTTTGGAGAATAAAGACGTACATAAGTAAATATTTAAAAAGTAGAATAGTTATTTAGTATATACTTACTAAAGGGTTTACTTTAAATTGACAAAGACAATAATAAAGTGAATTTTCGAAACTAAAGGAGTGGACTTGTACTGTCTTGATTTGACTTACTTTAGAACTCAGAGCTCAGGTTTGTTAAGGTTCAAATAAGTACTTAATTTTTTTCTTACCAAAAGCTTTGCTTAATCGATTTTTGAGAAAAATTGATCAAAATGATTTAATCCTCTTCTACCCCTATCCCAGACAGTAATGGTCATAGGGTTTTAAAAAAATGGAGACATATAGTGGTGAATACATCTTTGGATAAATGCTGCGAGAAAATATGGAACATTCCTCCAATGTTCTACTGCTAAGCACTATCATAATAAAGCAGAAACTAGATCCTTATCTACATGTGTTTTTATGTTGTTTTTATACTACTTGAATTTTATTCTGCTTATCAATAAAAATGATCAGCCCAAAAGGCTATCCTTTTAATAATGTTTACTGCCTTCAAAAGGTTGAGGATTTAAATGAACCTATGAGTTAGTGTAGTTAAACGTGTGAGGAAAAAATATTCTCAAGAAGATTCTCTAATGGATTATTCTCTTTGGGAATATTCTCTTGGTAAGTTCATAAATTGCCCGATCACGCCGCCCGTCGCGTCGCTATCTACAAGCCAGGGAATCCCAGAGAGAAGCATTTTTCATACTAATGAAGTATAAACGTTTAGTAAATGAATAATTGAGCTGTTTCTTTAGATGCATTGATGTATATTGTACTCTTACTTGACGGCCTGAATGAATCAGAGCAAACACAAAATAACAAAACCAAAAAGTAATGTGTAATGGAATTACTTCACAAACAAAAAAGTAAAAGGAAAACTACGGTATGTTTGTAAATTTTGTCCCAGTGAACATGTTAAAAATACTTAGTGATGTAAAAAATCCCGTTTTTTTAAATCGAAAAAACTAGGAAAAAACAAAAAAAAAACGTTTTTTTGTTTTTAATTGTTTTTTATTGCTTCCCGTAAACAAAATACAAAAACTATACAGGAATCTTAAATTTCACCATTTTAACCAGAAACTAAATTGGTAAAATGCGGGAGATCTGAATTTTACGGGATTTTTGACCGGAAAACAAAAAAATAATTTTTACCAGATTTCGTAAAATTTAATTCCTTTTAAAAAATAACAATTGAAAATTAAAAATCGCCCAATATGCGAATGGCGATTTTTACAAATAATAATATACACTGGTATGCAAAATTAACCGGACAAACAAAATTTTGCTCAAATTCAATCTTAAATAACTTTTTAACCTTTGCATCAATTTCGATATTTTTTTTGTCAAGTTGTAGGTACTTTCATTGTTATCATTCTCGACTGTCGATTTTTGTTATACAGGTTATAACTAAAAGGTGCATTTTGCCCTAAGGTTCTAAACACCCTGTGGAAAAATTTGACTACTGAATGATGTGTCTTCGTACGAGATTTTTAAGCCTCATCTTTTCTCAATAGTTCTTTTTTTGATTCATATCAATATCTGTATTTTTAAAGAAAAAACGCATTTTTAAAGATATATGCGGTTTTAAACCATAAACAAGCAAAGTGTTTTTAAGTTGGCTTTGTCTGTTATGACAAGTTAAAGTTTGACATTTTTTATGGCTTGACAAAAAGATTCTTGTCAAGCAGTAGTCAACAAATCACAGAATTATTTGCTCTATAGCGTTTGTTGAGTTGGCTGTGTCTCTAGGTGTTTTGTGTTACGGAACAATTCCGCGAACGACAAGTGTTTTTTTTTAATAAAAATGAGACCGGAACAAGTAGCGCAAGCTGTAGCTTTACATGATGATGGTCGTGCCATTCAGTATATCGCAGACAGGCTTGCCGTTCCACGCAGTACAGTATTCGATGCGATAGAAAGATTTAGAGAAACTGGTTTGTACTCAAGAAGACCTGGGCAGGGAAGACGGTAAGCAACAAACGCAGTTGAAGATCGGTTTCTGAGACTTCAAGTCCTTCGAGAAGGAACAATTCCTGCTACAGCTTTGGCTCGAAGATTAGAAGATGTTCATGGTACCGTAGTTTCACCTGATACCGTTCGCCGAAGGTTGAGGGAACAAAACCTATTATCTTATGTACCTGCTACAGGTCCTCTATTGGATGCAGGTCATCGAAGGCAGCGCTTGGAATTTTCTCGAACTCATGCAGATTGGGATATGGACGATTGGCGAAACGTTCTTTTTACAGACGAGTCTCGTTTTACGAGATATTCACCTGATGGTCGCCAAAGAGTGTGGAGAAGGCCTGGAGAACGCTATGCTCAAAGTTGTTTGTCTCCTAGAGTGCAATTTGGTGGTGGAGGAGTGATGGTATGGGGCGGTATTTCTATGGAAGCCCGCACAGATCTTGTTACGCTACGGGGAGGAAACCTTAATGCTGACAGGTACATTAGGGAATGTTTGGAACAACATGTAGTTCCTTATATCCCCTTTATAGGAGAAAATTTTCTCCTAATGCAAGATAATGCTTGGCCGCACATAGCCAGAATAACTAGGCAATACCTCAATGATGTTGGTATTCAAGTACTAGACTGGCCGCCAAGGAGTCCGGATCTTAACCCCATAGGGCATATGTGGGATAAATTAGGAAGAAGGCTTAGACAGAACTATGGAGAATTTCAAACTGTGGTTGCGTTGGAACAGGCGGTGGTAAACGAATGGGAGCAAATACCCCAAGACGCAGTTGCTGGTTTGATTCAGTCTATGCCAGAAAGAATGAGAGCTGTTATTTAAGCCCGGGGAGGAAATACTCGATTTTGATACCAATTTTTAATTACCAATGTTGTCACTCTAATTTTTTAAATTAAATTGTTTATGGTTATGAACCGCATAGTTTTCTTTAAAAATGCGTTTTTTCTTTAAGAATAGAGATATTGTCATGAATCAAAAAAAGAACTGTTGAGAAAAGATGGGGTTTAAAAATCTCGTACGAAGACACATCATTCAGTAGTCAAATTTTTCCACAGGGTGTTTAGAACTTTAGGGCAAAATGCACCTTTTAGTTATAACCTGTATAACAACAAATCTTTTCGAACTTTCTGCAAAATCGACAGTCGAGAATGATAACAATGGAAGTACCTACAACTTGACAAAAAAATTATCGAAATTGAGGCAAAGGTTAAAAAGTTATTTAAGATTGAATTTGAACAAAATGTTGTTTGTCCGGTTAATTTTGCATGCCAGTGTATATTTAGTGTTTTACTATTTATATTTATATTTAAAAGTAGCTTAATTCAAAGTAGTGAGAAAGTGAGTACTTTTTGCCCGGATATATATACACATAAGTAGAGGTAGATATTTAAATTTAGAATATTGTATTATACAAAAGTTACATTTCCTTTCAGACATTTTTTAACTGTATATTATTCAAAATAACTACTAAACAACCACTAAGTTTGCAAGTTTTAAATCAAATCACAGAATTAAAATGACAGATGTTTGATTTCTTTATAGGTTTCCTTAGCAACGCAGGTCTAATTGTCGCTATAAGTACAACAGCCTACCAGTTTAAACATTCAAATTTCGCATCGATAATTTTCTGACTTTAATATATTGTAATAATAGGTTTTTTCCTCGTTTTTTTTTCAATATTAAATCGTCGTTTTTCCCGTCGCAGAAAAACATAGTGTATTATACCACGGGAAAAATATTAGATTTTAGCTCTCGGGTTTTTGTCTCCCTCCGCTTCGCGTCGAGAGACAACACAACCTAGAGCTAAAATTTAATACTTTTTTCCCCTTGTATAATAAATAACTATTTTTTTTTTCACAAAAGTGTTTTATTAATATGATTAAAAATGGATGATAAACAACATGAACATATTATTGCGCCAAATACATTAGTTATAAAATTCGAAAATTCGCCTTCTCTTCGGAAGGCCCGCATAGTTTATTTCATTTTCTTCTATCTGCTCGCTATCTATTAAACTATCAAATTCAGAATCATCGTCGGATGCAGATTGATCAATGAGATCGATCAATCAGATCGAAAAGTACAACTCACAGCTCCGAACGCTCTGTAGCATCTAACCGTTGGCGTCGCTTTCTCTTCTATTCATTTGAATCCCAAGGCAACAGCTGTACCCATACCACCGAACAACAGAAGAGAGAGGGAGGGGGCGTATTAGACGGTTACACAGCTATTCAAAATTTAAGCGTGCTATAGCTATATATATAGTATGTCTCGTCTCTTCTAATCCTTAGACCACTCCGAAATCCGGAATAGTAGCTTTATCTTGAATTATTCGTGGAATCTGAATAGAGAATCAGAGTCCTCGTATTCAGTAACCCCAAAATCAAAAAGACTCTTTGACATTTTATCTCCAAAAAGCTGCAGTAGTCGCTGAGAAAAGCCAGCGAAAAGATGCGACGCTCCGCACGGCCCGCCTGTATGTCTATACATGTACGCTTCCCCTCCTTCCCCCACCACTCGCCCGCTCGCGCGCCCAAGGCCATTTACACCCATCTTCAAGTGCATGTTTCACCCATTTCGCTGTATTTTAATGAAAACTTGGGATATACGAGTTATAGTATTTTACTTCTAGTTTTGAAAACCGGTATTAGAATTAAAATAGGACCATTTTTAACGCAAGCAGGCTCCCGGCAAAAAAATGCTTAAAAAATTGAAATTGGACTTGCGCACAAACTAATGGTCCGACAGCACCTGCCTTGCGCACACTTAAAGTTGATATAATTATCTACTTCTGTGCCAAATTTCAGCTCTTAATCTTCATAAATGGAAAAGTTATGAATTTTTCAAAATTAAGCTCAATTTTCCGATTTTTCCGGATTTTCTTTGGTTCTAATCAACCGATCGGATCGCTCCACCCCTTATTTTCTTCGTAATTTAATTATCTACAACTTTTCCATTTACGGAATTGAAATTCTTCGAGTAGTTATCGTTTTATAAGCAAAAAAACAAAAAAAAAAGCGTTTTTTTGCACTAAAATGTTAATAACAAATTAATTAATGAGAGTTGCGAGTCGAAAACACATCAGAATATATCTACGGAGTGTCTTTCAAATGATGGCACAGGTGGCTTTCTACTAGTCTTTTTTTCACACAAAAAGCTCTGATGATTGGCCTAAAGAGGTATCTAAAGTGGATCTCACTAGCACGCCAAATTATTAAGCAAATATTTATTTCCATAGTATTTATTACTTTGCTATTATTAATAACTTTTTAATCATATCTTTATTATTAATGGGGTACAAAAATTTTATTCTTGATAAATGTTGGTGCATAAAAATAATTAGTTTTTCATGTCAGCATATTGTTTAATTAAATATCCTCGGACTGAGATAGATTAAAAAATAAGAAGTAATAAAAATACCAGTAAATAAAATTGTTTGATGTTTTCATAAAATGTATAGATTTTGATTTAATCATTGGTGTCTCCAGGTTTTTTTTGTGTAAGGACTAAAAGAGGATAGGGACAAAGCACAAAATGTGATATTTATAATAATAATAAATAGTCTGTATTAAGAGATAACAAAAATTATATCTCTTAAAGGGCAAAGTCTAGCTCTGACTGATGTCTATTATTTGGTGTGAGAATGTGAGCCACAATAGATCTTATCGGTCATAGTGGAGGGTTATCAAGTGACCCACTCACTGTTAACCTAACCTAATATTCCTACCATTTTGGTTTTTTAACATTGTTGCTCAGTACAAATATTATTTATTAATCCACCTATATAAATTTAAAAATGGGTAAATACTGTATCCGTGCAAATATTATATTGGTACTGACCAAGGAAGTTAAAGAGACTTAACGGTTTGTTCTTTTGTGTTGCATTTCATGCAACATAAACAAACACACCTTAAGTTCATTGGTATTGGCTGACGTTAATCAGTGGCGTCTTACCACCCCCCCCCCCCCCAGCTGTCGGAAGAAAAAGATTTTTATTTCGAAATTAGAAGGAGTTGGGTAAATTCTTTGGGCGTCTTCCCGAAAAATTTTCGCCTGCAGCGCATTGCTTGCGGCGCTTTTCTACCCTTCCACTTTCCATTTAGTGGCTGACACCCTCGAAACAACATCCTAAATACTCCACTGACGTTGATACAGTAAAAAGTAAGCTTACACGCCGTGCCGCCATAAGCTTCACGCCTATTCTTTTGTGTTGCACGAAACTGCACTAACCTACACTTGTTTTTTATTTCATTAAAAAGACATCAAAATTATATTTAAAACAGTGCCCCATAAACTTTGATATGTATGTATATTGAGCAACAGTGCTAAAAAACAAACAAAATAGTAGGGATGTTAACTGATTACCACTGTTAATTGGGTGATCATCATAATATAGGCGTGCCAAAAAAGGTTCAGTCAGGGTCAAGTCTTCAGTTGCTAGCTGCTACGTTCATTGCTTATTTTGGCAATCGTCGATGTTGGGAGAGAGAGCATTTTGCCAAAGGCGTCTTCTGCCTCTATTTACTAAAACTCTTTGGGTGTCACCGTCCGGTTCTAAATGTGCATTTGACTGAATGGTAATATTGAAGAATTTCCAATGAAATGCGTCACAGGATGTGATTGGTCTAGAAGCATATTATATGGGAAACTTTCGCGAGATCCCGATAATCCACTGTGAATGGCAGATCACAATATGGTATCTGCATTAATATATACCGGTAGATGACAGGTCTTGATAAAATCCATCACCTGGCGAACATTTATCAGATTTTGCACGTCGATTTTTAGTTTATTGCAAAAATATTTATCAGATAGAGCAAAGCTGCTTGCATTTACCTTTTAAATAATGATATTGTTTAAAAGAGAAATAAAACGTGCCAAATTGTTAAAAAGAACACTAAAACGCATCAAAAAGTTTGAACCCACGGTTCGCGGGGTGAGAGCAAAGTATCTAATCAAACCCACGTGATCACAAAACTTCTGACTTAAAACGTACTATGTATTTGTCGTGCTCATAACCTACAAAACGTAAGTGGCGGATGTTGCAAAAATCAGCCAGATGCAGGATACACTTCCAGTATTTAGTTTCCGATTTTATGCAAGCGGTAGATAGATAGAAATAAACCTTAAAATCTATATCAAATTTACTTTTATCTTTTATACAAACACTTTTACATGTTATTATGTCAAGTACCAGCGACAATGTTGATGCTTTTGTTAGTCTGTGTAAGAGCCTGTTGTCATTATGTCGGACCGACAACTTTATCGAGACGACAGAAATGTCATACAGTGGCTGAACAATTTATTGCACTGTTCAAATGTAAATTTAAATTAATTTCAAAGTGCAAAGCTTTTAACACGGGAAATCACAATATTCTACATGTCAAGAAAACTATACAACATTGGTGTAAGGGGCAATACGTACAAATTATTTAAATGACTAAACATTTTTGTTCAAATTGGAAATTACTATTATTATTATTATTATTACTTAATTAGGCGACACTGCCATTTAAACTTTTAGCATTATCTATTAGTTTTGTTTACTAATCCTGTCATAACAATTTTTAAGGCAGTGAGTTCCATTCCCGAGTGATCCTGTTCGGCAGGAAGTGCTGCCGACATAATTTATGGAATCGTTCATGTTTTAACTTGGATCGAATCCTCTTAGTCTGTTGTCCATTTATCCATTCCAATAATTTTTCCTTTATCCCATGAAAATTCAGTTTGTAAAGTAGTCTTTGGTGCGGTACTAGGTCAAAAGCTCTACTAAAGTCTAAGTAGATAACGTCTACTGGGTCTTTTTTATCTACTGCGGTTTTCCATGCATTTACACATTCTAGAAGGTTTGACACAGTTGAGCGGCCGAAAAGAAACCCGTGCTGGGATAGCAACATTATATTATTTTTCAAAAAGGATCTTGTTAGATCCTCAGTTATTTTTTCCAGTAGCTAACAAGATATTAAGGTTAGAGTAATTTTTCTGTAGTTTGGATTGACCTTGTCACCATTCTTAAATATTGCAATTGTTATTGAGATTTTCCATATTGTGGGCAGTTAACCTTCTCGTATGGAGACTTGCATTATTTTAGTTAGTGAGCTAAGTAAAGCAGTGGCTTTTTTTTAGGAAGATTGGATGTATATTGTCGGGTCCTGGGCTGCAATCATCTTTAAATTCATTTATTGTTTTTAGATCTCTCACTTCTGTTACCTTAACTGTATCAAGATGGTTGTGTACATAGTTTCTGTCTTCTATATTTGGGATAGGTAACACAGCCCCACAAAAAAAAGTTTTTGATCCGGATTACTGACCATGATATTCCTATGTATTTTTCGACGCTGAATCCGAATCCGGGGTCAAAAAAATTCGTATAACCCTTAAATTTTCGTGCAGAGGCAAAAACGTCCCTTCAATAAGGGTAAATTTATGAATATAAGTATCATTAAGAAAAGAATGGGGACTTTGTATCCCTCGTACTCTTCTTTTTTAATGCCAAGGGTTTCAGCGAGGGGGTAACAATTCTCTCGAAGGGGTTGATATTCCCTCTGCATCCCTTTTATACCCTTCTGGACATTGAACTGCGTCATTCAAGCTTCTAGCTTACAAGCTCTTGAGAATGCAAAGGAAATATGGTAGAGGGTGCCGTTCCGGAACCAAGCCTCCAGAAGGGTATAAACTAGCCCCTTCTGGATGAGGAACACAGGAGTGGAGGGAGATCTGGGAGAGCAAGTGTTCCTTGTTTTTACTGCAGAATGGCCGCAGTGCATTAATGAGGATCTCCTTCAATTGCCTTGACCGCACCCTGCAAGGGGCGAAAACTACCCCCAAACCCCCAAAAAGGGTTCGGAAAACTTTTAGGACCGGAAAGATGCACTTTGGGGTTTTTAATTCTCAGAGGGAAGACAAACGGGAATCCATCTCTCTAGATTTTTGTGAAGCAAGAGTGAGAGGGCGCGGGAGAGTGTAAGGAATGGACGACGCATGTCAGGTGCATACAGAAAATTTGCGGGATAGTATCAGACAGTGAGCAAAAGTGTATGAGAAGAAGAGCATGAAAGAGCGTGGCAAAAGGTCTATCAGAAATCGAGACAGAGTGATAGAAGAGGGGGCGAGTTTGCAAGGAAGGGACAGAATATATAGGGTAGGTTAGAGAAAAGGAGTAAATCCGAGAGTGTGAATGGTTGTAAGGGAAATTGATATGGAGTATAAGATTTTTAGAACGCCCAAAAGCGATCAATTTATTGAGTAGAAAAGAATTTTAGAGAAACAAGTATGATTGAAGATAAAATGGGGTTTATGAATGAAAAAGGCATGAAATACAGGTGATAGCATGAGCGATATAGAGATGCATTGAATGCTGGAGTGAAAAAAAATCTAAAGAGATGGATTCCGGTTTGTATTTCCTCTGGGAATTAAAAACCCCAAAGTTCATCTTTCCAGTCCTAAAAGTTTTCCGAACCCTTTTTCGGGGTTTGGGGGGTAGTTTTCGCACCTTGCAGAGTGCGGTCAAGGCAATTGAGGGAGATTATCGTTAATGCACTGCGACCATGCTGCAGTAAAAACAAGGAAACTTGCTCTCCCAAATCTCCCTCCACCCCTTCTGGAGGCTTGGTTCCGGAGCGGCATTCACTCTCTACCGTATTTCCTTTGCACTCTTAAGAGCTTGTAAGCTAGAAGCTTCTATGACGCAGTTCTATGTCCAGAAGGGTATAGAAGGGGTGCAGAGGGTGTATCAACCCCTTCGGGTCCGATTAATTGATTAAAAAAGAATAGTACGAGAGATAAAAAGTCCCCATTCATACTTCTTTCCTTAATAATACTTATATTCATAAATGTACCCTTATTGAAGGGATGTTTTTGCCTCTGCACGAAAATGTAAGGGGTATAAGAATTTTTTTTGACCTCGGATTCGGATTCCGCGTCGAAAAATACATGAATGCCATGGTCAGTAATCCGAATCAAAACCTTTTTTTTGTGGGGCTGTGTAATGTTTCGGTGGTAAAGTTTGTCTCAGACACGCTCGCGAAAATATTAGAAACGATCTTGGGGTCTCCTACCAGTTCGTTATTACTGTCTCTTAGAACCAGGGTGTCAACCCTTGCCTGCAGGGAGTTTCTTAGGTATTAATAAAAGTTCTTACTGCTTTTGCTAAGTTATTTTCGTACTTGCACTTAGCTTCTCTTAGTAAGTTTGTAAATTCGTTATTTAATTTTCTTCTTTGTTTTTTTGGTTATCCATGGTTTGGATTTGCTTTTTGTTGTTTTAACTTCAGCTGCATGCCTTTCCACACAGTTATTTATTTTGCTTATTAGGAAAACCCACATGTCAGATATGTTGGATTCTGTCTGCCCAGGTACAGCAGTGCTCAACCACCGAGGTTGGTGCAACATCTATAAAGTTGCATTTTAATACACGCTATTTTATTTAAAGAAGAAAAGTTCAATATTATTTTTAAAGATAAGAAAATGTTCACAATACCACACTTTGTAAGAATTTTCCAATTTTTCCAGTTAAAAGTAATTTTGGGAAAATCGCTTATGTCCGAGAAGATTTTAATTTATAGTCTTCCAGAGGCTATTTATGGATATAAAAAAGTAACGATTTTAAAATAAAAGTGAAGAAATTCCGTCTTCAAAATATCTTCTTTTTTTATTCTTTGATTGATCTTAACATTGAAGTTAATTTTATAAGGTTTTTTTTTTTAAAATTTTAATGTTTTATTTATTTTGTCATATTCCATGTAATATACTGTGTATAGTTGGTTTGGAATAAAGACAGTTTAAGAATATGAATGAGGTCTACTTGTCAGGGGTACATATAAAAATATGCAAAAATTGAGAATCAGTTCTCTAACCACCTGAAAATTCCTTATACAATAAGGATTTCAACAAATAATGATAAAACAGCTATTCTCCGGCGAAATTGAAGCTAAAACCAAGATGGCCAATGCGTACAAGTCAATGTATGAAGAAAATCAACAACCGGCATTTACCCCGGAGAATAGCTGTTTTACCATTATTTGTTGAAATCCTTATTGTATAAGGAATTTTCAGGTGGTTAGAGAATTGATTCTCAATTTTTGCACAGTTTAAGAGTTAAATAACCCGATAAAAAAGTCATCGACCATACTTTTACCGGACGTTTTACACTGTTTATTTGAGAATATCGTGTTGCTGTGAACAAAGCAGTTCGAGAGTCGGACGACGGCTTATGTTAAGTGTCGGTCCGACTTAGTGGGAACGGGTTCTTACAGTTTTGAAAGAAATACTATTTGATCTTTATGGAGGTAGCTTTTTCCATCTATGACCCTAGAGAATTTTAAATGAAGAATTCAGCTACTTATGGTAGATTATTTTATTTTTTTCTTAGTGTATAAAAATTTCATCACTGTAAATCAATATAATATATGCAGTGTTTTTTAATCCATTTCACACACGATTATTGGACACTTTTGATAGTAAAGAAATGCATTTTAAAAGGAACATGAGGTTTTATATAAAAATATCTTACAGATGAACTACACGAACGTACAGATGAACTATTAAATATGAGGCGAGATAACACCTCGCGTTGTATCCAACTTGAAACAAAACTAGCTGAAAAAACCCAGGAGTTGACTGTGAGTAGTGAGCAGGTCAAATCTCTTACGGAACTTAACCAAAACTGGACTGCCCGATATGAAGAACTGTCACAGAAAATGTTTAACCAAAATGAAACCCATGCAAAAATGAACGAGTCATACGTTTGCGAAATTGAAGCTAAAACCAAGATGGCCAATGCGTACAAGGCAATGTATGAAGAAAATCAACAACATGCTCAAGAGTTGAAAGAGGCCTTAAGTGAGGTACGAGTAATTTTTATTAGTATTACTTTAATGTCGGGACAGTTTTCATTTTCTCTGTTTATTTCGTATATTACATTGTATTTTTAATTTGTATTTGCAATATTAAAGCCGGCCACTCACGTTCCGGTGGACCTCTCAGGTACACCTGTTCAGGTAAAACTATGCAGGTATCCCGGAGACCTGAACAACCCACACACGCTACGGTGAAATTCCATAGGCCTCATATTGGTTTTAAATAAACTAAACGTGCGAAACGCAAGAAAAAACGAACTATTTTCCCAAGCAATTTTTCATAAGCTGCCTCCCTTTTTTCACGATCGTGGTATTCTTTGCATTTAATTCGCCATAGACAAGGCTCAGATTTATACAGTTCTGTAAACTCTCCCATGACTATGTCGATCTTCACTGGTTAACGCGATTGTAAGCAAAAAAAAAAACCAGTAAAAGCGGCCTGCTTTCAGTACTACTAAAACACGAGCTGAGAGCCTTTGCACTCTTTGCAGGCAAGTCGCACACACGCTCCAGTATACCGTAGGGCGCAGGTACACCAATTCGATTTTCGATACTTCTCCGGTAGCCTGTACAGGGCCCTATAACTGTGCGGGTTTATTCATACACACGTTCTAGTTGGCCTGAACAGGTCCCCTTGCACAGGTATACCTGACAGGCCCACCGGAACGTAAGTGGCCGGCTTTTGTTTAGTTATTATCTGTTTTTTAAAATATCCTTAATCAATACAGCTTTTGATTAAAATGTGATGTTTATTGACTTTTTTAGTTTTTTATTTATTTACTCAAATAAGTACTTATACTACTTACAGAACTTAATAGATTGAAATGGTTGTTAATTATAAAAAGCGATAAAGTATAATTAAGTACAGAAATTAATCAAAAAATCTACTGCATCTGTAACAGCCGGTTGCACAAATTTTTAATCTAGTGCCGGTTTCAAATCCTAATTTAGTGTTAAAAACAAAATATAGTCAGTTTAACATATCGTTTCGTATACAAAAACTGCCTAAAATGTTAGCTCTTCAATGATTACAGATTTATTGCCATTACAAAACCCTTTGAGATGTTTATTTTTTCATTAATCAAACTGAAGTTTTAATACTGTGGTAAAATAATTTTACACTTTCCACTAATTTGAGATCTTTATTTTTAAACACTCGACATCTTTCGAAACACTATTTCTTCTTCAAAGGAGTAAAACAAAGTGGTATCTTAAAAGTATAAAGGTGTGTACATACAAAAAGGTTCAGGTATTAACAATAAATCTAAATTGATGTAGGTGTGTACATACAAAAAGGTTCAGGTATTAACAATAAATCTAAATTGAGGGAAAATCCTGTTAAAGTATTTACAAGCTAAGAAAAGATATTCAATAGAGGTGATGAGTTTAAATCTAATTGGTCGTTCAATAAAACATTATTATTTTTAAGTTTGTTTATTTCCAAGGATTCGAGCAAATTCAGCCTTTTTCCCTTGTTCTCGGTATGCAAAATATCATAATTATTGTTGAAAGTATGGTTTTCTTGGATTAAGTGATGAAACCCAACCCAACCCAACCTGAGTAATGTTCTTTAATACGTTTATCAAAGTTACGGCCTGTTTGCCCTATATATACTTTAGGGCAAACGTGACATTTTAATTTGTATACACCAGTTTTATTTCCTTTGTTTAGTTTTGTTTTATTGTTTTTAATATGTTTTCCCAGAGTATTGTTAGTTTTGTATGCTATATTAATATTTAAGTTTTTTAAAAAAGTACCTACTTTACTACTGATGTGGCCTAAATAAGAAATTACTTTGTAATTATTTTTGTTCTCTTTTGTAGTGGGAAACACTAAGTTAATGGCTTTTTTATATAATTTATTATTTAGCATTTTATCTATCATTTTTGCGGAATATCCATTATTTACGGCAATTTGTTTGATTAAGTTTAATTCTTTTTGAAAGTTGAAATGGTTGAGAGGTAAATTTATTAATCGATGAATCATACTAGAAAAAGAAGCTAATTTATGTTGTATCGGATGGCAAGAACTATTATGTATAGTTGTATCAGTATGAGTAGGTTTATGGTAAACAGAAAATTCATGTTTGTTATCGGATTTTTTAATAGTTAAATCTAGGAAGTTAATAGAGTTTTCAACTTCTTTTTCAATCGTAAATTTTATATTATTGTGTATTTTATTAATAAATTCTAAAAACTGATTTAATTGCCTTTCTGTACCTGTAAAACAAGCAAATACATCGTCAACATATCTATGCCAATAAAGGAATTTGCTAAAAAGTGGATTTTTTGAAATAATAGATTCTATATAATCCATAAAGATTTCTGCTAGTAGAGGACTTAAAGGATTCCCCATAATAAGCCCTTCTTTACTTGTATACAGTTCATTATTAAATTCAAAATAATTTTGTTCCAAACAAGTTTCCAAGGTGGTTAGAATTTCTTGTTTTTTAATTAAATTTACTTTGTTTTCCACTAACAGTTTTTTAACAATTTTGATTTTTTCATCTACAGGAATACTGGGGAATAAATTACAAACATCAAAAGAAACAAATTTGGCATTATTTGGAAGAATAATGTGTTTTATTTTCTCGACGAGTTCGTAAGAATTTTTGATAGCGTATTTTGCTGAAAAATTGGTGTTGGTTTTTATAATATCGATTAAATGTTTAGAAAGTTTATAGGAAGGAGAAGAAGAAGAAGAACAAATTAAACTTAAATCTAAAGATATTATATATACTAAAGCTGATAAAGGCAACACTGTAATTGCCATCAACAAAACCGATTATATTCAAAAAACTTTAGATTTTTTAGATCCAACTAAATATATAAAATTAAAAACTGACCCCACCAATAAATACCAAAAATCTATAAAGAACGTTATACAAACCTGTAAAAGTTTGTTTTATGAAAAGGATTTAAGCAAATTAGTACTTATGAACCCCCAAACTCCTAAGTTATACTCTCTTTTAAAAATTCATAAAATAGGTAACCCTATTAGACCTGTAGTCTCATTCTTTTCAGCTCCTTCCTATAAACTTTCTAAACATTTAATCGATATTATAAAAACCAACACCAATTTTTCAGCAAAATACGCTATCAAAAATTCTTACGAACTCGTCGAGAAAATAAAACACATTATTCTTCCAAATAATGCCAACTTTGTTTCTTTTGATGTTTGTAATTTATTCCCCAGTATTCCTGTAGATGAAACAATCAAAATTGTTAAAAAACTGTTAGTGGAAAACAAAGTAAATTTAATTAAAAAACAAGAAATTCTAACCACCTTGGAAACTTGTTTGGAACAAAATTATTTTGAATTTAATAATGAACTGTATACAAGTAAAGAAGGGCTTATTATGGGGAATCCTTTAAGTCCTCTACTAGCAGAAATCTTTATGGATTATATAGAATCTATTATTTCAAAAAATCCATTTTTTAGCAAATTCCTTTATTGGCATAGATATGTTGACGATGTATTTGCTTGTTTTACAGGTACAGAAAGGCAATTAAATCAGTTTTTAGAATTTATTAATAAAATGCACAATAATATAAAATTTACGATTGAAAAAGAAGTTGAAAACTCTATTAACTTCCTAGATTTAACTATTAAATAATCCGATAACAAACATGAATTTTCTGTTTACCATAAACCTACTCATACTGATACAACTATACATAATAGTTCTTGCCATCCGATACAACATAAATTAGCTTCTTTTTCTAGTATGATTCATCGATTAATAAATTTACCTCTCAACCATTTCAACTTTCAAAAAGAATTAAACTTAATCAAACAAATTGCCGTAAATAATGGATATTCCTCAAAAATGATAGATAAAATGCTAAATAATAAATTATATAAAAAAGCCATTAACTTAGTGTTTCCCACTACAAAAGAGAACAAAAGTAATTACAAAGTAATTTCTTATTTAGGCCACATCAGTAGTAAAGTAGGTAATTTTTTAAAAAACTTAAATATTAATATAGCATACAAAACTAACAATACTCCGGGAAAACATATTAAAAACAATAAAACAAAACTAAACAAAGGAAATAAAACTGGTGTATACAAATTAAAATGTCACGTTTGCCCTAAAGTATATATAGGGCAAACAGGCCGTAACTTTGATAAACGTATTAAAGAACATTACTCTAGTTATACAAATAATAAAACAGACTCAAATTATTCAAATCACTTAATCCAAGAAAACCATACTTTCAACAATAATTATGATATTTTGCATACCGAGAACAAGGGAAAAAGGCTGAATTTGCTCGAATCCTTGGAAATAAACAAACTTAAAAATAATAATGTTTTGCTGAACGACCAATTAGATTTAAACTCATCACCTCTATTGAATACCTTTTCTTAGCTTGTAAATACTTTAACAGGATTTTCCCTCAATTTAGATTTATTGTTAATACCTGAACCTTTTTGTATGTACACATGTACACACCTACATCAATTTAGATTTATTGTTAATACCTGAACCTTTTTGTATGTACACACCTTTATACTTTTAAGATACCACTTTGTTTTACTCCTTTGAAGAAGAAACAATGTTTCGAAACATGTCGAGTGTTTAAAAATAAAGATCTCAAATTAGTGGAAAGTGTAAAATTATTTTACCACAGTATTAAAACTTCAGTTTGATAATGGATTTCCACCAAGTAAAAGCCGAATCAATTCAGTTTTTCATTAATTCTTTTTAACACAGCTTATTAAACTCGATTAAACTAATTCCACCATATTTTAGGATTGAATTTATGTTTTTGCTAAAATCTTTGATAAAACATTGGTTAATTTGGCAAAATTTTACATTCCAATACAAGAAATTGGAAGAAAAATGTTTTCTTCTATACAGCAGATGGGCAAGTAATTTATCATTATTAACTAAGTAGGTATCTTCTTCTCGGAGTATGCACATTATAATAAAAAAATGTGAAAAGAGTAAAGCTAATTATTTATAATTTGCATTTTAACATTAAATATGGACCATTTGAATAATACAGTATGTCCACGGATGGGGTAGACAAGAGGGCAAATGGACCAAAAAGTGAAAGAAACGAAAAAAGGTCATCTTTATAAAAGTTTTTGCTTGCTTTAAAAATAAGATTCAGGATGCCAAAAATTTGTTTTTTTTGTACATGGTATGCAAAAAATACAAAAACGTAAAATTTGGTTGAGTAAAGTTGCTTTTTTTAAAATTTTAATTCAAAACCCAAACAAAAAAGTTGTTTTAAGTTTAAAAGAATTCTTATTCCAGATTTTCAAGTAAAAATTAGAAATTTCTAAATTACACTTGGTTTCATCATTCATAATTTTTCTAAGTCACATTGTCACCTTTTTTATTTGATTACACCTTTGATAACTGTGACGTATTTGTCAAAATAATAAAGATGTCTTTACAGCAAAGAATATTTATAATCCAAAATTACAAAAATGGCGAGAATTGTTATCACTACGTTATTGAGAAGTTTTAAGAAAAGTTTTCAAACGTACAACTATGCGGAAGTTCAGTACATAAGTTAAACTCAAAATGCTTTTATTGTCACGAGAATATCTTATTGACAAAGCTTAACCAGAGAAAAATAAGATAGAGAGAATAATATCTCGTACTGATTTCATTCATAAATACGATTTGCTTTCTATGACCTCCAAACCGACGTTCAAATAAGCTGCCACGGGCGTGCACTGCAGATTTTGGGTTATTATAAAGCACAGTGAGAGTGAGTATTGAGACGCGCCGCAGAAAACTCTCTCTGCTTGCCGTGTTGCTACCGCACTGGCTAATGTCTGACTGTATTGTGAGAATCGTACGCGCCAATCTCGGGGTGTTGCCGTTTGAAGGCCATCGTGTTGTCGAGCTGGCGGGAAGAAGAGATATTATTCTCTCTGTCTTGTTTTTCTCTGGCTTAACTATGAAATATAAAGTAAAATACAAAACATGCAGTGTGGAGACAGTATTCATAAAAATCAGTAAATGAACAATATTCAAACCCACATGGCAATACCCAGCTTAATACAAACAGTATGCCGACATTCTTCAATACAAAAAAAATTAATAAAAGTAATGCCAAAATATATGTAGATACATTAAAAACAAACAAGTCAGTAACAAAATAAAACATATCCTTCAAGATAAAAAATATGTATGTACATAAGTTACTTGTACAAAGTCAGTGATTTAAAATGACAGAAAAATATATATGTATCCTCAGTGGAACGAGTTTTCAGTACCTTTGGGCTGGTACATTCCGATTTAAGAAATAGACTGGGGGTTGAAAAAGCAGGAAAATTCGTATTTTTGTTTAAGTATTATAATGAGAATTAAAATAAAGTATTTCAAATTAATATTTTTTATTTTCCATTGAAGCACTTGCTTGAGAAAGTTTGTTTCTTGTTTTTGTAATTAAAAAAGATCGACTAAGCGTTTGATAAATTTTCTCAAAATTATCATTGGCTTTGATTTAAATTGTGACTTAAAAAAAAAATCACTTGATTTAAATCGTGATTCTTATCTTGATTTAAATCAATTGATCTACCCCCAACCCTGGTAAAATGACGAATTTTATTTTCCTTAAACACATTTTACACAATTGTAAACCTCGTGCTCGTTTTCTTAAAGACCATAGGTTCATAAACAAATTGCAAAAGTAATACTGTAAAAGCATCATTTTCGTCGTATCTTTTCTTGTTTTTTTCTTCTTTAAATCACTAAGGGATCCAGTTTTTTTTTGTTGAACTCTTGAACAATTACTGGGGTAAAGAAAAATGACTCGCATCTACCTGTATTCTTTAAGAGTGTGAAAAATCCATGGTTCCTGATATATTATTTGAAATATTTCCGGCAGCTGAGCAATAACAGTCATTTAATTGTTAGTCTTCAAATTAAAAAAAAACTGGATCCCTTAGTGATTTAAAGAAGAAAAAAACAAGAAAAGATACGACGAAAATGATGCTTCTACAGTATTAATTTTGCAATTTGTTTATGAAATCCCTATTGTCTTTAAGAAAACGAGCACGAGGTTTACAATAATTGTGTAAAAAATCCCATATTCAAAATGTGTTTAAGGAAAATAAAATTCGTCATTTTACCAGGGTTGGGTTGATTTAGATCATTTCATTTAAATCAAGATAAGAATCACGATTTAAATCAAAGCCAATGATAATTTTGAGAAAATTTATTGAACGAAAATAAATAACTTAGTCGATCTTTTTTAATTAAAAAAACAAGAAACAGACTTTCTCAAGGAAGTGCTTCAATGGAAAATAAAAAATATTAAACTGAAACACATTATTTTAATAAACATGATGTTTTTGAAGGGCAGGGGACGAGCCTTAAATTTTATTACTCATGGTAACTATCACCATACATTGCATTTATAGTTTCTAAAGCCAAATTGTTTTCATCGGCGCGGCAGTCAACTTTTACTTTTTATTAGACGGGTCCATCATACATATAAGCTTTAAAGTGATAAGTCGTCAGTGCTTGTTCATATCGGCGCTGAAATTTTTGATGTTGCTGAAGTGATAGTTGTGGATTTTCTTCTTCTTCAAATATATTTTGTAAGTTTTTCCATTGTTCCACGGCATTCGAAAGAGTAGCACCTTTTCCCTGTAAAGTATCCAAAGCAATCGATATTGGTTTTAAAATCTTTAAGTATTCTTCTGCACTGCGTTTGAGGCCAATGTTTAAAACTTTTTGGAAGATTGTATTATGAATTCTCTCTTTGATTTCCTCACAGATCTGCAGCAGTATGTTCCAATGAGTGATGCAGTGCTGATCATTTTTGTTCAATCTACACCCAATTCTTAATGTTCACGATTTTTTAAAGATATTTTAGAGCGATCCTTCTTGTGATAAGGGTGAGGGACAGCAATTTTCATCAACTCATAAAAAAATACATCAAATATATATTGTTGAATTCGTGCTTCAATAAGCTTTCATTTGATACCCTACGCGATTCCCTTGAAAATTTTTTTCCATGTCCCACTTTACCCCCTGAAAGTAACCCCCAGAATTAAAATTTAACTTTTTATATTTCACGTCTATAATTGGGCCAAAACACTTTATCTCTGTGAAATTTCAAATTTTTACGTCGAATAGTTTCAGAGAAAGTCGCCTGTGACAGACGGACGGGCGGACGGACGGACACCGAAGTGATTAAATATATTAAAATATCGATTTGTTTAAAAAATAAACAGGACGCACTATGAAGTTACACACATAATAAATAGACTTCAGATTTCAAAAATACCTGAAAAATAAAATGCCACACACTTTTATTTGACCCCTTATTAATTTAGTATTTTAAAAAATTAATGTTTGGTACGCCATTTCGTATTATGGAATTATAACATATTTTTTTGATAATAGAAGTAACAAAAATTCTTATTTATATGCTGGAGTCATTTTTGTCAGACAATAATTGCCTCTGCACAGTAAACTGCAAAAGTGAGGGTTTGGCTTAATCGCAAATTTGGAAATCGGTGGATGGGCCGAAATGATCCAATTTTGTGGTTCTCTAGCAGTCCTGATTTGACAATTTTTGGTATGTTTCTCTGGGGGCGCATTAAACAACTAACATATGAAAGACCCAGAAAAATGAAGCAGAAAATTTTAAGAGCGATAGAATCGATTTCACTGGAAGAAATAAGAAGAAGCTTAAGCCATTTTTGACGTCAGAAAAATGCGTGGAATATGGAGAAGATTTTGAAAAATACGATGTGACCTTAATTTTTTAAAGTTTAATAAAATAAATATTTCTCGAATATTACAATTATTATTTAATATTCTATTAGTAGTTTTCTTTAACCTGTATGAGTCTGTAATTTTGGATTATAAATATTCTTTGCTCTAAAGACAACATCTTTATTATTTTGACAAATACGTCACAGTTATCAAATAAAAAAGCGACAGTTTGACTGAAAAATGAAAAATTTTGATTTTAAAAGCTTAATTTAGAAATTTAAAATATTTACATGAAAATCTGGAATAAGAATTTTTTTAAAATTTTAAACAACTTTTTTATTTTACATTTTCCATTAAAATATAAAAAAGCAACTTTACTCTTAACCAAATTTTACGTTTTTGCATTTTTTGCATACTCTGTAAAAAAAAATTTGGCATCGAGAATCTAGTTTTTAAAGCAAGCAAAAACTTTTATAACGAATGACTTTTTTCGTATCTATCACTTTTTGGTCCATTTGTCCTCTTGTCTACTACCCCATTCGTGGACATACTGTATTGTGCAAATAGTCCATATTTTATGTTAAAATGCAAATTATAAATTAGCTTTACTCTTCTCACATTTTTTATTATAGTGTGCATACTCGGAGACAAAGCTATATATACCTACTTAGTTAATAATGATAAATGTCTATTTGTAGTATAGAAGTGTATAATTTTAATTTCAAATATTGAAGAAAAGATTTTTCTTCCAATTTTTTGTATTGGAATGTAAAATTTTGTCAAATTAACTAATGTTTTATCAAAGATTTTCGCAAAGTCAAATTTAGTCCCAACGTATTGTGGAATTAGTTTAATCGACCCTCCCTGTGTTAAAAACAAACAAAAAAAGCTCCCATCCGTACTATTTTTTTATATTGTTTCTGATTTATTTGCTATAAGAAGCCAACGACTTTCCGGTGTAAACATACAATAGTCATAGTTTATCAAAGACATTAAAGTCCTTTGTTCTTTTCCTTTAAAAATGTGCCCTGCAAAGTTGCGATTCATCTAACATCTAGCGAATTAATAATTATGGTGGCTAAATCACTCAATGTGTAAGGCCAGAAACCGGTAAAAAAATTATGGTCTGCATAAACCATGCAACTTTCATCTAAACTTTTTTTTAAAATTTGTAATAAAGCTGTTCTTTACATTTTGGTTCCTTTGTTTATTTAGCAAGAACTATTTGCTGTCTTTAATAAAAAAGAAACAACACAATCAGAAATCAAAAGGTTGTCATTTAATTTACACCCTTCCGCTTATTTTATAATTCATTTAGGTTCAAGAATTGTTAAATCAAGCCACAGAGCAGTATGGTGAGCTAGAAACTAAACATAAAGAAACTGAACTAGCAAATGAAGAGATTATTGCAAAGAAAAACGATTGTATTGCTATGTTAAAGAAGGAACTCGAAACAGCCAATGAAATTATTGAGCAGTGCAAAGCTGACTCTTTGGGAAGGGATTTAGATGGTAAGGATTATTTTTTGTTTTTGTAAATACTTGTTTAAATATTATGTAATAAAATGTAGGACGCCAACGAGTTGGCTATTAGGACCTCGTTCCAAAAACGACGACAGCTGAGTTTTGGGAAAATTCGCAAAAAGGTCTACAGTTTAATTCCAGCAAACGTAAAATAAGTTAGACCCTCCCGCAATCATAGTGCTTTGATACGTCCCTGTATGACAGTTGTATAATTCGACAAGTTTACATATAAAACAAATTTTGTACTATAAATTAATTGTTTTTTCTTGGATCTATTATTATTATTATTATTGTTATTTCTTCTTGCTAAAACTAATTGTTTTTTTTACGTGCTCCACTAAAAAAAGTGTTTCAAAAATAGTGACAGATTAATACATAAGTTTTTAATCACATAGATTCATAATGCAGCCCAGACCTTAACTGAACATAACTAGTCTGGAGATGGGCGGATAATAGTGATTATTTTTGCGTTTTTTCCCTTTAAACTAGTCATTATCTTAAAAGGAGATGTTTAATAAATCACAGTGATTTTTACATATTTACCTATTATTACACTCAATAAGTTTTCATGTAGACATAAAGTGGCATTTGATCATTGTAACTTTTTCAAAATGGTGGCAAAAAAACGATAACACTACCTTTCTCATGATTTACTCTCTTCTTTTCTTTTATCTGAGACAGCCTAAGTACTAACGTACCGTGGGCGTTTGAAGAGAAGGGAAATTTAATCTAGTGACACGGGATTTAAAGGATTGGGGGTTCAAAGGGAAAGGGAAAACATCTGCAGGCAATTTGTTCCATAATCTACCCTAGGTATGAACGAGTGAGAGAAGTGAGTTGTTCTAGGCTTGTGTAGCTGGACAGTAAAGGGATGCGGACGTAACGCGCCTCTTGTTGTTCTGTCAGGAACAATCAAGGAAGAAATTATAGCGGCTAGTTCTTCAGAGCAAAATCTGTGGAAGTTTCGGTAGAAACGGAATAAATCCCTAACAGCGTGGCGATGAGCGAAAGAAGGGAGTTTTCTTGTGACGACTGGGTCATTGGTGAGTCGAATGGCTCTCTTTTGGATAGAATCAAGGATGTTAAGTGTCGAAGGCGATGCCGCTCCCCAGATGTGGGAACAGTGCTCTAGGATAGATCTTATTTGGAAAACAGAGAATGTGTAAATTGGAATCTGGCTCCAAAGAGAAAACCAAGCTTTCTAGCTGCTGATGTTATTGGAGTAATGTGTTTGGGCCAGCTGAGATCACGTTCGAAAGCGATGCCAAGAAGATCGAACGTTGCATTATTCTGTAGGGCTTAGCCTTCATGTCAATGGAGTAAGTGATTCCGATTTTTTTGCGTGACAGGGAGCAAGACTGAGTTTTGGCGGCGTTGAACTGAGCAAGGTTCTTGGCACCCCAGTCTAGGATTAATTGAAGCTCTTGGGAAAAGCATAGGTGCATAGATCTGCGTCTATTATCCAGCTCTTAATTCGAGGCTTGTCTGGAAAAAATAATGTTGGAATGAAGAATACTATCATCAGCGTAACTGTGAAGGGGATTGGTAGTTGAAGAAAGTAGATCATTAATGGGAAGAAGAAATAGGGTTGATACCAGGACTGAACCTTGGGGTATTCCAGCATTGATACGGTGCAAGTTAGATGAGTGACTGTCCACCATGTCTGATAAGCGCCGATTAGAGAGCTACCGATCCAGGTACATAGTTTGGGAGGAAGACCTTATGAAGGTAGTTTGTTGAGGAGTATAGCATGCTATACTTGATCACAGGCCTTGGAAATATCAACAGCAACAATCTGGGATTCGCCATTAAATTCGATAGACTTGTTCCAGTTATGTGTGACAAAGGTAAGGAGATGAGCTGTTGATCTTTGGTGACTTAATCCGTATTGTCTGTCGTGGATGATTTTGTGTTTTTTCTAGATATTTTAGAATTTGCAAGTTGATGACTTTCTCCATAACTTTTCTGACAACAAAGAGAAGAGAGATATGTCTATAATTGGATGGAAGGGACTTGGAGTCTTTCTTCGGGACAGGTTGCACACGAGCAGTCTTCCAGCTGCCTGGGAAGATACCCTTGTTATAGGAGATCTAGAAAAGACGAGTTAAGATGGATGCAAGCTGTGGAGCGCTTTTTGTAGAACAATTGCTGATATGCCATCCAAACCGGAGGACTTTTTAGTGTCAAGGGATAGAAGAATTTTTTGAACGTGTTTGAGCTTAAGTATTATGTCGGACATTTTATTGGGTACAGACGTAGCGATTGGAAGAGCGAAATTGGCAGGAGGAACAAGGGTGGAATTGGCAGCAAATTGTTTGGCAAATAGTTCAGCTTTCTGTTGAGAGGTGGAGATAATTTCGTTGCCAGAGTTCAGGAGAGGAAAATTGCTTCGGTTGACTAATGTTTTTGGCAAGTGACCAAAAAGATTGGCCGCCGCTGGAACAGGAAAACACTTTATCAGCCAGATTCTCCAACGCTAGTCCGGTCTAATTTGACAACCAAAAGTTTTAAACTGACAACTGTAAGAATAAGACAACTAAATTTTATACTGCGAATTTATTTCGGAGCTTTTTCGCAAATTTATAAAGAAAAGGGCAATTTTAGTACGCATTTTCGACAATAATAGAACTAAATTCACTCTAGCAACCCGTTCCAAGATGAAAATCGTTTGAAAACCAAGCAAATCGCAGAAATATCCGAATAATTCATAAATTTTCAATGACGTCTTATTATCAACGACAGGACAAAAACTTGTCAAAACATAACTGGTCAACTAGAAGATCTTAATTTAAACCAGTACTAAATCTTAAACTTTCTTAGTGAATCTGGACGTTTATATTTTATGCGGTTGTTAAAAGCATTTTTAGACTCCAAGTTAGTTTGATTGTATTGATTTCTTGCCTCAGTGAAAATTTGACGATTTTGAAGATACCTTTTGGGAGCTTGGACTTTTTTCAGCCTGGCTTTATCACAGGCCCTGGAGAACCATGGCTTTTGATGGAGTTTAGGTTTCTTGCGCGTATGGGGAATGGGAAACTTTCAATACCTGCTTGAATAATATCTGTGATATGAGAGCAAATTTCGGATGGATCGGGAGTGGAAAAACACAGGCTTCCAAGGGAAAACAGTTTCGAAGACCATGCCAGTCGGCAGAATTGTAGTGCGCAGTGTGTGCATTCCGGTATGATTTCAACGAACTCGGGATGTGTGGGACAAGAGACGGTAATGAGGCCGTGATCTGAACGACCAAGGAGAGCTCATACAGATGCTAAATATGGCTCAGGATGAGTGGCCAGGAATAGATTTAGTGGAATTGGTTTGTGGGTAGGACCGCGGGGAAAGTATGTTGACTCCCTGATTAAATTGGTGAGCGAGTTGCTGATTGCGAAGTTTTCTGCCGCTCTACTTTCTGGGTTGGTTTTTGTGGATACTAGCCATTCCTTGCTATGGACATTAAAGTCACCTAGGACGATAACTTCAGCGGAGGGTAAGTCAGCGATAAGATTGTCAATTTTTTTCGAGAGAAAGTTAAAGAACTCGTGGGAGTTGTCTGATGGGGAACGGGAGATGCAACAGATAAATTTAAGGGTAACTTTTAGCCAGAGAACATCGGGCTTGCCTAATTCCAGGTTCGGGAGTCTAGTGCAAGAAAGACTGGTTTTGCATGATTGGAGGTAGTGGTGGACAGGGTCCAAATTAGAATTAAGTCCGCAGATGTTGGCAAAGGTTTAAAAATCCTTTTGAAATTATTCGATGATACCCCCCCCCCCCCCCCCCCCCGAGCACCCATCGCCCGTAGATCGGAATGGAGGGGTAGTTTACCTCCGGAATTTTTTAACCTTGGGAGCGCCATCATCATTTTTAAATTTATTTTTTAACAGTCTTAAGGCACATTTGGAAGAACTACGGGATAAAAACTCATGTCATGATTTCCTATTCGTTCTATTGCATGTTTGAAAGTGATAATCTGGAATAGTAACCCTGAGGAACTCCTCATGATTTTCTCTTATACTAAAAAAGAATAAACAAATTATTGAATATGTAATGTAAGTAGGTAAGTTAAAATCTATTGCTACATTTTAATTTTAGGACTATCTCCCTCAGCGGCTTCAGCATCTAGAATAATGAAGTCAGGCATGACCTACACAGAACTTTACTCACGTTATGTTGCTATAACTGATCAGTTTGCTAGTAAAGAAGAGGAATGTACTAGACTTAATAATTATATCACTTGCATTGTAAAAGAAATCGAGGAAAAAGGACCTTTAATAAAGAAACTTCGGCAAGAATACAGTGATAATTTGGACGCCAATGAAGCTATGAGAGCATCTAATGACTCATTACTTGCTGAACTACAACAATTACGTGAAGCAAATATGGAAAGCAGACGACTTGACAGTCAAGTCGCACGCGACAACGAAAGGATGAAAAAGGAAATTTCTGATCTTTCTAGGCAAGTTGTCCACTTGTTACAAGAGGTTGAACATTCCCGAGTTGGTTCTTCTTCTACTTCAACAGACAATGATTTGAGTGATAGTGTCAGCTCTGCAGATATAATATCTAAAAGGCTTGTAACATTCAACGACATTGCTGAACTTCAAGCTACAAATCAGAAGTTACTTGCACTGGTAAGGGAATTAACGGAACGCCAGGAGGAAGTAGAGTCATTTGATCCCGCCGCTATAGCCAATTTACAAAGAAAACTTGACGAATTAAGAGAGTCTCAAAATGAAATGCTGGAAGAACGGGATCAGCAGAACAAAATGATGGCCACTTTACGTAATCAACGAGATATGTACAAAAACTTGTATGCCCAAGCCATGAAGGGTGCTGGTGATGTACCTATGCCTTTGGAAAGAAGCTTTTCTAATCAAGAAAATGGTGATATATCCAAGGCACAATCTGACGTGGACTCAACACACAACTATGATGAGAAAATGCATGATATGGAAATTCAAGTAGATAAATACAAGAAACAGGTTGACCAAATGAAGGAAGAGTATGATACTTACAGAAAAGAAAGGCTGGATCATGAAAAAATTTTATTAGAACAGTTAGACGCTGTAAGAAATGAAACTAAGGAACTTACAAAGTTAAACTGTAAACTTACATCACAAACTGAACTGAATGAAGAAAAATTTAAAGTTCTCCAAAATAACGCAGAAATCTATAAAAAGCAAATCACTGCTTTGGAGAAACAGAATAAGATTTATAGTGATGCTATAATAAAGCATGAACAGGCAGCTACATACCTCAAAGATGAAGCTCTGCAATGCCAGACTAAGCTTTCTAAAGCAGAAGTCATGCTAGGAAATATTCAAAAGGAAAATGCCTTGCTTAAAGATGCAGAAAAACGGCTAATAAAAGAATGTGAAATGCAGAGAAAGCATTCACACCAGCAAAATTTGCTTCAAAGTAACATTGAACTAATTAAAGCCACCTTAGAAAGAAATGACGCAGAAAGCAAACTCCGATTAGAAACTAAATTGGATGAAGCGCACTTAGAATGTTCTTCATTGCGTAGACGTTTAGAAGAGGAACAAAATCATTTTAGACAATTATCAGAACATCTTGAAAAACAAGCTAAACAAGCTCAGGAAAGAATGGAAGAAGAAATAAAACAGGCAGACAAGCTTCGTCGGGAACTTGTTGAAGCTAGAGAAGAATTAATTAACAAGACTGTACACATTGATGATTTATCAAAGAAATTAAAGAGTTCTGTCTTTGCTATCCCAGACACAAGCGTGGATGCTCGCAAAGTAAGAGAACTAGAGCAGCAACTATCCAATGCTCAAGCTGAAATCAACTCTTTACAAACGAAATTAAAAACTACCAAGCAAGCTTCAGAAGAATACTTTAATGTTGCTCAAAATGCTGAAAAACAGCTTAAGGAAGTTCTTGATCAAGAACAGACCTATCAGGATGAAATTGAACGGCAGAGGCAGCTCGTTAGAGAATTGCAAGATAAATGTGCCGAGTTGGAAGGCGAGTTATCTATTCAAATGGACGACCAAGACATAGCAAATGCTAATGTAAAAAATAAATCACAGCAACTTCAAGAGGAGTTAAATGTTAGAAGTTTAGATCTACGGACAGCTAGAGAACAATTAGAAAATGCCAGAAGTGATATTAGATACCTAAATGAGCAACTTAAAGCAGCAGAAAACAAATATGCTAGAGAAGTTACGCTGCATTCTACAGATCTACAAAGCTTAACAGATCTTAAGGCAGAATTGGACGGGGCGATTAACCATATTAAATTAATTGAATCTGAAAAAGAACAAGCCGTGGAAGCCTTAAATCAACACTTGCAGAGCACTGAAGAGCAACACCGGTTCTTAGAAGAAGAAAAACAGAAGTTAGAGGAACGATTTAAGAGTATGGATGAGCAAAATAGTCTCCTTCTTGATCAAATTCAGCAGCTTAATACTCAGTTAACAATTTTACAAGCTCAAGCGTCTGCTGATAATCAAGCTAATGTGAGTAGTCACAATACCAGTATTCCTTTAGGTGATACATCATTTAACAGATCTCTGGCGGAAGATGAAGTTCATTCTTCAGAACAGTTGCTTAAGATTATTAAGTATTTGCGACAGGAGAAAGATATTGCAGTTAGCAAGGCAGATATTGTTGAAGCTGAACACTTTAGACTTAAGTCACAATTTGATACTTTATCCAAACAGCTTGAAGAAGCTAAGGCCCAAATCGAGTTGGAAAGGCAAAAGACTGAAGTTAATGTTGTCTCCACTTCTAAACATGGTGAAGTTTTGCGTAAATTGGAAACGCTTAATGCTATAACTGACAGCAATAGAGCGCTCAGACAAGAACGTGATGAACTTCGTTCTGAAATGACTGAATTAAGAGAAAGAGCTGCAAAATTGGAAGTTGAAGTAGCTCCTCTGCAGGAGAAAAATAGAGAACTAACGACGAAAGCAGATCAACTGCAGACTGAAAATATTTCTCTTCGAGGAGAATGCACTAGGTGGAGACAACGGGCTAATCAGCTTATTGAGAAGACAAACAGAACTAGTCCAGAGGACTGGAAGAAACTCCAAACCGAACGCGAAACGCTTGCTAAGCAATTAACCGTCGAACGAGGTAATAACGTTAAGCTTAATGATGATAATAATAACCTCAGACAAAATATTCTTAAGTTTGAAGAACAACTTAAAGCCTTGCGAGCACAGAATAATAACCACGCTGAAGAGATAAGCAGACTGCGAGAGCAAGTTACGGGCCTTCAAAATCAAGCCACTCAACTTTCTGAAAGTCTCGATCAACAAACTCAAAATACCAATAAAGTGGTTGAAGAAAACAGAGTGCTCACTGAGGATACAGCAGTCAAGGACGTTACTATTACTGAATTAAAAAATAATCTTGCTCAAGTAAAGAAAATCGCGAAGAAGTATAAGACTCAATATGAAGATCAAGTAAAGGATATTGAATCTCTTAAAAAAGAGAATGAGCAAAATCAAAGTGAACATAATCTTAATACGGAGAAACAAAACCAATTGCTGGAACAGCAAAAATCGGAACATGAAGGGAAAGTGAACCAGATAGAAAGTTCTCATCGAGAAGAGGTGGAGCAATTAAGTCAGCAAGTCACTAGTGGTCAAGAGCAGATGGAAAGTTTAAGGAAAGAAATTGAAGCATTAAAGCAGGCAAGCCAAGAAAAAGAGGAAAAATTCAAGACATTGTTCAAAAATGCTAAAGAAAGGATAGTTAGTCTTACCGAACAAAATACTAGTTTAAGAGAAGAACTTAATAAACAAGACAAATCTGGAGGAGCTAGTGAGCAATCCTCTGATAATTCTGGCAACAATAATGAGTTGTTAGAGAAAATAAATGCCCTTCAACAAGAAAAGGATGAATTAATGGAGAAATTACAACAAGAAAAGGATGCTCATACTTCTGAGATTGAGTCATTAACTCAGAAGATAAGTCAGCTTGAGAGAAAATTGGGGCAACAACAAGGTTCTAAGCCCAGTACAAGTTCAGCATCCAGTGAAAAATCTTCGACTGAAAGGCCTACGGCAGATATTAAACCCATGGCAGGTAAGAATATACAAATTTACTAATTATGTCCTTAGAGTATTTGACAAATTTTATTGGGGTTTTCGGTCATTTGTGCAACAGTACAATAACAGCTATTTTAATTTTTAGTTTCGATTTATTTAGAACTTAAACCATCTTCAGAACTACAAATTATTTTTATAAAGTAAATTAGGAAGAACTTAAACCATCTTCAGAACTACAAATTATTTTTATAATTTAATAAAATTAAAAAAAGTTCCGAACCTTAGAAATAAATATTGCAGAAAAACGATCCAACAACGCAAAAGTCTTTTTATAAACATAAAACCTCAAGTACCTAAAATAAATCAAACGACTTTAATTTATAAAATAGACTGTGCAGATTGTCCAAAAACATAGTATATAGGACAAACCAAACATCTCAAAGCAGAATCAATGAACACAAAAATATTATTTGAAACACAAGTCAAACATAAAAAAGTTTCCCATCTGTTAAGCAAATATGGGTTCTCTGCAAAAAATATACAGGGTGTTTTTAATAAGTGTCCGATATTTCACAGGACAATTCCTTGAGCAATTCTAAGACAGAAAGTTCTTATAAATATGTGGTCAAAAACGCTTCGTTTTCAAGATACAGTTAAGATTATTTTTTAAAAAATTTTAGATTTGTCTCTCACATATATTTAGATAATCGATTAAAATTTGGCCATGACACCTTTTACCCCTTAAACTTTTCTTACGGTGGCACTGACTTTCGCCGTATTTGGAATTGACTCCTCCGCTCTCATCTAAATCTTTTTAATATCTTGCATTTTTTTCGCACGTGTCACCGATTTCGAACTATTTAGCAAAATATCCATCTGTGCGTGCAACGCTCGATTGTAATTATTTACTTTTATTCCTATTTAAGTACTGTTTTTGAAGAGAAGTTTTTATGACATTTGAAATGGTGAAATCTTTATAAAATATGAATATTTTTTGATTTACAATCACAATAATACTGTTTAATATTACATCGCCCCATGCCATCAGTCACGGCCTACTTAATTGTCAGGACTATTTAAATTTACTCTTAGTATTTTTATCACGCACAGATGGATATTTTGCTAAATAGTTTGAAAACGGTGACACGTACAAAAGATATTAAAAAGATTTGAAGAGAGCGGGAAACTTAATTCTAAATACGGCGAAAGCCAGTGCCGCCGTAAAAATAGTTCAGAGGGGTAAAAGGCATCATAGCCCCAAAAAAACCATCGCCCTGTAGATCGTATTTAACATTAATAAGGCTACAATGTAAGCATTGTAACAATTATTGAGTATGCCAAATTTGAATTGGTCATCTAAAAAATGTGAGAGATAAATCTAAAAAATTAAAACAATAATAATATTTTAACAACCTGTATCTTGGAAACGAAGCGTTTTTGACCACATATTTGTAAGAACTTTCTGTCTTAGAATTACTTAAGGAATTGTCCTGTGAAATATCGGACACTTATTAAAAAACACCCTGTATGGAAGTACATGTTAGGTTTTTTAGCATAGAAATTGAGGAAAGGTACAAATGGACACTTAAAATAAGTTCCTGTGCATTAAAGAAATACATTTTGGTCATTTTGACATATTGCAGAGGCGTTGCAAAAACCTTTACAGCCCATTGCGTTACCTTGTAAACTTTTTTCTTACTATTTGGGTAAAATGCACAATGTGCTTAACAATTTTAGACAATTTTGTATAATCGTAGGACATTCAACTAATACTCAAACACAATCAGTTCCTATTCAGCCATGGCGAAGTGGTGGTGAGCCGCCGTTGGCGAGTATACGACCAATGTCTCAACAGTTAAGAACAGCTGCAGTATTACCAACTACACAGACTCCAAGTGCAGTTATGGTCCCTCCTCAACAGCAGGTATAATCACATATTTTTCGTATTAAGATTTATTTTTGCCAATGCGAGACATCTCGTTACAGGTTCATACAACAGGTTCTTCATCCATCGAGGCTCTATCAAGCAGTCCCACCTCATCACATACTGATTATGTACCGGCAACTAGCTCTGCTAGTTCGGCTATGTTGGGGCCTAGACAAGTCGCAGTGCCTCCCACACAGTCTTCTGAAGATGACGAAAGTAACGTGCAGGTAAGAAAAATGAGACAAAAGCCTTACCATAGTGTATTACACACCATAGAAGACGGTGATATAATATGCAATTTTTTCGCTATAGCCATACAGTAACGTCCTCGACTGGGATGTCGTTTCTTGATACTCTTATAAAGAAGAAAAGGTGCGAAAATATAGAATCGAAAATTTTTGCATAAGTTTAGAGATAGATTAATTAGCAGGCGCGGCCCGTGAGTTTTTTTACAGGTGGGTCAAATTTTGTGGGAAACTAGTGCAAACCTTTTTAATATTATTTTTTTTTATAATTTACTCACCTTTTATGTGGTTAAATGTGTTTGTATATCAAATCGATCCTTCTATCCTTCTGTTGGGAGAAATGTTCACTCACTAGCTCATTAAAATTATAAATACTTCTAATAAAAGGTTTCTCAATGCTCAACATAGCTCTTAACCTCGACTCCGCCATTGTATTTCTTAAGAAAGTCTTAATCCTTTTTAGAGTCGAAAAGCACCTCTCACTTTCCACTGTCGTCATTGGAATAGTACATAAAATCTCTAATAATTTTACACTTTCTGAAAACGTTTCACCAAAATTCATTTCTAACAAGAGCTATAAAATGGCAACAGCACCTGCACTATTATAAAAATCTTCACGACTAAATAAAACAAGCAATTCTGATTTAAGCTTGGAAACGTTTATCATCTCATAATTATTTTAAACATGTTTTAAAATGTTAAAAATATTTAACATTTTAAACTGTTTAAAAAATACAAAAGTTATTTGTATTTTAATACAAATAAATCAGCAAAATTATTTGTATTAAACAAACGTGTGACAATTAAATGTTCTGTAAAATTAAAACGACAGCGGATTTCTGACAAAATTAATAAAATTATATCCCATATTTCTAAAGAAATTGTTCTTTTGGACTCTGTCGGACTTTTTTTAGATGTACTTGCCTCGATGTTAATATTTGCGTCTGTAGAGATAACACTCTCTCTAATTTTTTGAATGTTTGAATTAAAATCTGCAATATATTTACCAATCAAAATTGCATCAATTCCAGATTTTTGCAATTGACAAAAAAGATATCAACATGAGGCAAAACACAGTGAAAAAATTGCAACCAGTAAAAGTCAGAAATATGGTACATATTTGGCTTAAAATACCTGCTAATGTCTTCTCCTCTGTCTTTAGTGGTCTTCGATTTTACATCCAAAAGAGGTATTGGGCGTCCTTTTCCTTTAATTTCTAAACGTTTTTCAAATGGTAATGAACTATTATTATTATTTTACACTGCAGTATTTCTTGCACTGTTAAAGCCATTGTTAAAATAAGTACCCAAGTAGGTACTAGTAATGCACAAAAATAACGCAAATAACCAATAATATCCAACTTGAAAGTCAAAATATTTGAACATAAAACCGATAAATAAAAACAAAGTCTTGACGTTTGCTCCATCACTCACTTCACTTGTCATTTCTGACAAAGCGTCGAATGCTGTGTTGCCACGTTGCTGTTATTACTGTAGGTTTTAATGTCTTATAGACACAATACAATTAATTATTCTATTATTATTAGTAGTAGTAAATACCTAAATATCTTAACATAAAATTAGATAAGCTTATATTAAATGTATAAATGTATCGCGAATTGCGAATATTGTTCTAATAATAAATTGGTCAGACTTAAATTAGTGAGTCAGAATTTGCGACAACCCGACACCTAGCGCGGTGGCGTTGACAACCACGCGCGCCCCGAAAGCGATATTATTGGTGGGTCGTCGACCAATTGTGTCTCTTTTTAACTTAATGAAGCGCGTATGTCTGTTTCTCTCTTACTTTTAATGAATTTATATCGTCCATATAAACCTAGAAGATCAATTTAAAATATGACCCAACCCGGAGCAAGCTTATTGGATATCCTTTGACGACGGCTTGGTTTGATTCTGTCTTGGGGAGTTTTTGCATGGAACTTTGAAACAAAAGATACTTTTTTGGTTTTAAAAAATTAAAAAATAAATTATTAGGTAGATCACTGAAAATTTTAGGTGGGTCATTGACCAAATGACCTTATGGACGGGCCGCGCCTGTTAATTAGTGGCGGTGTTTTAAACCTACCCATTAGATTAACAGTAATTATCAGGCGCGGCTCGTCCATAAGGTCATTTGGTCAATGACCCACCTAAAATTTTCAGTGATCTACCTAATAATTTATTTTTTAATTTGTTAAAACCAAAAAAGAATCTCTTGTTTCAAAGTTCCATGCGAAAACTCCCCAAGAAAGAATCGAGGAGCCAAGCCATCGTCAAAGGATATCCAAGCTAGCTCCGGGCTGGGTCATATTTTAAATTGATCTTATAGGTTTATATGGACGATATAAATTCATTAAAAGTAAGAGAGAAACAGACATACGCGCTTTAGGAAGTTAAAAAGAGACACAATTGGTCGACGGCCCACCAATAATATCAGGCCACTCCCAATATGGAAATACACTCAAACCGCCCCGTAAAATATACTCTTTCAAAACATTTGGTTCGGAAAAAGAAAAACTAATTAGGTAGCTAATATGTGCATTGTATTTGCATTGTATTAATAATATTAATTAGCGGTTAAACATAAAAAATTATAAATACGATTTCTGTCAGGCCAGAGCTAGGTATCAAACTTAACGGCATCGGACTAATTTTCTTACATTACCAGCATAGTCCAGAGGTATAATCTCAGCAAGTTGATCAGAATGTCGAGGGTTCGAATCTGTGTTGGCGCAAAAACTTTTTTTGAAATTTTTGTTATTTAAAAAAATTAGATCGGCTCTAAAAGGTGTATTGGCAACAAGTTGTTCCTCGATAAAATATTTTTTAAATTGTTGGCAATCTCATATCAACTACAGAGCTTGCAGCCTGCACGTGCCAAAGGTCGTATTACTATGTCTAGTCGCTAGTATTGTATTTATTAAAGAAAATGGAGTTTCGGCAGCGTTCCTAATTTTATTTTCCGAATAATCATACTTTTAGCTCAGACCATGAATACACCATTTATTCTGGGCTTTTAGTACAAGGCGCGACCTCTATTGAGGAGATGCTAAACGTATCCGATAGATTATTGCCGTTAGCAATCTACTAATCTAGAGTATTAAAACACATAGAAAAAAGCCATAAACATCTAGAGTAGTAATGCTCGATATACTGCAGTACCAGTTTTATGATTTTGCGGTGTTTATTTGTAGGTAAATAATTCCCTGGCACATTATTAAAAAACCTTCCGTAATTAAAAAAGGGTATTTTGCTTGTTGCGTTGATATCACTAGTTGCCCACAAAATTTTGACCCACCTGTAAAAAAACTCACGGGCCGCGCCTGGTAATTATGAAAGTTACTTTCTTTACAAACTTCGCCAGACAAGTGGGAATCATAGACAGATTATTTATATAATCTTAAATATCATTTTGTGAAAGTGGCAAATTACAGAGCTGCACCTGTAAACAAAGTTAGTCGTCCGCATTACAGGACGCTCAGCGTTTTTCTATTTATTGTATACGCTACGTATGCTTCAATATTTTATGGATTCACAAATGCTAATTTTAATTTGTTGTAAAGTAATATTAATAACAATGGTATAAAGCTCAAAACTAAACAAACAACAACGCCATCCATTATCCACTGCTAGCTTTTCATACTGAAATGCCCATAGCGCCAACTCGTTAAAAAAATATACAGCGTGTCTTCGAAATGGAAAAAATGTTGTTGATTTTACGAAAAAAAAGATTTTTCTTATAAAAAGTTCTGCATCGTGAGAAAATAGCATTACCATTCAAAAATTTAATCCAGTACATACAGGGTTGCTCAAATATGTAAAAGTCATACAAAGGCATAAAATCGTTATTTAAAGGTTAACTGCCTCTGCAAATGTACTAGAGTTAATTTTTTATGTTAGTGAATTAGGTTTGGAACATACAGGAGGTCCCAAAAACAAAATTCATTTTTTAATATCACCTTTAAAAAAAAGTTCATAAAAAGTTCTATTTTGTGAAAAAAGAGCATGGTTATTCAAAAATTTAGGGCATAGGGTGGCTAAAAATTTCAGTTTAAATTGTAACTTTCAGCTTTTTGAGCCACCTTGTATTGTCCTACATAGAGATGGAACATTCTCGAGAATTTATTTTTGGGAAATATTCTCCGAGAACAATGAGAATTTATCGGAAATTTTGGAGAATTTATTTTAAATGTTGGAGAATTTTATGTTTTGACTGCATAAACTGAAAGAACATATTTTTTTACCAAAAGTAGTTTTTACAATAATTTGATCTGAAAAAATAAAGAGATGTAAAGATGGAACATTCTCGAGAATTTATTATTGGGAAATATTCTCTGGGAAAAATGAGAATTTACCGGTAATTTTGGAGAATTTATTTTATATGTTGGAGAATTTTATGTTTTGTTTGACTGCATAAATTGGGAGGACATATTTTTTTACCCAAAGTAGTTTTTACAATAATTTTATCTGAAAAAATAAAGAAATAGCATTGCACAATACCTAATTTAGAAAATTATTGAATTGTAAAATAACGTGATTACTATTACGCATCTTAGTCAAAATAAAGACACATTAAATTTGTATTTCCAATATTTTCGAGTAACTATTTATAAATAAAACACAACTTAGAAACGCATTGTATAAAATAACATGTCTAAACACGTTGTTTAAAACAACACAGAAAAGAAATAAAGATAAAGATGCTCCAAGCTCCATCTATGATACAATAGCAGCATTAAAATAAATTACCTTAAATTTCCGTAAATTCTCGGAAATATTATCGGTAATTTTCCAGTAATTTATATTTTATTCTAAAATCATAAATTCTCGAGAATTTATGCTGGGAAATATTCTCGGTAATTTACCGTTCTCCGGAAATATTCCCTTGAGAACATTCTCATGGCACATCTCTAGTCCTACATCAAGTTTTTAAATAACCATACTCTTTTTTTTACAATGTAGAACTTTTTATAAAGATATAGGTAGTTTTTTTTGTAATGTCGATAATAAAATCTTAATTTTATTTTTGAGACCTCCTGTATGTTCCAAACCTAATTCACTTAAAAACTGAAAAACACGCTTTTATGAGTAGCGCACTAAAAAGTTAAAAATAATTATTTTCCTTTTATAGTTAACAGAGAAACCCGAGGTGTGCCATCCGCATCGTGCGGAAAGTAGAGCAACTAACAAACTGCGCCTCCTTTTACTTCGCATACATGCATACCCCGGTTTTCTGTCAACTTGTACGGCTATAAAACATTTGGTTTTTACATAGGTATTAAATTTAAAAGCCTCTTCCTCGCACTGGTTCTACGATCACCTAGCATACCGGAGACTTACAATGCTGTCAACCCGATATCATTTTGCGTGTTATTTTCAAGGCCACGCACCATTTTGTGTGATGGTTGAATCTAGATATTTAAAATTCTTGTCTTCATTCATCCTTACTGCTGCTCTTTCTCCATTAAACTGCATACACCCAATTTTCTTGCTGCTGATCACAAAAAAACCAAGATATTTAATTTTTTTAACTACCTCTGTACCGCATCGCAATTTTTGGTCTTTGTTAAAATTTGTTCAGAAATTTACAGTTACCTGTTAACAGAGCTGTCACAAGTATTATAAAAGTACTTGAAGTAAAAGTACCAAGTACTCTCCTTTAAGTGAAAGTATTTCAAGTTCAAATACTCTTATAGTTAGGAAAGTACTTCAAGTATCAAGTAAGTGGTAGAAGTATTTGAAATCAAGCAAGTAAAGTAATTCAAGTACAATGAGAGTATTTGGAGTGCCTAAAAAGTAATTAAAGTGCAATATATTTGAGGTACTTCAAAAGTAACTGCAGTGCCGAAAATGTTTTAAGTATCTAAAAGCAAATGATTTAAATAAAATAGTATTTCAAACACTTCAAAAGTATTTGAAGTACTTGCATATGAGAGTAAACTAAGTTAAGTACCCAGTGATTCATGACTTGTATCCATTAAACCTTTATTCAAACATGAAATTTTGATGTTCGACATTTTCATGTTTTTCGTTTTTATGTGAACTTAAAAAATATATACTGTTATATATGTATGCCGTTATGTTAATAATCAAGAGAAAACATTAAATTTAGATATACTGTAGTGTGTTACATAAAATATACTTGTAAATTTAAATACGTTTTAAAAATAATGGTATGGTGAAGGTATTAAATTTAACACTAAAATAAGCAGTAATTTTTTTGAAATTCAAGAGTTTTTTTAGACAAAACTTTTCATATCAAGTAACTAAGTTTTGTTTGTTAAATGTCAAAAGTAACCTAGTAACATAATGGTTTTAAATTGCACTTCATTAATCTTTTGAAACTGCAAAAAATACTGTAAAGTTACCTGATATAAGTATCTCTAATACTACATACTAAATTCAAGAAACAAAAAGCAAATATGCGATACTAGCTTGCGCCCGCGACTTCGTCCGCGGTATAACATTTTACTCCATTACAAACTTTGAACCCCCATTTCACTCTCTTAGGGGTTGATTTATTAAAAACTGTAAAATACGCGTTTAAACATTTATTTTTTAGTGTACTTCTATGAAGTTTCGAGTTAATAGGACCATCTAATTTTTTTCTCCATACAAAGTTTGAACCCCTGTTTCACCCCCTTAGGGGTTGAATTTTGAAAAATCCCTTCTTAGTGAGTCTACATTATAAAATAAAACTACTGACTAAATTTAATATTTATAGCTTCAGCGGTTTCGGCTCGGCGATGATGAATCAGTCAGTCAGTCAAGACATGTTATTTTTTTATATAGATTACGACTGAGATAGCACATTCGTCCTTTTGTCAAAACACCATCGATTTACTTTAGAAAAATTGCTTCAATTTTATAGGCTAACTTTTATTTCTAAATTAGATAATAATCCTATAACAAACACATTGTACTGTAAATGCTTAGGAGTTAATTGAAATACTTCCAAACTGTTTCAAGTATTGAAATACTTTGGTGATTATTTAAATTAATTCAGATACCGCAAGAATACTTGAAGTACTTGTGAGGATATATCAAATACTTTATGGTAATTGAAATACATTTTGTTTCAACTCAAGTACCAAATACAAGTACTTCGCGCGAGGTACTTGAAGTTTCAAGTACAAGTAACGAAGAATAAAAGTATTTAAAGTACATTTTCAAGAAATGTACTTGAAGTGCTAACAGTTCTGCCTATTAACATAAAATTTGGTTTTAGTAATTTTTAATTTTAGTAAGTTTTTACTAAACCATATGGTATGTAGGTGATTTATTTATATATTATCGGTATAAAGTTTTAAGAAAAACAAATTAATGTGTCATATGCGAACAAATAAACAGAACAAGTTTTAATATTGTATTTGTAATTTATATAGAGCAAAAACATTAAAGGACCGAGAGTGCTGCCGTAAGGCACTCCATTAGTCTTTTTTAATTTATGTATTCATATCTGCTTGCCTATTATTTTAAACGAACTTTGTAAATCGTGAAAGACTGACCCAACAACATAATTATCATCTAGAATCTAGGAGATACTGCCAGACAACGCACAAGAATTGCGATAAACCTTGTTTTACAATTTCTATAAATCCGAACCAGTGTTAATCAAACTTCTATCAATATCATGGGATTCCCCTTCAATTTGCTTTTATTTTTTATAGATTCAGACAGCCCCTCAGCAACAAGCATTAGCAGTAGTTTCCCCACGGGTGGAGCCCCCGTGTAGCGGAAGTGGTCCAACTCAGGAACAGGGTACAAGCTCTAGCAGCTCGAATACAGTTACAACTACACAAGCAGGTTTAAAAAGACAAAGGGACCCCGACAACGATGGCTTTCCAGCTGAAGAAAAGTCGTCCAAAATTCAACAACAGAACAAAAGAACTAGGATACAGGTAATATAAAATTGCGCTCAGGCTTGCCCAGGTTTGGTGCTGAGAGTCCATCAATTGAATGGCTACATATCCTAATATTTCATCTTAAGTTGGTGAAATTGGTGGACTTTTATATAACTGATTTTGATAATGTTGAGGTCGGAGCCTTCTGAAAAAAGACAGACTATTCTTAATATTAAACAAATATTTTTTTAAGTTTGTTCAGTAATAAAAAATCGGTCAAGTGCAAGCTATACTTGCTCAATTAGTGTTCTGTGCGATCAGCCCTCCACTTTAATTATTATTAATAGTAATGCACTCGCTTTTGGGCTGAGCTAAATTAAAAAATTTGAAAAACTTGTAAGGTCAAAAGTTCCTTACATCGCGAGAAATATTTTTTGTTGAAAAACTTTTTCTCTAAAACCAATGGTTTAGCAGTTATAAGGGAATAAACAATTAAATTGTTTATAACAATTGATCGCGCTAGAATTTTTCAGTCCTGATAATTTTGGCTCAATCTGCACCTAATACTCATTGTTCGTGATTTTTTTCCGATTTTTCTGAGCAACTCTTTTGGTGATAAGGGTGGGGCACAGCAATTTTTAAGCGTATTTCTCTAAAAAAATACATCATATATATTCTTGAATTCGTGCTTCAGTAAGCTTTAATTTGACACCCTACACGACGCCCTTGAAATTTTTTTTCCATTTCCCAATTTACCCCCTCAAACTAACCCCTAGAATCATAACTCAACTTTTTATACTTCACGTCTATTATCGGGCCACCACACTCTATCTCAGCTAAATTTCAAATTTTAGCGTTGAATAGTTTCAGAGAAAATCACCTGTGACAGACACACGGGCGGACACCATAGTGATTCCATAAGTATTCCGTTTCACGGATCACTAAAAATAATTTGTCTCTTTTCAGAAGACCACTATCTTAAATGTGTTAAGCAAGCTTTTAAATATGCAAATAGTTATTTTTGTTTTTTTTTTCAACATATCTCGGAAACGACTTTAGCAATTTGAATGAAATTTAGATTGCACTTAAAATAGTACATATTTTAGCAGCTGTGCACCAGGAACTGGCGTACGGGCTGGACCTGAAATCAACAAAATATCAAGATATTATTTTCATTAGGCTGTTAACTGTCTGCATAACTGTGCTATCAAAAAGTAAAAAAGTCAGAGGCGTACATATTTAAAAAAAAAATTATTTCAGTACCTGGCAGTACGCACGCCTATGATGAAGCTGTTCACGCCTTTTTAGTGAAAAAATGTTGTTTCACAACCCAAACTTCTTTCAAATTGCTAAAGTCGTTTCACAGATATTTTGAAAAGCCGAAAAAATAAAAACACCCTATATCTCAGAAACGAAGCAAAATGTTGATATTAACTATTAGCTTTTTTTGGGCGAGGAATCTCCTCACAAGTGATGGTACTTGTTTTTTTCTATTTTATCTTTGGGTAGTTTTTTGGTAGTGTCTACTACTTTTTTATTTTTATTCAATGAAGCCTACCTACGTTTTTTTTTAAATATGTAATATTAAAATATGGGATGAAAAAAACTCCTTGACCACTTGGGCGACATCAAGCAGGGGAAACTAAAGAGTGTTTACATATTTATATAAAATGTGCTCTCTAATGCTTAAAGAATTATCGTCTGTCTCGAAGGGTTTGGCTTTTTAGAGCTCGTTCCCCCTATGTCGGACCGACACTTATGTCGTCGTCCCACTGTTCGCATTAGCACAATTAATACTCCCAAATAAACAGTACACAACGTATTTGAACGTATGGTAAAAATGTCGTCGACGACTTTTTATCGGGTCGGATTACATGTGAACCACGTAATATAAAATTTCTGTCATCCCGATAAATTTGTCGATTCGACATAGTGGGATCCATTGACGTTAAAAAAACTATAGACAAAGCATTTCATTCATAAAATCGTTTCGCGCCAAATCATTCATCCGTTTCAAACATGCAATGGATGCTACTAAGAGAGGTAAACACAGTGGAAAACATAGCAACACTGTCCAACATCCTGGCGGCTGTCTCTTCCAGCACCAGTGGCGTGCTTTGTTGTAATAAATTTTTGTTACCCTAATATTACTAATATGTAGATATATGTAAGACTACACCAATGGATTCGATACAAGTGAATACAACCTCGAATCACTTGTGAAAAGGAACTTATCGGTTTAAATAGTCCAATTTTTTGCAAACTTGACACTGCCGCCCCATATTTAAATGATTTTTCGCAAAATAATGTCAGCTTCTTTAAAGCAAAACACTTAAATGATTCTCGCAAACACAAAATAAAACAATTCCACTTTCGAACAATGTAGCAAACGTCACAGAATTTTATGAATGGGCCCATGTGTCACTTTCCAATTCATAATAAAATTGGTAGTAAACCGTCAAATAGCGTTGTCACTTTTACTTAATAACTTAATAATTTATCACAGTGAGAAGGGAATAAAAGTTTATTCGGCTATGATGCATAAAATACAACAAAATGTGGGTATTACTTTTTTTAGTACTTAATACTTATTTATGCTAATTTTATTAGATGAAAATATAGTGAAATAAATGACGTGTATTTAATACTGTATCGCTTGGATGGCATCAGTCAGGACATTTTGTACCTACACTTTGGCAACCGTCTGCAGTTTTTATTGCTAATTCAATGACTGATTGCTTTGAATAGTAAATAGCTTTGTCTTTAGTTTTTTTAAAGCCTACGATGGGATCACACCCTTAGTTTTTAATTTCGTCGTGAACAGGCAAAAACTTAAAAGCTTTAAATAAACCCAACCCAACCTAAGCGTTATAAGCCGTTTCATAAAATGTCTAGACATTTCATGCAGTGCTACCGAACAGTGTAATCAGTTAGTGTTTCATTAAATTGGTAGAAATTTTATATATTACATGTAATGCAATACTGTTTCTAGCCATTAGTGACATCGTATAAAATTACAGACTATTTGTTTTGATACCATTTTATGAATTAGAATCATTTTAGATTTGCTGATTTATGGGTGATGTACTTGGAGTTAAGTGTCGCATGTCCCGGGTTAACACCCCACCAAATATGATCTTTTTACTTTTTGTTTAAAATTTATATTGACTAAATTAAGGCACTGAGTGGCGAATGCACTATAACATATACATGCTTGTTCTGGCTATGGCCCGACGTTTAGCTTGCATGGACATTTCTTATATGGGGTATTAATCCTAAAAATGTCGCAAACCTACGCGCTAGCAAACTGGTGTCATGTGTCGTGGGTAAAAGAAAAATATTTTATTATTGTCTGAAAGAATTTGAAACAATTCATGGATGAATTAGAAAGGATTCGGTGTTCCGTATACTGTGAGCGTATCGAACGTGAAGCCTGTTTATTTGTTGTTTGTTATGAAAACATGTAGAGGTCTAGTTTACGAACTTTAAGGAAATACGTAATTGAATCAAGAATGGTAGTAGAAAGAGATAAAATAGCATTGGAGTGTTGGAGCTCAGAAGTGTTCCTGTCTCTGCTGGTTGCTTAGGAAATACGTCTGAACACTCGGTTACACGTACGTCTTTGTCTAATGAACTAGAAAAGAAAAAGTGCCACTTATAGATTTATAAATGACTCGGAGCGACTTTAAATAAACCTTTAGAAATAATATATCCTATAAATAATAAAACCTTTTTAACTTAAATTTATTATTATTTAGCAGAAATATAACATATTTTAGGGCTTTTATTACTTTTAGTAAATCTTGTGATGCTTGTAACATATTTTTTGTACAAAAATACAAGGTAAAATAAGATGTGGCCAATGTTTACAAATTGTGTTTACAGTGTCGCTTAGAATGGTTTGTTTTGGCTTCAAAGAATGTTAAATCATCCCTTATCCATTCTTAATATTTCCATGAAACAATATATATAATAAGAGTATTATTACAGCAACAAGGAACTATCAGTGACAGTGGCATAGAAGTAGAATATCAAGTCCCAACTAGCAGTCAGCGTGACCAGGACGATGACAATGTCATTGTTGTTGAAAGTGATGATGAGGCCGGGCCGGACGAGGGCGAGGGCGATGATCAAGAAGATCCTGATGACACAGAGGCATATGATATGGAAGGAATGGTAAGTTAGTTGTTTTTACGAATTATCACCTAACTTTTCCACTAAAAAATGTTTATTTCTTGTTTTCTCCATGCATTCATTCTGGTTCTCTTCCCGGCTGACGAATGCGCTTTCTACCTCCTGAAGTTCATTCCTAGTTACATTTTAAAGTAACTAGATGTTAGTTGTCAGTTATTTTTTAAAACAAATCTGAATCTGGGGTTATAAAGACTTTGTACTTTGTTACCCAATCAAAGACGTTGTCGTGGGAAAACAGCCTATTTTTGTTATTGAACAAGATTTAAAAATAGATTCTTTGAATACAAACTTTTGTTGATTCTAAAGATAATCACGCAAAGAATAATATAACGCAGTATAATCCCGAGAAACGTACTAATTGTTAAGATATTACTAATACATGTCCTAAATGGGGTGAACATAATTTGGTACCTATATTTAGCTTCCTAAATGCGGTGAACATAATTTGGTACCTATATTCAGCTTGTGCATTAAGGGCGGAACCTGATATAAAAGGCCGAACATGCATAATTATTTAACAACTTTTTTTTAGCCAAAATAAAACTACTTTTTTTAATAATAATAATAATAAAGTTTATTTAAATTAATTACAATTTATATATGATTTTATATATGTATATTATAAATAAACTTGCTAAAACCCCCGAAGACGTTTTTGTGTTGAATTGAAGTGAAAAAACATTTTTTTAATACAATATATTAATTTTTTGTTTAAAAAATGTGGCCAACCTAACAGCGTCACGCCTCTGCAGTTGTTCCATTGTGTACAGTGTAGCGATAATAATTTTTGTCTGGAATAGAAAATTGAAGGTTTTTCTTTAATTTCATATTATTGCCTTTTATGTGAGCTAAAAAGCTTTGGATAATTTTAATAAATATTTGGATAATTTTAATAATTATTTTGTTAATAATAATACTTATTTATTAATATCTAAAATGACTAATTTAGTCCCAGATAGGTCTAAATAGCTTATTAGACTCTATTTCGTCCTTGGAGAAACTTCAAAATTCACTATTATTTTTATTAGTATAAGTAATTATTATGATTGATAATAGTAATTATTAATATTAATAATTATTGTTAATAATTTTTATTAATACGAATAATAATTATTATTATCTGTCTCTCTCCCTTTGAAGAAAGCCGGAGGAGCGATGCGTGACCTAAAGGCTGTAACTTAAAAGTACGTTAAATTTCGGCATAGAATTTGAAGCGGATATTCTTGGGTAGTGCTACTATTGATTAAGATCATCAAACCTTTTAAATCAACAAATGAAACTATTTTTCTTTAAATTTTGTTCCGTAATATAGTCTCTCTCTGCTCACAAGATCGCAACCCTAATAGTCAACAGATAAACAAAATCAGGACGGTCTTATGATTTTGTATAACGTTTTTTTGTTACCGTTAATACTAATTTTTAAGGAACAAGATAACTATGAAGACGCAGACTGTCAAGAGGTGGAGGATGAAGAGGAAGCGGGTAATGAAGTTGAAGTTATTGAAGATTCTAGTGAAGTTCCACATCAGAGTGAGGCTCTGGGTGGCGCCGCAGGTGAAAACACCGATCAGCAGGCTCAGTCAGAAGCGATTAGTAGTGGAACTGATGGTATGTAGTAATAAGTTAATTTTTTTGTTGCCGAATATGTTACGAATTTATTAGATATATATTTTTAGTGGTAAAATATTTGTGTTTAGTTTCTTTAATTCAATGTAATAAAGGAAGTGAAAATTAAGTTTTTTAATTTCTTTCTTCGAATAGCCATTTTTTCAAAAATCGATTTTTCGACAAAATAATTTATTATAGAGTAACGTAGGAGTAAGCATAAGGAAACCCGAGCAACCAAAAAAAATCGTTTAGGATCGCTTAGTTTTCTGAGCAAACACAATATTTGTTTGCTTATTTTTTGCTGCTATTATAGTGAGAATTTAGCAATATCTTGGAAAAACTATTTCAATATAAAAATTATCTAGTTTTGATTGGGTTTGATTCTAGTTATGGATTTATACTAAACTAAGTTTTGATTGTAGTGAAAATAATATTGTCCCTGTCGTTTGTTGAGGTAGAAGTACATACATATTACAGTAGTTCCATTTTTATGAGTCCTGCACTACAAGTATATTATAGTTCATAAAATATAGTATATCCGTCCATTAAAGCACACAGATGTATGAACATAATTTTATCATAAGTTAGTTAAAACCTCGCTGAACTTGAGGTCTGTCCGTTTGTGTTGCATGAGCTGCACTAACGTGCAGAATTTTTTTATTTGTAGAATAAAGAAATTAGAAAAAAATCAGTACAGGTTTGTGCAGTTTCATGCAACACAAACCTATTGACGACTCAAATTAAGAAAGTTATCTGCAATCAGCTGATTTTTAACTGGGGACGAAGAGCTCACTTGACGACAAAATTGAGAGATGCCAAATAATACGATAACGAAGACAAAGACTAAACGAAAACATTCCCCGTTGTAGTAGTTAGCAAATCGGCTGAAGAGGACGCCACGTTCTTAATATAAGTCGCCATTAGCCTCAACATAGCCTTTTGGATGTGTTTTGCGAGAGAGACCACCGAGAGAAGATCGTCTCCCTCGCGTATCATATCGAAAAGGTTATGGCATTGATATAGATCAGCTGTTATCGATCGGGATTTATTTTTTACCTCAACGACTATTATACCTATACAATATTAAAGAGGGAATTAATAGGGCGATACTCAACATTTAAAACTGCTCTTTTGGCTATTATGAATCCAAATTGACGATCATGAGTTTAAATTGACAAATATAATAATACCATGGCTACTGGAAATAAGTTCTTAGGTTTTATTCTAAATTTATTAAATATTTATAATTAGTAATATTGTTTTTAATAACACTATATTTCCATGACATCACGCCAATACCGCCTTTGCAGGTGCAAAAAAACCACAAAAGGTCTTAAAATTACACTTATTTTTAGTGATTCGGATAACAATTAGAAATTTATATTTTTTATCACTTTTTTGGATCATTGTAGTAGTACAAAAAGTCATTGATGAGGCGATGCCACGTCATTCTACAAACAAAACATGCTTTGTAAGAGCTGATGAACATCGTTTGTCGTTGTCCAATCATAAAATCGACGAGACTGAATATTTTTTACTAGTTAATAGTTTTTGAAACATTATATAGCTCTTTCATCTCCTGTATTTGATTCAATACTTTTTGTCAAATATTAGCTAGTACAGGCAGATCCAGCGGAATAACCATCTCACAAGCGTCCACATCAGCATCGTCTGGGCCACCTTTCTCTCGTTCTCGTCTTGTACCGCCCCTACCTTACCGACAACCAATGGCGGCTTTACCAGGCCTTCTAGATGAAGGGGGAATGGATGACGGTATAGTACCTTCAACCCCTACATTATTTGCACCGCGTCGGTCGGATGGTTTTGGGGAGGCGGTAAGCTCACCTCACGTCCCTTCGAGTGTGGTTGGAAGGTTCACCTTCAACGAGTCACCTCTGGTGGGTAGCGGATCAGCTGGTAGTGAACCTCCAGGCCGTGGATCTACAGAGACAGTGCCGGAACATAGTTTAGAGGTCCCACAATCGGATGATCATAGTAGGTGGATTGCATAGTCTATGAAGTTGCCCAATGTGGGTTGTTGTGGTTTGAAAGTGATGGAGGTGTTTTGTAATTCTGTGGAAAGACAAAATGTATAATTTCTGTTTTTAAAGTAAGTTTCAGGTCCTTTGTAATTCTGTGCAGAGACTATAATATTATGGGACCGTCTCTGATAAAAGGGACCTAGTGTGCGAAAATATATTTTTGAGAAAAAAGCGTTTAAATTAAGCACGTGTATTGTACAAGTTTGTTGGAGTCAACCGTGTATTATAATCTAATTGTAACTAGCGAAAGAGTGCACCGGAGATATAGAGTACCTACCCCTTACTCCCCACCCCCTCGCCCATCCTCTTCGATCGAATCGATTGGCAACCGTTGGAAAGTTGTAGTAATTGCCCAAATATTATTTGATTTTAAAGTCGTGCTCCGTTGCAAGCAAAATTTAACTGAGCAAATATAGCTGACGATGACCAACTTACATAAGAAATTCGTAGATTCCGAAGAGGAAACTTTCCATATTACACACGCCGCCTTCTGCCAGTGAGTTGAATCCTATAATTCTACCAAAAGGATTACCAATTGACAATATGACAACATTCGTACTTTATGCTCCGATCCAGATAAACAGGACCTTGTAGCGCCAAAACCCACGGAAAACCACCCAAAAAGAAAAGGATAAAATAAAAAAAAATGGTATTATTTTGCTAGTTATTTTTTGTATATATACAGGAATAGTGTATTAGGCCCCAATCCCAAATCAAAACAGAGCAAAATATTAGCTATTTTTTGACATTAATACTATTAGAAAACCGCCTGTGCCATCATCTGAAAGACGATCCGTAGATGATTCCTGTTATATTTCCAACTCTGAAATTTTTCCCTTTAATTTATTATAAACATTTTAAAGCAAAAAAACGCGATTTTTTTAGTTTTTTGCTTATAAAATGGAAAGCAATGAAGCTATCTTAATGGTGTAAATGGACGATTTGTAGATTTGTACGAACAAAATGAGAGGTCGAACGTCCCGATAGGATAAGTAGCAACGGAGAAAATCCGGAAAACCGGAAAGCTGAGTTTTTTTTAAAAAAATTCATAAATCGGCCATTTTTAAACTTAGAGGGCTCAAACTTTGGGAAAAAGTAGTAATTTATAGCTACTTTATATATGCAAAACCCCGACGCTGTCTGACGATTAGTTTTGCCACAATTGTCATTTTAATTTTTCGATACACTATTTTGCAACAGGTCTGGATGCTCTATGGATCGTCCGATTTTAATTATTGAAACGGATTTGAAAAGTACAAATTTAATTGAACAAAATGTACATTTTCATTTTTCCAGAAAATGCTACGAAACCGGTTGAAAATGCACGTAAAGATGCGTGAAAATGGCCGAGCGCGCGAAAGCGGGGAGTAGTGGGGAGAGCGGAGGAGCGAAGGAAAGCCAATATTCGCGCGCTCGGCCATTTTCACGCATCTTTACGTGCATTTTCAACCGGTTCCGTAGCATTTTATGGAAAAATGAAAATATACATTTTGTTCAATTAAATTTGTACTTTTCAAATCCGTTTCAATAATTAAAATTGGACGATCCATAGAGCATCCAGACCTGTTGCAAAATAGTGTATCGAAACATTAAAATGACGATTGTGGCAAAACTAATCGTCGGACAGCGTCGGGGTTTTGCACACATCAAGTAGCTATAAATTACTACTTTTTCCACAGTTTGAGCCCTCTCCGTTTAAAAATGGCCGATTTCTGAATTTTTAAAAAAACTCTTAATTTTTCGGTTTTTCCGGATTTTCTCCGTTGCTACTTATCCGATTGGGACGTTCGACCTCTCATTTTCTTCGTATTTCTATTCTCTACAAATCGTCCATTTATACCATTAAATTACTTTCCATTTGATAAGCAAAAAACTAAAAAAATCGCGTTTTTTTGCTTTAAAATGTTTGTAACAAGTTAATGGAAAAAATTTCAGAGTTGGAAATATAACAGAAATCATCTACGGATCGTCTTTCAGATGATGGCACGGACGGTTTTCTAATAATATTAATGTCACGACAAATCGCTCTATTGCTTGGCCTATAATATGTTGTTTGGTCATAAAAAGAAAATTTTAAATATTCCACGTCATTCTATATGTTTTTAGGAACCCGAATCCATTCTTAACTCAAAAACCATTTTTTGACACACTAGGTCCCTTTTATCAGAGACGGTTACATATTTTTTTTGTACGAAGTGAAAAATGAAGTGTCTAACCATTTGCTATTTCCGAAAAGTTCAGGTTGACTAAACAAGTTGGTTAGTTTTTTTGAATCTAGTGGAAAAGTCAAATTATTGTATGCATGCGGTTGGCAAAATGAAACTAGACGAGTTCTGTAATGAAAAATTACTGTGTAACTTATCAAATGATACGGTTTCTGCTCCGAAGCATATGGATTATTTGTCTGTTCAGGTAAAAAAAAATTATTGTTAATAAATATCGTTAAGTATTATTGGGACCCCGTTTCCTTTTTATGGTAAATATTTTCTTTATAGAGCGGTACAGGAAGCGGTCGCTAACTAGTTTTGGGCTTCTTGAAAGTTGGGCTTAGACTAAAAATTAGAGTTGACTCTGGCGAGAATTAACTATAACTAAACTAACAAATAAATCCCGACTGCGGAAGAACTATGGAAGAAGGAGGATATTGAAATGACATCCAAATTTCGCGCTGTCATGTTGATATACAATGGGCTTGTGAGGTATATTAGGTATCCTAATTAGTGATGTAAGGATACGTATCCAAATATCCGTTGGATACGGATATTAAAAGAATCCGGATTATCCGGAACCGGCCGAGAACTTGCATACGGATTCGGAATCAAAATAAATTCGCATCGGCTGTATACTAATGCAAAGTGCAAAGAGAAAACGGAATCGGAATAGAGTGTAAGCGAACAACACGGTCTGCGATGTGGCATATTTGATCTTATGCTTTCTCTTTCTAATGACCTTTCCTAAAAAAAGATAGCATAGTTATCGGGGTAACGGGTATCATATGGGATGAGACCCATTGGTTAAACTAGGCCCGCCTCACCCGAACCGAATTCAAACGAGAACGAACGACGCCGACGGTGCCTTCCTATCCCTAACCTTCGACTTCGAATGATACTGATACCGCATCGACCTACCTAGCCGTGTATCCGGATAGAAAATGTTTTAGTATTGCATGCATACGTATACATGATCTGTCGCGCGGTTCAAGAAATGGATTCGTATTCGGATAATGGATACGGATATTAGCTGATTCCGATTCCGTATTATCCGGATATCTAAAGAATACGGATATTTACAACACTAATCCTAATCAAAATAACGAAAACCGTAATAAGTTCTTATAAAAGCATTGGGTCTTAAGTATAACGTTACTTCCAATTTCTGTACCTCCCTATCGACGATGTTTTATTTTCAAATGTTTACAGGAATTGCAATGATCACATGACCCTGGAAAATTCGTTTTTGTTAGGTTTTAATGCGTTTAGTGGTAGTGGGTATGAGCAAGAGACAACATAGCCATGGAATTAATAATGAATTTAAAAACACGCAAAGTTTTTCACTGTCGTTCGCGGACATTCACAAAGTTTTGTTTTGGCGGGGCCAAGTATTTATTTCCCTTTGCCCTTCAGAGGGGTTTGTTGTCATAAATGAAGAGGAATACTGCTTACAGTTTATCTCAATACAACTAAATAGCGCGGAATCAACATGTCATTTACATGTAATATTTCTTCCATGGGAAGAACAGTACATTTGTTCCTGAACAAACTTGCATCGTTCTATGGGCAAAATATTCACAGGGTTTCTACAAAGCATTTTTTGTTGGAAGCACAATGTAACTATCCTACCACCTGCGCTAATTACGTTTGGCTTCCTGCAGAATATGGTCGGGAATTTCATAACTATGTGTTGCGCAACGGAGGCAATGGACTTCTTACACATATATCGTACTAGTAAATGAACGAGAAAATTGGTATTAGAGCCGGCAGCTCCAAACAGATGCTAACCCTAAGATCATTCTGGAGGGATTTTAATTAGGTGCTCAAGTCTACTCATCCACCCAACCCAACCCAACCCAACCTAAACATTTTTATACATAGAGATAATGGATGGAGTATGTAGTAATTGCCAAGTGAACATCCTGTATAATTTTTACAATCTTAGTTATTTCCAAATGTTACTCTTAGATGTTTTATGGTCGGTATACAGGATAATATCGTAGATACATTCTTTATAATTAATTGTATTTATTTTCTTTTTGCTGATTTCTGTAGGGTTCTGATTATTGTCATATAATTTAGTAGTTGCTCCATCCAATATATACATTTGTCTTGTCCATGAATTAAACATGTTCATTCCTTTTAGCGCATTTTTACTCAGATTGGGCAACCTTACGGACTAGGAGGGCATAGGAAATCCTTAATAATTGACGTTTGTTTCAGGTACCGGGCGCAGCGTTCCCACAACCCCGTTACAATCATCTCCTCAAGAATCGATTCCTAATGTAACTGAAGAGGCAGGTGATAACCAAACGACTCAAAGTGATGGTAAGTTTTAATTTTGAATGTGTATTTTTTGTTGCAAGATTTCGATTTGAAAATACTAAAAAAGTTAATTAAATCCTGTTTTGACTACAAAAAGGATTTATATTTAAATCGTATATATATATATATATATATATATATATATATATATATATATATATATATATATATATATATATATATATATATATATATTCCGAAATTGTATTGTAATTTTATTAGTTTATTTTCTAGACCTTTTTAAAATGTGAGAAGTATGCTGTGTTATAACACCCTATAATTTTTAATAAAACTGATTTAGTATGACACCGCGCCGCTAGAAAAGGTTGCAAGGTGGCCTCAAATTTTCATAAGGCTTTTTTTGTTTCAACATCCTTTAACATTACCCAACAAGGCCAAGGCCAAACAGGCTTTATTTCCTTTTACATTTCTGTTGAAGCAACATTTATCATGATTTGCGTAAAACACAGAAACTATCCCGCTATAGTATCTTTCACTATTTATTAAACATTAGAACCGCTAAATCATGGTGGTGGAGATTTTTTACTCAGTACAGTCATATTCTAGTCTATAGTAAGGCAAAAACCTGATGTTGAATGTATTACACTTATACGATTTATATGTGTATAATCACATGAACAAAATTACCTAATATTTTACAATTTTCATAATTTCTTTCAAAATATAAATTCCGATGAATTATTCGAATTTAAACGCTTTGTTTTAGAAAAAATTCTGTCAAGTGTAAGCTATACTTGCACAATTAATGTTCTGTGCCATCAGCCCCTCACTTAACGTGAGCAACCCTCGGCCGCCCGATACCCACTCATCGGTCACGCTACCCGCCGCCGACGGCGTAAACACCGTATCACATCGCGTATGCGCGGAGCTGAGTGGGGAGGGTTTCGACTGAGCCAAAGTAAAAATTTTGAAAAACGTGTAAGAACAAAAGTTGTTCCTTACATCGTGAGAAATAGTTTTTGTCGGCAATTTTTCTCTCTAAAACTAATGGTTCAGCAGTTATAAGGAAATAAACAATTAAATTGTTTATAACAATTGATCGCGCTAGAATTTTTCAATCCTAATAATTTTGGCTCAATCTACACCTAACAATGTTCATGATTTTTTTCAGATTTTTCTGAACGATCCTTTTGGTAATAAGGGTGGGGGACAGCAATTTTTAAGCGTTTTTTCCGAAACCCTACACGATGCCCTTGAATTTTTTTTCCATTTCCCAATTTACCCCCTGAAATTAACCCCCAGAATCAAAATTTATACTTCACGTCTATAATTGGGCCACCACACTATATCTCTGCTAAATTTCAAATTTTTTTACATCGAATAGTTTCAGAGAAAATTGCCTGGGACAGACGGACGGACGGACACTGAAGTGATTCCGTAAGTGTTCCGTTTTGCTAATTTTAACACGGAACACTAAAAACAGTCAGGGCCGTACCCAAGGGGGGGATTAGGGGGTTTAACCCCCCCCCCCCCCCCCCCCCAAATGCCGACGAGCGGCGTAGGCACCTCGACACTCGCACTCAGCATCGCCATGAAAAATAACAAAAATACAACTTTAATGCAAATCGTTACTTTGTTTTTTGTCACTATTTTTTTTTCAAGTGCGTTACAGCTGTTTCGTAGTACAACTACATCTTCACAATACAGTTACCGGCAACCGCGCGCGATCTTGCGAGTTGTGTGATGTTTATACGCAGACACAAGCACGAACCAGTCAGGCTACATAGCTCGTGAAGCTACTTAGTTCATAGGCTAACAAAGTGTATAGACTAGAATCTGAATAAGACTCTTTCTAAATTGTTGTTGAGCGCCATCCTTGGTCTGTATCCCCAAGCTTGCTTAATGATCGATCGAATCAAACTTAAAAAAAAAAAGAAATCATTATTATCGCGAACACAATTTTGAAAACCTGCTTTACCAATAGAGTATACGGCGCTTTTTATTGAAATATACAGTGTGTCCACGGACGGAGTTGACAAGAGGAAAAATTCTTTATTATTAATTTTACGACCAAAAGTCATTCTTTATAAAAAAATTCTGCTTGTCGAAAAGCGAAGTTTGCCATGATATAAAAATCTGAGATCAGATGTACAGGGTGTTAATAAATTAAGAAAAATTAAAATGCTTTAGGAGAGAAGCACCATTATTTATGATTTTAAATAAATGGTTCGTAAAACAAAGTTGTTTGTAATCCAAAACAAAGCCTAAATCCAAATTTTGATATCAAAATTCTGATTATAAAATTTATTTATTCCAGATAGCTACCTACCTCCGTATTAAATAAATACACTCTTCTTTTGTGAACATTTTCGGAAATACCACTCGCCGACTATTTTGATATTTTGCCAAACGCTGCAATAGTCGCAAAAAACACTATTATAATTATTCTAAATTTAACAATTAGAATTTTTATTACAAAATTTGTATTTAGGCTTTATTTTAGATTATAAAAACTTTGTTTTATGAACATTTTGTTGAAAATACTAAATAATTGTACTTCTTTCGTAAAGCATTTTAATTTTTCTTAATAAATACCCTGTACATCTGACCTCAGATTTTTATATGGTAAACTTATTTTTTCGACAAGCAGAATTTTTATGAAGAATGACTTTTGGAAAGATTATTTTCCTCTTATCAACTCCATCCGTGGACCGATTGTATGTATTAATATATAAACTTACATGCATAGAAATCGACCCACATCATACTTTTGAAATCGAATGCAATTTTTAGTAACCATTTACCAGAGTTTAATTAAAAAAAGTATATTGTACAAAAGACTGTTTAATATCCACTACAGTGGGTCTGGATCAATCGAGATGTCCATTTTTTATTCAAGTGAACTGGTTTCTAAGAAAATGCATTTGATTTCAAAATTGTGTGATTGGTCAATTTCTAGGCGCGTAAGTGTATATTATGATGGTTCCGACGGACGAAGTATGGCTTTTTGCAATGTAAATCTTGCACTTACAACCTATATGGTATACAGCAGAATGATACCATATGATTGGTTAAGAGGAAAATTTAAAAAAAATTCATAAAATATTTAGTACCATGATATTTTAATGAATTACATAGATATACAGGGTGGTGCAACCAAGATAGGGTGGACGATTGTGAGTAAACCGTGAGGAATTTCGAAAAATTTTTTTTTGGATATTATCGATAGTCAAACACGCTATGTTTTAAAGTTATAGCCATAATACAGGGTGGTCCGAAAAACTCGTGGCGAACCAAACTTGTATTTTTTTAAATGGGACACCCGGTATATAATTATTCCAATTGATTCTCCTGTTCGTTACGATCATTTTGATATAGGGTTTATTGGGTCTAAACCTTATAGTAAGGGAATGGGACGCGGTTAAAGTTGAAAAAATGCTCACAGTTCGGCCATTTTTTAAAAAAATTTGAAACAGGTATGGAAAAACCAAATATTCCATAAAACGTTACATATGGTTGAATACATTAATCACTTGCAATTTGTTTAAAATTATTCACAGTTATACAGGGTGGTCAAGTTTTGCAAATACGCCCTGGATTCATTTTTTTTAAATGGAACACCCTGTATATTTTATTTTCATGTTAAAGATAACATTACTAGCTTTCAAAAAATACCATACATGATGCCTTTCTGACCAACAGCTTTTTAGTAAACTAGCCGTGAAAGCTAAGTTTCTTCAGTCTAGTACGATTATACTGAATTTACGTTGTTTATTATTGAAATGAAACAAAAGATTGACGAACTTGTCAAAGCTACTGCCGCATAATTCATTATTTACAAGTTAAGTGTAGGTGGCCCAATAATTATGACGTAAGAAAACTGAGACCCGAAACTTTTACATGTTTATTAGAGATATTTCATAAAACAGAAAATATTGTTTTTAGGAAAAGTAAAGTAATTAATAAACCAGTTATAAACAAAGGTAATCAGATATCAGTATTATTAATAGTGTAAGAAAATTAATTAAGCAAAAACAGAACATCTTTTAAAATTATTTAGGTATGTACTTACTTGTAATCCTAATTTAATATAAACAAGTAAGTACATAGCTAAATAATTTTAAAAGATGTACTGTTTTTGCTTAATTCATGTTCCGACACTATTAATAATACTGATAACTGATTTTATAACTGGTTTATTAACTACTTTACATTTCCTAAAAGCAATATTTTCGGTTTTTTGAAATATCTCTAATAAACATGTAAAAGTTTCGGGTCTCAGTTTTCTTACGTCATAATTATTGGGCCACCTACACTTAACTTGTAAATAATGGATTATGCGGCAGTAGCTTTGACAAGTTCGTCAATCTTTTGTTTCATTTCAATAATAAACAACGTAAATTCAGTATAATCGTACTAGAATGAAGAAACTTTGCTTTCACGGCTAGTTTACTAAAAAACTGTTGGTCAGAAAGGCATCATGTATGGTATTTGCAAAACTTGACCACCCTGTATAACAGTGAATAATTTTAAACAAATTGCAAGTGATTAATGTATGCAAGGATATGTAACGTTTTATGGAATATTTGGGGTTTTCCATACCTGTTTCAATATTTTTTAAAAAATGGCCGAACTGTGAGCATTTTTTCAACTTTAACCGCGTCCCATTCCCTTACTATAAGTTTTAGACCCAATAAACCCTATATCAAAATGATCGTAACGAACAGGAGAATCAATTGGAATAATTATATACCGGGTGTCCCATTTAAAAAAAAACAAGTTTGCTTCGCCACGAGTTTTTCGGACCACCCTGTATTATGGCCATAATTTTAAAACATAGCGTGTCTGACTATCGATAATATCCAAAAAAAAAATTTTCGAAATTCCTCACCGTTTACTCACAATCGTACATCTTGGTTGCGCCACCCTGTACATTAAATTGAATAATCTACAAACCCATTGCAGAAAGCTAAGACCACATGAGCAGACGTGTACTTAGAGATGAGCAATGTTTTTTTTGCTTCCCACTTCGCCTCCTTTTATTTCCATTTTATAAACTTCCAAGGAATTGACCCCCCCCCCCCCCCCCCCCGAAATATAATCTTGGGTACGGCCCTGAAAACAGTTGATTTTACAAGTCTAAAGCGGTCAGTCTTTACTGTCAACACTCAACACAAGCGATATCTTAAAATTATTCTCAAGTAATTGTGATAACAAAATATTCGGCAGTTTTGTCTATTAATATATAATGTGTTCAAAGTTAAGTTTATGTCAACTAGTGAGTCGGGTGCAAAAAATTGGTTCCAGTCGAACTTTGTTTATAATTTTTTCAGACAAGAAAATTGATTATGATTTTAAAGAAACCTATCACTAAAATTTGTTTTGGTGGGGATAAAATAGGTATTGAAATTGTTTATCTGCCCTATAGTGTTCTAAAACTGTTTCAGCATTGTAGATCATGTGATTTTACACGAGTGGTTACTCGTTGGTGAACATATGATTGATGACTGACGAATGATATTTCAATTTTATCCTTTTGAGGACTGCGTTCATAAACCGTTACAAAGTACACATTTCTTACATTTCTGTTACCAAGCTAGTTCATAAATGGACTGAAACTTTATAGTTGTTACAGTTTAAACGTCATTTCTATTCCATTACAAATTACTTAAACATGCTACCATATAATCTGAATCTTAACTGTTCTGCGGTAACTTTTAAAAATAAAATTAGAAATATTATAGACAATCTCACTATATGATTATATACATTCTTATCCCTTTTGTGGAATGGGGTAACGAATAGTGGAAAGATATTAATGATTACGTTTTGATGTGTTGTATTGTTGGCCCGGATAAGTTTTGTTCTACCGCATTTGTACTTTTTGCATTGTTTTCTCTTTTTGTTTTCTTTCTTTTGTACGGTTTGTACTATTTGGAGTTTCTCTGTAATGTACGTATCTGAATAAATAAATAATACATTACACTGTATTTTATTTATGAACGCAATCCAGTTTGAATTTTTTTTATAACTGTTGACCTGGAAAGAGTCACTTTTTAAAACTGACTTGAAGTTGCGGAACGTCTTAATTTTTTAATAACAATGTCGTTTTTTCCCAAAATTACATCGGAATTGTTTTTCACTATAAAACTATAAGTATTGTTTACAACATCAAATTTTTGCCTTTAGACTTGTCACTATTCTAATTTAGTGATTTTTCTTTTCCAAAGTTGAGCAGTCAAGAAACATGGCTCCACCCAAGTAGCTTGAGGTCCAACTGAGGAAAAGAAGATTGACTATATATAAACCTGAGCAAACCTAAGCACTCTTAGCTGCTTTTTAAATTGCCAAATAAAGTGGCTTCCATATTTAATTGTTGTAATTTCAGTGTTTTTATTTTTAAATACTTGTCCTATTTTACGTGAGGCGGATATGTTCAATTTTTTTTTAACATTGGCGATGTGTTTTATTTTTTAATTTTGTGCAGCTTTATGCCTTTTGGAATTGCTAAACAGCGATGTTATTTAGTTATTGGATAAATTAATAATATACTTTCGTCACTGCCAACCTATCATAATATGATAGTTGCTATAGTGTATTCTGTTATTAATGAAATAATACTTTAAAAAACATAAGGTTTATGTAAATGTAACATTTGGTGCTCTAGATAAACTACTACTAGATCTAAGTAAAGTACTAGATCTAGTATCTGAATAAAGTAGTTCACTGTACAAAGCAACAAAACTTTGTGCCCCTTAATATTGTCACAGTTTAAATTTTACATTAAATTAATATAATAGCAATGAATTTTATTTTGTATTTATAATATTTTGACTCACATCAGCGTCACACCAAAATTTTGTGGTTACTTTTTAGTACTAGATTAAAGTATATTTACAGCAGTGCATAATATTTTTTATATTTTATTGTGGCATTTCAGTATTATTGCTCAAATGTAAAAACTTAAAATTGTTACATAAATGCCAAGGTTTAAATTAGAAATTTTATGATTTAAGTGTCCTTAAGGCCACCTTTTTATTTTAGTGTTGTCTCTACTGCAACCCTAGAACTGTGAAATTAGCTCTGGTGTCGATTTAAACCTTGTTTATTTGAGGGCAAGAAGTGGCAAATGTCATAATAAATATACTATTTTGCATTTAAACCTATTTAAGTACTTTTATTTTTTCTGCTTTTAATAAAATGATATTTTAGAACGCCTTGTCCTATTATTTATTTGTAATAAATGCCTCTTAACTTGTATTTAGTTTTAAAAAGTACTTCATTAACGAACTAGCTGTTTTCTAATATTTATTTATTTATATTAAGTTTATTTAAATTAAGTTTCTGTCAACCCCAGATTTTTTTTTTGTTTTTGAAAGTTCTATTTAAAGATATTTCTTATTCTTACTACATAAAAAATGAGCGAATGTAGGTGATATGTTGCATTTTCTTTGTTCGCGTTTTTTTGACATTAATGTAGTCGTTACTTCTATGTACAACGCACAGTAATATATTCCGTAACTAACATGGACAAAATCAAATATCTCTTGGTCGGAAAAAGATTTCGAGATGAACCAAACGGCGTTTTGTAGTTTAAGTGATTATCTGTCTGAGAAAAATAGACACAAGGTGCCCCTCCTATTGGAAATTCCCTAGAAACACGTACAATTTTTTGCTTTTTTGTCGTTACTTTGGTTGCTGCGTTTTGCTACCCTCTTGGAATTTGAAGAACATGCATTTAAAAAAAAACGATTAAAAAAACGTTCATTTTTTAAAAATTTTTTAGACCCAATTTTCATGGAGTTACGAATTTTTGAAAATTACCAAGTTTTTTTTATTAATTTTTAGCATATTCCCAGAGCAATAATGTACCTGTATTCAAGAACGTGGTATATTATGTATATGTATCATACAGGGTGTTCGGAAAATGTGCCAGAATACTTGGACAGGTGATTTCTATGTGGTAAAATAAAGGTACTTAGCCATGTAACAAAAATTGAAAATCTCAATATTTACAGCCTATAAAAGTTCAATTTTTTTGCTTATTTTTAACATATTCTGCTTATTTCTTAGCTAATCAAATTGATATTTGGCACAGATACTCAGATTGGTGATTTATATCATTCTGTTATGAAAATGTTTCTACTGTGCCACCAGAGGGCACTTTACCTGAAACCCAAATTTTATTTTCCCCGTATCTTTCTTGTTTTGACGGATATTTCTAAAACGAGCATGTTATTTTAAAGATAATAAAATATTAAACAAAAAAGACACTCTTTATCTGAGTCGATAAACCTTACCGTTTAGTTGCAAATTAGAATTAAAGGCTTTATCATAATAAATCGGTTTTTCAAATGGAAGCAAAAAATCCGTCGTTACCATGGAAAAAAAACCAATCGAAATGTTATTTAACACAAAGAATAAATAATAGGGAGCACTTTTTCCGTTTCGAAAGTATTACTTTACTGTTAAAACTTTTTTTTTAATAAAATAAAATTAGAAATAAATAAAAACAAATAAATTGTTATCGTTGTTATTTCATTTAAGGGAAATATGTTAAAAATAAAAAAAAATTGAACTTTGATAGGCTGTTACTCGGAAAATATTGAGATTTTAAATTTTTCTTGCATGGCGTAATGCCTCTATTTTACCACCTATCAAAGTATCCTCACGCATTTTCCGAACACCCTGTATAACATATACATATATTATACCACGTTTTTTAATACAGGTACATTATTGCTGTGGAAATATGCTAAAAATTAATAAAAAAAAACCTCATAACTCCATGAAAAATGGGTCTAAAAAAAACAAATTAAAGCTTTTTTAGACTATTTTTTAAAAAAGTTAATGTTCATCAAATTCCAACAGGCAATGAAAAGCAGCGCCCAAGATATCGAAAAAAAGTAAAAAATTCCGAATATTACGTGTTTTTTAGGACATTTCCAATAGGAGGCGCACTTTGTGTCTATTTTTCCCAGAAATATAATCACTTAAACTACAAAACGCCGTTTGGCTCATCCCGAAATCTTTTTCCGATCAAGAGATTTGATTTTGTCCATTTTAGTTTCGGAATATATTACTGTGCAACGTTCAGAACCTTCAAAAATCATGTTTTAAGTGGAACTCGCACAGTGGATATCATATCTACTTCCCATTAATTTCTATACGAATGATGCCACTTTTATACAGTATAGTATAGTAGAATATACTGGTATAGGTCACACTGCAATATTGCTGAAAGTCTAGACGTTATTTAGAAAATAATACGAGTATATCATATACTAAGGGTGGTAACTATGTTTTTACCGCTCGTAGGTGATAGTTTGCAAAACTCGCCTACTACTCATTCTCAAACTATTACTCGCGTGCGGTAAAAATCCATTCACTATCTGCGTTTCGTACGATATCTGTAACCATGCGGTAAACCTATCAGTATTGTTTCCCTTGTAAATCTTTGAACGCATTTTCCGGCGAATAAATGTAAAGTGACATTCATCTTTTTTGCAGTGTGGTCTTCATATTGTAATGTGCCACCTTCAATCACTCACATCTTCAAATATGGCAATTTATTTATAAAATAAATAGCCTTTGCTTGACAAATTCAAAAATACTGAAGGCAGAAGATGGAAAGAATTGAAGGTTGCACGAAACCTAAGTCGAAATTAAAAACCTGACAACCATGTTACTTGTAGTACGGTGTACTAAAACATATTCCGGGTAAAGTAGGATTTTGATATCAAAAATATGTTACAGGGTACATATTTCTAAGTGCATAAAAGCATTAGTATTTTAATCCGAAATGTAAAGCGTGTGCTATTTTTATGTAAAGTAGGACTTTAAAAAGAATGTTTGTAACGTGTGTTGCCGACTGATTCCGAACTTCATCTATATGACCGTTTTCCTTGGCTTTAGTTATTTCTCTGTTCCTTTCTTTAGTCTTCTCTGTGTTAATGCAGGTTTTTATAGCTTCGTCTAGTGTCTCGTGGTCTTCCTGCAGTAATTTTCCTCTCATCACCTCAGATTTTAAGCCGCATGTCAGAAAATCATTGATTTAAACTGCCTCTTAGATCACCCAACTCTCTTGACAGTGCCAAATTTGTCAATTCTGTGATATATTGATTAATATTTTCACCATCTCTTTGTTTACATGTTAGACATTTGTGTCTGATAGGTTAAATTGCGGCATGGATTAAAATAGTCTTCAAAATTTCTCTGAGAGGTTTCAGTTTAACTTTCTCGGTTTCTGTAAGGTCAAAAATGTTGAATATTCGCATACCTTCTTCGCCCAGCGTTAGTAGCGGGGCACATTGTGTTGTTTCTTATTTTTTGCAAATCTCAGTTGCGACTAGGTATGTTTCAAACCTTTGTCTTCAGAATTTTCGGTTTTCTGCCAAGTTTCCGGAAAATTTCATTGGTGGTAATCCTCTAAAATCCACTCTTTGCAGCTTTTGTTGTCGTAGACCGGCGGTGGAAAGCGTTTATACGTTGGAAATTGAAAAAGTCCTAGCCAAATTGCACGTGAACGTCGGTTACTGGTACAAAAAATTTCTTTCGACTCGTGGACACGTAGATTTTTTTTAACCGTACTGCGCCATATATGTTGTGTGTTGGTATGTGGAGGTCTTAAATGAAAGTCAGACGACTGAATGTTGACTGCCTTTATTAATGGTGCTGGTTATATTTATAACATGGTTTGACATTTTTTGCGTCATGACATTGTTGCTAACAGTAAACAACATACAAAGTTTGCACTCATATATAGACAACACACGTTGCAGTGATGTTTAATTATTTTTTATACTGGTATCATAGACGTAACTAGAGGGGGGCTTAGCCCCCCGAAATATTAATTACCCCCCCCCCCCCAAATGTGTACCACTGATGTAATTTTACCTCTGTCAGTTGCAATTCGACCTAGAAGCCCTCAGTAGCCCCCCCGAAAAACCGAAGCTAGTTACGTTTATGACTGGTACCCTAGCAAACCATCCTCTTACACTCTGCAACCAATTGTACTACTACTGTGTTTAAATATGTGTATAAATTTGAGATTGTTAAATTATTTCTTAGTATTGCAATTTCTAAAAGTAGTATGTTTATTAAGGAAAGGTTAATGTTGGGAAGTTCTTCCTTAAGAGCTAAGGCAGCATTTTGCATTTATCCAACGTTTCTAAACTAAATTTTATGGATAGCTGTATTCGTGGAATGTGCTTGCTGGAGCCTTAGTTATTTTAAACTTACTATAACTTCAAACTAAACGGGCTCATTAATTATACTATGTGACAAAAAAAACGCATCACCCCGTAAAAGTGTATATTTTTTAACCAAATTTTCTGCATGTGTTTATGGTGTTAAAAATAACAATTGATAAAATTTTTATTTAAAAAATCTCATCCTATAGAGTCCAAATTCAGTAATGGTGACGAATGGTTAGAGAAAGATCTTGGGCAATATGAAATAAGCCCGAAGGAACGAATACGGCGATATATGGAACACCTTGTGATTCTATGGCCTATCTCCCAAAAAAATGTTTCCTACCGATCTTGAGGTACTATGCCGATCCCTAAGGGCAAGCAGTCTCAATCCAGAGCCTCTTATGCGATGTTGCCTACCGTCTTCTGGCCAGCTTCTCCAAAAACGAATAATTGTTGCAATATTTCTTTGCATCCGCCGAGCGATTTCGCAAAAGCCAATTCCTGCCTCATGTCGCACAATGATACGACCCCTTTCAAAATCACTTAGTTGATGATAAATCGGCCGTCTTCGAACTCTTGGTATTTTAACACTGTTAAAACTGTTTCAATCGAATAATGAGAACAAACTGATTGATAATAGAGAATAAAATCAAACAATTTTTTGGAAGGGAATTGTCAAAAACGACATAAAGGCTTCGCCTTTTTTGTTGAATTTTTTTATCATTCATTACTCTAAATAGCCTAGGCATATTATGTACAGAATTTGGTGTAAAAATATTTACTTCTACAGGGTGATGCTTTTTTTTTTGTTACATAGTATATATGGGACAATATCTTTAAAGCCATCGGTCTTCTGGGCCCATTATACGTTTCGTGAAGTACACGCTACCATGCGGTAGGTGGAAAAGCGAAGGGAAGAGTTTAAAATGAATCGACGTCAAAACCGTCGTATTCACGCCGGTTAAAGGCCGGATGAGATCGGATATCTCGTAGGATGTAGACGCCGTTTCGCACTCGCCAGTCGGTAGGTAACAAAAGACATCATAGGGTAGCGCGAAACCCAGGGTTGATAGTTCTTGGGGGGTGCATGCTCTGGGTGTCGTGTTCGTGTTCGTGTCGACCGTGGTTCGGAGCCCACGTTAATCTATAGATCCCGGGGCCAATACACTAGCTTGTAGTGCCAACGTAATAAAAAATAACTTTTTAACTTTAAAGCCATCAGTCGCATCAGATTTTATTAAATGGGGAAACATTTGATTAGACAAGGAACCAGATAACTGCCATCATCAATCATCGTTAAATAAAAGATAAAGATAATGCGCTTATACAGAGCGTTTCCTAGGTGGTTTAAAATATTAAGAGGGTTACATTTAGAGCTATTTTTTAGCTTAAAATCGATACAAACTTTTTTTTCTAACCTCTAATCAAAGAGTCAAAACCTGGACTAGTAGTAAATATTACATGGTGGTATTGTTAGGTGGCTAAAAAAAGTTTTTGAGTTAATGAAGTAGTGCTACAACTGTAAATCCCAATCAGAAAAGTAACTATTACAAAAACGACATTTCTCGTCGACAAGGAAAATTTTCAACTGCGAAGATTGCACCTGAGGAGGTGGGGACAATATCCTCAAAATCTAAACGGGCATGTTAATTTCCATGTCCTACATTTAAGTGAATTTGGATCACAGAAATCTTAACGGAATAGAGGCCAGATTGTCTAATAACATAGAAGCATTTGACATTTCCGATCCGTAACAGCCAAACCTCACCTGTTCATTTTTCTAAGTAATGAAGATTTTGACCACAAATATGCTGTAGAAAATCAAAATCAGTTCAATGTGTTTTATTTTAATCCATGTTTTTAATAAAATTAATTTTTTAATCTTCACAGTAATTTTTACTTTATTTTTTATGATATAATTTTTCCTGATTAAATGTTCGATAACCCCATTAAAAGGATTTTGCTTATGATAAAACTACTCACCTGAGCATGGTTTTTGATAATAGCTTATCAAAGTTTTTACCAAAATTTTCTTACAAAAATTTTGCTGGTTAAATTGTATCCCGAATATTATGTATACATATTTTACAACCACTTATGGCAAAAAAATTCTAGTATTTTCCTAAATTTTTGTAAAAACTACCACCAGCACTACATTTTATTACAGCTGAAATTCCACAAATCATGGTAAGTGGAGAAGATGAAGGGGCGGGAATGGAAGGAAGTTCTGAGGAAGTTATGGGCCCTCCCGGTCAGGCGGGTACATCTGAAGAAGGACGGCAGGGAGAAGAGACTATTGAAGGAGATGATGGAGTAAGTGAATTAGCTTGAAATTATTTTCTACGTGAAATTAATATATATATATATATATATATATATATATATATATATATATATATATATATATATATATATATATATATATATATATATACAGGGTGTCTGGAAAAGGTCTGTACAAAATGCTACCACGTATTCGTGAGACTAAAATGAGACGATTTAACCCAACTTACCTATATCCAAAAGTGTTTCGTTAGGGAGATACAGAGCCCCAAAGGGGTACTTAACGATTTACTTTTTTGGCTCTAACTTTTGAACTGACTTGTATAATTTAATGAAATTTTAATATTTTATGTTGGCCATAAAGACTCATAAAACCATACTACAGTAGATGTTTGACATCGTCAGGGAAGTCAGGAACGGACTTGCCACCACACTAGTTGGGCCAAATTTTTGACAGGGATCATTTTACAGAGCTGAAAACTGATTTTTTAAATACTTTGGTTATTCCTCTTTGAAAAAGGTACTCTGCATTTGTTTCGATAAAATTAACCGTTTTCGAAAAAATTAAGGTTTTGTATAACACGTTATTGAAATAATACTACAATACTACAATAAAACACGTCGTTTTTACTTCGTTAACAATGTGTTATTGGCAGGTAAAAGTTAAATCATAAAAAGTACTTAAAACTGAATCTTTTTGATATTTCAGAAATCGCTTAAACAGAAAAATGTTAAAAATGTGAAAGTAGTAGTAGTAGTATTCTGATAAAATTATTTCAAATATTATACAAAAACTTAATTTTTTCGAAAACGGCTAATTTTATCGAAACAAATGTAGAGTACCTTTTTCAAAGAGGAATGACCAAAGTATTTAAAAAATCAGTTTTCAGCTCTGTAAAATGATACCTGTAAAAAATTTGGCCCAAAGAGTGTGGTGGCAAGTCCGTTCCTGACTTCCCTGACGATGTCAAACATCTACTGTAGTATGATTTTATGAGTCTTTATGGCCAACATAAAATATTAAAATTTCATTAAATTATACGAGTCAGTTCAAAAGTTAGAGCCAAAAAAGTAAATCGTTAAGTACCCTTTTGGGGCTCTGTATCTCCCTAACGAAACACTTTTGGATATAGGTAAGTTGGGTTAAATCGTCTTATTTTAGTCTCACGAATACGTGGTAGCATTTTGTACAGACCTTTTCCAGACACCCTGTATATATATATATATATATATATATATATATATATATATATATATATATATATATATATATATATATATATATATATATATATATATATATATATAGAGGAACTTCGGTAAATATGGAATAGTTTGGGTAATATGGGAATCCGATTATTTTCGTATATATGAGCGCCATCTAGAGAATTATGCGTGGATCAAAAGCACGCTAGTCATCACTGTACTTATCGCAGATCCAAAACTTTTCGTCGACTGCACCAAAGCACTTAGCACTAAATGTTTGAAATTGTTTCACGTTGAGTTTTAGCACCGTGGTACAGTTATTGCAATATTTCGGGTATTTCAAGGATTGAGTTATTTTATCGACTAGGTACGTATATTGTAAAGATAAAACTACGCCTTTACTTATAAAAACTGATTGTTAATATCATTATTAACCGATAATATACAAAAACATAACCTATAGGGTATGAGGGTAATATGAGATATCTCATATTAGCCGATATTCCATATTATCTTTCTATTCCATATTACCCAGAATATAATGATAATTTTTTTATAGACGTTACAATGAGAATGTATAAAAATACATTCTCATCCCTCACAAAAGTGTACATAATATGTGACTTCTGTGTGTAATTGCTAAGTACTAAGTAGGCACTTTTTACTGCACCATGCTATATTCCATATTACCCGCCACTTTTCTCGCCCCCTCAAAATGACGTAATATTGTTATTCTTTATGTATATTTTTTTGTATACATTTTATCCTAAATATTGTATATTTCCCACATAGTCACTGCATTTGGTCATCCGTATATGCATTTATACAGGTCATTATGGCATGGTGGGTGATAATAGCGGAAAAAGGAGAATGGGTATTCCATATTTACCGAAGTTCCTATATATATATATATATATATTATATTATATAAATATATATATATATATATATATATATATATATATATATATATATATATATATATATATATATATATATTATACAGCGTGTCTTGGAAAGTTTTTAACAAATTGTAAACTTTTTTATTTTTGATTTTACGAAAAAACGTCATTCTAAAAATGTTCTGCTTCACGAACAGATACGATCGGAATAATAACAGTAGAGGCACAGATTTATCCACATAAGATGCGAATGCTGAGCGAAACCACTAGAACGTGCATTTTTGTTAGCCCCATCTCTTACCGCTTGCCTGTCGGCAGTAGTTGGCACTTGAACCCTAGTCCGTCTGGTGCAACAAGCTACGTTTCACCCCGGGAGGGTCACATACAACAAGATTATGTAGTACAAAATTTTTGATATCTAAATATATGCATTATGCTCTAGGTCTAGAATAAAAATTAAGGCTGGTTCTCTCTTAGATACATTTTTTATTTTCCATTTTTCTGCCACCCCGTTTGTGTACCTCAACTTTTCTTATTTCGGTCACATTTCATCATAAAGCAGAACTGTTTAGGAAAAGCTTCCCATTAGTCAAGAATTTTTCAGGACACACGGTATAGTTGTTGCTAAACTAAGGATTATTAAATATATGTATGTTATTCAGGGTGCCCTATAAATTGGCTCAATGTCGATTTTTTTTTGTTTCTAGTCTCTCCAGTTACTCTATTACCTATGATTTATGACCCATCCTGTACCCATATACAGTGTCCGCCATAAAGTTGGCTATATAGGGGAAAATTTTAATTATTGATATTTTTAAAAATCTCTATTTAGGGTTCGTTTCTGCATGTCCGACAACTAAAAAATCTATTTTAACACATGTCATGTGATCACCTGTTTGGCGGGAATTTAAAAGAAAGTTGACGGTGGTACCGAAAATGGGTGAAATTGACAAGATAGCGAAAAATTTTATTAAGAAAAATTGTTCAGAATGCACCGAGAATCCCATATACCAATTTTGAGAAAAAATAAAAACATTGGAACCGTATCATCGCTATGAAAAATCATAAATTATTTTTTTTACTAACAGATGCTAAATTTAATTATAAAAAATACATATTATTAGGGTTGAATGTTAATTCTTAGTTCGTCTAAATTTTACTGGCGGTCCGAAAATGTTGGATAAACTCATCTGCATCACTATATAGGGCATGACTACAGATAGTGACACGACCAGACCGTATTTTTCAAATTTATTTCCCGCAAAGTGTCTATTTCACAAATATTTGATTAATTCTGACACAGACCTATGTAATTTAGTTGTGTAAAGATATTTTCAAAAAAAAAAATAATTATGATTTTTCATAGCGATGATACGGTTCCAATGTTTTTATTTTTTCTCAAAATTGGAATATGGGATTCTCGGTGCATTCTGAACAATTTTTATTAATAAAATGTTTCGATATCTTGTCAATTTCACCCATTTTTCTATATATTGATGCAGATTAATAATTTCACATATTAGCATTTTAATATAATGTTGACAATAAAGTATATAAATGAATACATTAATTTTCAGGTCAGTTCAGAAGGAGAAAAACAACCTTCAACCGAGGAAGGTGAAGAAGAAGAAGGGCGAGAAGCAGAAGCATCTCAAACCTCTAACGACTCAATGACAAGGGGGGGTCCTTCCGCTCGAAGATCTGTGAAGTTGACTCCGGCAAGAAGTTCCAGGCAAGGTCCAATACCAATCGTTTGGGGTGATCAGAGGCATTCGCAGCATAGGCAACATTATGGTAAGTTAATTTTAGTGATTTTGTAGAATGTCGCAATATCCTCAATCAGATGGCATTGTCATGTCTGTTTTGTGGTTTCAGTTTTAATATATTGCTATTACCGTATTGCCTTTTGATCCCAACATCGAGCGTGGCCGCGAAGCTTTAATCCTGCGCAGTTCGCACATTTTGATTTTATAATAAATGTCAAGCAAATCCCGGACCAAGAATTTGACTTTTTGTATAAAATTTTTAATAAATTTTATTTACCTGATATAAACTAAAACATTTCAGTGTATTACATTCACACATATGCGTGGCTATCTAACGATCTTTGAATTGTAAACTCCCTAGAACCTTGCGTTACTGCGCATAATTAGTACTTCGCGCGGGCGGAATTTTATAAGCCGAAAGACGCCCATGTTGGGGTGTATTTTTTGATTGGTCAGAGACTTGCTATATTTTTCTATCGGGTGGAATTCTGTGGTGTTTATTAACCTTGAAACGTTTCTAGGGGACTTCCAATAATAGCACTGGACACTTGAAATTTGGCCTGTATATAGATCTGTTTGTTAACTTAGTCAAGTTAGCTTGGGATATATTATTAGGATATTGGTCAGAGACCTTAACTTTGATGATAAAAAAGTTAAAAGGGATGAAAATAATTTTTGTTCTATAATATTGTGTGGTATGGCGTTTTAGGGTTAATTGGGTAAAAAAATACAATTTTGCAAAGGAAATATTTTTAATATTTTTTTAGGGGCACTAAAAAGAAAGAATTTTTGTTTCAAAAAAATAACCGCGACTTCAAAAAGAATAGCAATGCAAGTAGGAAATAATATTTTAACGTATTTATTACTGAGGATAATATTAAGCTTAATTTTGTTTAAAGTTACTTACTTGTACACAAAAGTTCTAAATATTAAAGTCTGCGCAATTTAAAAGTAGATACATATTAAGAATTCGTAATGATATTGCATAAATAAGGGGGTTGCGCTGACATTAGTTGCTTAAATTTGAAAAGCTTAACTATTTTGTAAATAGTTCACTGCCAATTCCACCCTTATTCCTCCTGCCAATTTCCCTTTTCCAACCGTTACGTCTGTACCTCATAAAATGCCCGAACTAATATATAAGGTCAAACAACTTCAAAAAATACTTGACACCAAAAAGCATCCGGTCTGAATGGCATACTAGCAATCGTTCTAAAAAAATGCGCCCCAGAACTTACACCCATCTTAACTCATTTTTTCCAAACCTCCTATGGCAAGGGTAGCTAGAAGACTGCTTGTATGTAGCCTATCCCCATGAAAGGTTGCCCTCTACCTTATTATATGTTAGGACTTATAGAGAAAGTCATCAACTGACAAATCCTAAAATATCAAGAAAAATAAAAAGTCAATCACGACAGAGTATGGATTTCGTCACCAAAGATCCACAGCTGATTTCCTTACCTTTGTCACGCACAACTGGAACAAGTCTCGAATTTCATGGCGAATCCCCAGATTGTTACCCTTGGCATTTCTAAGACCTTTAACCAAGTATGGCGTGCTGCACTCGTCAACAAATCATCTTCTTACGGTCCTCCCAAACTACGTACCTGAGTCGGTAGCTTCTCGTGGTGGACGGTCATTCATCTAACTTACAACTTGGATCGGTAGCTGTCTATCTAATCGGCGCGTATTTGTCGTGGTGGACAGTCACCCCAAGGTTCAGTCCTGGCACCAACCCGATTTCTTCTTCGCATTAATGACCCGCCCTCTTCAACTGCTAATCCCATCCACAGTTACGCTGACGATAGTAGTATTCACTCCAAACTCCAATATTCATTTTCCAAGCAAGTTTCGAATCAAGAGTTGGATAATAGAGGGATACCTATCCCTTTCGCAAGATCTCCAACTAGTCTTAGAGACTCTGGTGCCAAAAACCTTCAGTTCAACGCCTCCAAAACCCCAGTCTTGTTTTCTGCCGCGCAAAAATAAATCTAGCAACACCTATCCCATCCACATGAATGGCCAAGCCCTACAGAACTCTGTCACTTTTAATCCTACTCTCTTCTAACTATCCACCTCTTCAAAAAAAAAATTGAAAATGAACATGGCGCCGCAGGGGTAAAAAATTCCGGAGGTAAACTACCCCTCCATTCGGCCCTCCGGGCGAGGGGTTCTCAGGGGGCCCACCATCGAAGAATTCCAAAAGTATAATAACCTTTGCCAACATCTGCGGACGTAATTCCAATTTGGACTCTGTCCACCACTACCTTCAATCATGCAAACCCCACATTCTTTTTCTGGCCGAAACCCAAATCAGTCCCAAATCCTCAACCAATCATCTCCTGTTTCCAGGCTATGAACTTCTGTCCCGTTATCTTTTCGTCTTCATGGTGGGGTATGCGCCTATGTTCGCAGCCCCCACCGTATCCACCGTATCACAGATATCATTCAAGCAGGTATTGAAAGTTTCATTCCACATACTCGCAAGAAACCTAAACTCCACCATCAAAAGCCATGATTCTCCAACTAATATATAAGGTCAAACAAGTTCAAAAAATACTTCTATCCCTTGACACCAGAAAGTCCTCCGGTCTGGATGGCATACCAGCAGTTGTTCTAAAAAAATGCGCGCCAGAACTTGCACCCATCTTAACTAATCTTTTTCAGATCTCTTATGACAGGGGTATCTTCCCAGATAGCTGGAAGACTGCTCGTGTGCAGCCTGTCCCGAAGAAAGGTTCCAAGTCCCTTCCATCCAATTACAGACCGATCCCTCTTCTGTCTGTTTTCAGTAAAGTTATGGAGAAAGCAATTGACTTGCACATTCTAAAATATCTGGAAACACACAAAATCATCTATGATAGACAGTATGGATTTCTTCACCAAAGATCCACAGCTGATCTCCTTAGCTTTGTCACACATAACTGAAACAAGTCTCTCGAATTTCATGGCGAATCTCTGATTGTTCCTCTTGATATTTCCAAGGCCTTTGACCAAGTATGGCATGCCGCACTCCTCAACAAATTACCTTACGGTCTTCCTGCCAAACTATGTACCTGGATCGGTAACTTCCTCTCAAATCGGCGCATATCTGTCGTGGTTGACGGCCACTCATCTAACTTCCATCCTATCAATGCTGGCGTCCCCCAAGGTTCACCTGGTACCAATCCTATTCTTCACATTAATGACCTGCTCACCTCACAGTTGTGCTGACGATAGTACTCTTCACTCCAATATTCATTTTTCCAGACAACTATCGAATCAAGAGCTGGATAATAGACGCAGATCTATGCACCTATTCCTTTCCCAAGATCTTCAATTAATCTTAGGCTGGGGTGCCACAAACCTTGTTCAGTTCAACGCCTCCAAAACTCAGTCTTGCTTCCTGTCACGCAAAAAATCTGGCAATGCTTACCCCATCCACACGAATGGTCAAGCCCTACAGAACAATGAAACGTTCGATATAATTGGCATCGCTTTCGAACATGATCTCAGCTGGCACAGGCACATTACTTCAGTTGTCACATCGGCAGTTAAAAAGCTTGGTTTTCTCTTTCAAGTCAGAAAATACTTCTTCCGTTCCAACTTGTACACTATGTTTCCCAAATCAGACCTGACCTAGAGTACTGCTCCCACCCTTAAAATCCTTGATTCTCTCCAAAAAACGACTCGTCAATGATCCAGTTTTCTACAGATGTATCCACGGATTTGGCGCAGAAGAACTAATTGCTATCATTCCTCCTTAACTGTTCTTAGCAGAACCACAAGAAGCGCGTCACATATACATCTCTTTACTGTCCAGCTGCAAAAACCTAGAACATCCCACTTCTCTAGCTCATTTATACCTAGGGTCTCCAGGTTAGGGAGCAAATTGCCTTTAGATGTTTTCTTTTCTCCCAATCTCCAATTCTTTTAAATCCCGTATCAGTATGTTAGTACTTAGACTTGAAGATTACGTGGGCTGATCAAGTTAAAAAAAATGAACAATACTAAGCTTACAATTAACGTCAATAATAAATACGTAAAAATATTATTTCATATTTTTCAGTGCTTTTCTTTTTAAAGTTTTTTTTTTTTGAAAAAAAAAAATTATTGTGAATATCGGGTTTGATTTTTTGATTATGTTTAGTCTGCTTATTTACCCGTATCTATATCAGCTGTATCACTATAGTGGTAGCACATTTTGTGTAGAAAAGAAATTTGTTTCAGAACGAGGAAGAGGGGGTCCAATGGGTTACGGCAATCGTTCTGTAGCAAGGAGGGCTAGAAATAGAATGAGGCCGTTCGGAGGACGATTTTAAAGTATTTAAGTATTCTTGTTGAGTCAGTTTCTCATTCCACAGTTCGTTGTATTTCATACTGGAGAATCATTAAACATAGTTTCGTAGTTTTTTTGACAACACACAATTTAGTTAGTTAGTTTTTTGTATGTATAATGAGTCGATTTGTTTGTTAAGCCTAATATAGATACTTTTGAAGACATAGACCGGCCACTGGATAAATCTATTTGTCTCTTAACATTCATTATAAATTTTAATTTGGATTGTCACATCCAACGTAATAAAATTCGTACGTATTTCCACTGTTAAAATTATAACCGTGATTTTGACGTCAGACGAGAGAAAAATTTATAAAATATTTTTAAAATTTTCATGGCCTCTCTATGTCCGTATATGAACCATATTATAAATTCAGTGTTTTTTAAAGCTTAAATGTATAAAAGAGTAAAATTGGACTGAAGTGAGGATTAGAATACAGGATAAATAAATATTTAATGTCATATTGGACATCCTTTATTACTATATGGTTTAGTATTACAATAAAAGTTAAGTGATACTGCTTAAGAGTTTTTTTCCCTTGTTTTCCTTTGTAGAGATGTTTTTATTGTTTTTATAAGCTTTTTAAGGGCGGGGCTAGACAATGTTATCCTACTTCATAAATTAGTACCTACTCAAGGCATGTCCCAAGGCAACTAGAATTTTGGCGTGTAGGTAGCAGGTAGGTTGTAAGTTAGAGCAAATTATAGAATAAATTGATATTTGGGTGGTTGCCATGAAAGTTGATTTTGATCCTATTTTTCCCCCGTATAAAAAATGAGAAAATAATACATTTATTAAACACACTAAAACCTATTCTTCGTTTTGTTGTATAATAACCTTTTAAATATTTATTAAATTATTATAATTTTTTTAACGTAAGGATGCACAAGACATACAAAAATACAAATTATACAAAGATACTAGTTGCAATAATTTCATACATACATAGTGTTTTATAGCCGACACTCACATATAGGTGTTTACTTTCTATGTATGGCATTATAAAATTTGAACCATAGACTTTAAAAAAACTAAAGACAAAGTTATTTTCTATTCAAAGCAATCAGTTATTGAATTTGCACTAAAACTGGTGGATTGTATTGACTGGTCAACTGCAGACGGTTGCCAAAGTGTAGGTACGAAATGTCCTGATTGATGCCATCCAAGTAATACAGTATTAAATACACGACATTTATTTCACAATTTTCATCTAATAAAATTAGCATAAATAAGTATTAAGTAATAAAAGAAAGTAATACTCACATTTTGTTCTATTTTATGTATCATAGCCGAATAAACTTTTATTCCCTTCTCACTGTGATAAATTATTAAGTTATTAATTAGTAAAAGTGACAACGCTATTTGACGGTTTACTACTAGTTTCACTATGAATTGGAAAGTGACACAAGGGACCATTCATAAAATTCGGTGAGATTTGCTACATTGTTCGAAAGTGGAATTGTTTTATTTTGTGTTTGCGAGAATCGTTTAAGTATTTTTCTTTAAAGAAGCTGGCTTTATTTTGCGAAAAAACATTTATTTAAATATGGTGTTGCAGTGTCAAGTTTGCAAAAATTGGAGTATTTAAACCGATAAGTTCCTTTTCACTAATAAGTGAGACTGTATTCACTTATATCGAATCCATTGGGGTAGTTTTACATATATCTACACATTAGTAATATTAGGGTAACAAAAATGTATTTATTAAACACAGCACGCCACTGGTGTTGGAAGAGGCAGCCGCCAGGAATGTTGGACAGTGTTGCTATGTTTTCCACTTTGTCTACCTCTCTTAGTCGCATCCATTGCATGTTTTAAAAGGATGAATGATTTGGCGCGAAACGATTTTATGAATGAAATGCTTTGTCTATAGTTTTTTTAATGTCAATGATTTGAACGTACATTTTTTACACTGTGATTTCATGCGGCCGCTCACAAAAATGTATACCAATGTATATAATGTACTAAATTATACTAAAATAGTAATCCCAGGAGTGGCATTTTCAGTTTTGTGACTAAAATTTGACACGCAACACACGAAACTGACACCCAGGAAAGTGACATTTTTGTCTTAATTGGAAACAACAAAAAACTAAACTGAAAAGATTGTCGGTTAAGGTAAGGTAAATATAATAATTACTTTTATTTACCAGAGATACAATGGTCTCGCCTAGCAAGGAAAATTAGTGACGGCGCGAGTTTTTTTTTAGTAAAGCTAGAAAATATTTGAGCGCCCCACAGGTCAAAAAAATTCAATTCACATTTTTATTATGTTTTCGTTTGTCGCAAAAAAATTAACGCGTAAAAAAATGTAACTAGCACTAGATAACAGGGTTGCCAGCGGCAGGTAAAACAGTAAAAACGGGGAAATGTTAGGTGATTCAAAAACCGTCAGGGAAATAACAAAATAATCATTTCTGCATGCTATAAATCTCCCTCCACCAATAAAAGAGATTTTACGTCAGATCTGGAATCATCTTGATAAACAAAAGAAAACGAAAACATTGATATTTTTTTGGGTGATATAAATATAGATATGTATTTTAAGGGCTGACCTGGTGGAGAACAGTGAGTATCTGACAATGCTTTTGTCAAAAGGTTTTATTTCCTATATTAATAATTACACAAGGGTTACAACAGAGGACACCAACACATGCATTGATCATGTCTTCTTCGTAAAAATCTACAAGCCAGCAACTTGGAGTATAGGTCATCAATTATAAACGTGAATATAGCTGATCTTGATCACTATCCAGTTTACCTATCAACAGCATGTAAAAAAAGCAAAAATGATAAAAAGAATAATGCATTTGGCAATAATAGCGAAAATACTATAACTAAAGTAAAATTTGATAATCAAAAATTTAGCAACATTTTAAAACAGAAAGATTGGTCTGAAATTACAATGTTGAACTGTCTTAGGATCAGCTTAAGGTATCAGTTGTAAAACCACTATTTAAAAATAAAGGCGATGCTAAGTTGTTGGAAAATTATAGACCGATAAGCCTTTTGCCATCCTTTTCGAAACTATTTGAAGCAGCAATGTGTCAACGTCTTACAGAATTCATGAAAGATTGTAATCTATTCAACAGCAATCAGCACGGGTATGTGTCTGGTAGGTCAACTCATACGGCCGTGTTCCAATTTGCAAAAAAAAATTTGAGTTTCATCGAGAGAGGTGATATGGTACTGGGTGTGTGTTTGGACTTGTCTAGGGCATATGACTGTGTTGATCATCAATTATTGTTAAAGAAATTAGAGTTGTATGGCATAAGAGGAAATGCTCTCAATTTGTTCAGATCATACTTATCAAATAGGAAACAAATAGTTAAAATAACAAGGGATGGAAAAGATTATTTGTCAAAATCATTGGAAAACAGTGTAGGAATTGCACAAGGCAGTATAGCGGGACCCATCTTGTTTGTGATTTTTCTGAATGACCTTAACTCTATAATAACCTCCTCCAAAGAATATGTAACCTGTTATGCTGATGATACCAATCTCATAGTTGGTGAAAGATGTATTGCAGAACTAACAATTAGGGGCCAATATCTGTTCGAAAAAGCAAAAATTTGGTTTTCAGAAAATAAACTTGTACTTAATCATGATAAGACGAAAGTTATATTATTTAGAACTAAATTATGTAAAACTGCCAGACCTGAAATTTTAGAAGTAGAAAATGGTAATATAGAGATTGTCGATCAGACGAAATTTCTTGGAGTCTATCTGGACGAGTTTTTGGACTGGTCATATCATATAACTTTACTTTCTAAAAAGCTAAACTCAATTTGCTATGGAGTTAGGGTCATCTCTAATTATATGAATGAAAAGTGTCTAAAAATCATATATTATGCAAATTTTGAATCCATTGTAAAATATGGTATCATGTTCTGGGGTAGTAATAGTTTGATAGAGAGATTATTTGTTGCTCAAAAACGTGTTCTGAGGGTAAGGAAGAAGATGGGTTTTAATGAGACATGCAGGGGCATCTTTAAATCATTTGGAATTTTAACTGTATATGGGCTTTATATATATGAATGCCTGGTATTTTTCTTTAAACATGGAGAGATGTTTGAACCACAAATATGCCATCAATATAATACAAGAACCATAAATGTGAATTATCCAATCCATAGACTAACACTGACTGAAAAAAGTCCAAGTTATGCATGCCTGAAATTTTTTAATAATCTGCCAAATCATATTAAGTGCATCACAAATCTAAAACTATTTAAAAAGATAACGAGAAGGCTTTTGATTGAATTGGAACCATATTCTGTTCATGATTATTGTCTTGCAAACTGGGAATCATAGAGTAAAATAGTAGACCTCTCTTTCTTCGACGCCATTTCATTTTGTGTGTGTATCTTTCTGGGCGTGGGTGCACAAGAATTGTATATGTTCATAATTTGAAATAAAGATATTTATTATTATTATTATTATTATTATTATTATACTAAATTTATTGATGAGTTTATCGATATGTGCAACATCTGTAAAACTATTAGTACACACAAAGTAACACAACAAAAAAACTTAAACCATATGGATAACCAATCAACTCAATTAAACACAAAGATATATCCAAAAGGAAATTAATAAAAGAAAAATAATATTGAATTAAAGAACTATAAATTGTATAGAAATATGTCGAATAAAGTTATTTCAAACACTAAGTCTAAATACTACACAGACACAATTAACGAGAACCAAAATGATATGAAAACTCTATATAAACTAGTAGGAGAAGCAACTAATGAATTCAATAGGAAAAAATGTAATCTAACGATAAAAAAAAAATAATGGGGAATGCTTTTTAACGGATAAAGAGATGGTATGGTTGATTACTGTAACGATTATTTCACTAACATAAGATCAAAAATGGCTAAGCAAATAGACGAGCCGCGGCAAAAGCTATAAAATAGCTATCCAATTACACAACATTCAATGTTTCTTCGTCCGGTCAATGAGAATTAAATTATTGAACAAATTGCCAGCTTAAAATCTAAAAGTGCACCAGGTTTTGGTGGCATTTGAACAAAACTAGTTAAAAACAATCACATAATTTATATATAATATACATATAATATTATAAATGTAATTTTTTCAACAGGAAAAATTCCAAAACCCTTCAAGGAATTTGTGGTCTCACCTATTTTTAAGCAAGGAAACAAAAGCTTAATTAAAAACTATAGGCCAATTAATTTAATTGCAACTTTTGCAAAAATCTTCGAAAAATGTTTAAAATCCAGACTTTATGATCATTTAAAAAGACACAACTCTCTAAGTTTAAAACAATATGGGTTTTTACCCAAGACCAGTACGATGCAATGTTTGAGGTGGTTAATCAAATTAAGAATAATTTAGACAGAGGTGATAAGTGTGTCGCTGTATGTCTGGACCTGGCGAGGGCGTTTGACACAGTTCCCCATCAAAAGCTTAGCGCACTCCAGGGGTATGGAGTGGGGGCAGCTGGGTTTGATGTATTTCAAGACTACTTTAAAGAAAGAAAACAAATGGTGAAAATCAACAACACAGTGACGGGGGACGGGCTTACTATTGAAATGGGTATTCCACAGGGTACAGTCTCTTCTCGGTCTTAGTCTTAGCCTAAGACTGTCTTGGGTCCACTGTTATTTATATTATATATAGATTCACTACTGAAAATTAGTGAAATCGATGGGGTAGTGGTCTCATATGAAGATGACATAGTCTGTCTGTTCAGTGGTAATACATGGGAGTCTGCTCGAGAGAAGGCCGAGCAGGGTACGGCAAAAATCAAATTATGGCTAGATCACAATAAACTGTCTTTAAACGTCTATAAGATGATCTTTATTGCCTTTTCCTTGACCAGTTCAAACAGGCCGAAAGCGCCGAAAGTTTTTACATGCTCCCTAGTGTTGTTAAAGCTGTCAAGAACCAAAAAAGATTATCAAAAGCATGTAAAGGATACCTGTTGGAGAACTATAGTTTATTTATGTCAATTCTGTAATTTGTGGTTTATATCGAGTCAATTTCTGTAGATTGCGGCTTCCATTTCCAATGAGTTTGTAGAGTTTAATGTGCGATATTTTTGTATTTTGTATCTAGTAAGCAACATAATGTATTATATATTAATTATGTTTTAGGCTTTTACCTGCCATATTATTGAAAGTAGCGACACATACAAAGGATCTCGGTCGCTAGGTGTCTTCTACTTTATTTATTTGAAACATGTATATGTTGTATTGTAAGCAGGTTCTAAATAAATAAATAAATAAAGAGACGATTGAAGTATGTATTTCCCACAATAATAAAATTAAATTCATCGCAACAATAAGTTCCAAAAATCATTTCGAAACCAAGCAAATCGCAGAAATACTAAAATAATTCTTAAGTTTTTAACGACGACTTATTAAAAGTGACAGGACAAACATTTGTCTAAACCTAACGGATCGACTGAGAAATCTAAATTTAAACCGGCACCTACTGAAACTGTCTTATACCTTTTTAGTAAATTCCGGGGTAAAATTTTAAAGATGTAGATTTATTGTTATAATCTTCGACAAGATCTCTATAAGTAGTTCACTACAATTTAGAGGTTCGTCATCTTCCAAATGACTGTTAAAGTTAGGTTTTGTAATCACATCACTACAGTAGCAGCATCATCATCAGACTTTGGTTTTATCAGAGAAAAATAAGACAGGTTTTATCATCGGTGTTTATTTACCGACCCTTTTTAAAGTAGCATGTAATTATTGTTATGGTAAGTATTTCTGAACACCGTTAATATTGTTTTACACTGTTTATAGTAGACAAATTGTTATGTGAGAAAAAAAAAGTAATATTATTGTTTTTACACCAGTGTGTAAATAACTTTTTTGCGTTTTATTATTTTACTTAATTTGTTTAACATGTAGTTTTAGCGTGGCGCTCTAGCGGTTCCTTCCCGCTGACGCCGACACAGGAAAATGGATTGTTTTTGTGAAAAAATGGTAGTAAAAATGCTCACATGTGCACTTGCTTGCAGTAAAAAGGAGGCTAACCGACACAGCAAAAAAAAAGGGTTTGCTACTAACAGATATGTAATACATCTTAACCTGGATTCTCAATATGCCGCCTTCATATTAGGTACCTCACTTTTGACAGTATTTACAACCAGATTTGGCAAATCAACCTTTTTCATCGTGTTGCTCTAATAGTCGCACGGAACTGACGTTATTACTTAGGGACGGCTTTCCGGCCGTGCTAGGAAAAAAATTAATTTTTGAAAACTGATCCTGTTAAAAAAATTTTGAAAATCCTATAAAACATAGATAGGTATATAAAAGAAATTACTAAAATTTCCTTTTAACGGAAATCGTAGTGATTATTATGGTAACTAAGACGCGCATGGACCTGTCATTCTATTGCTATTTTGGTTTAAATAATAAATAACACATACCCAAACTAACACTTGGAAATTTTTGTTTATAATGTGATTATTTTAATTTTTTTGAAGCAAGGAAACAGGTTGACTCACTTTTGGGGCAATTACCCATTCAGATATATGTAATAAACGTTACAACATATTAAGTTAAATGTTAATGTTGCAGTTGTATTATATGATGGTTATAGTGATCTCTCTGGACAGATTCTTTTATTCTGTGGGATATCGTAGTTGCAAAGTGCTCTGCAACCATTATAGCAGTGGCGTGCGATGACAATTATAAAGGGGGAAGTGATCCGATAAAAATAATTAAAAAGCATTGTATACCTACTTTGAGACCTACTATTATCTTGCCAAAGCACCCTCCATTGAAAAAAAAATGCCCCCGAAAAATCCGTGAAAACACTTAAAATATGCAAAACTTTCCAAGCGAACTCGTCCGAATAAACTAAAACTCGCGGAAGGCGGCAGAAAGATCGCTGCCCTGGCTATTAAATTTGCCCAGTTTCTCGTGTAACGCGTGCCGTTGCCTGTAAGCGGAGTCAATAACAACCTACATGAAGGCGTAATAGGCGAACTGCTGTCATTGTGAAAAGCACTTCCAGGCCCAGGGGCTGGCTATTTTCACACTTGCTAGCGACATTGCGTGTCAATCACGTGATTATTGAATATAAAAATAATTAACTAGTCACATGAGAAATGCCATTAGATTCTAGAATGTCGCGAAGTAGCATGAACGTGTTTGTCTGTGTGCATTCGGTGGAATGTATCAGATTTCAGATGAATTAATTATAAGAAATTAAATCCACATTTTCATAAAATTATAGTATAATGTTAAAAATTATACATTATTAATGTATAAAAATTTAATTTTTTATCTTAAAAAAGTTTAGGGAAGCGGTGCTTCCCCCGCTTCCATTGACCTACGCCCCTGCATTATAGTCTGAGAGCCAACCGTCAAATCTAATATGTATCAAGTACATAAAAAACTGTAAGCGTGATTTAGCATTGATATTGACAAATACGGAGCCACCGTTAATATGGTGCTAATATAGCCAGAACATAGAATTTTGACATCACTTTCGGTTACATTCTTGACACCACACAGATGAAATTGACGTCAAATTACCAGTCTAGGGTTTGGTCCGAAAGTAACCAGCCGCTGTCATTAATGACAGATATCATGTGACTACCACTACAAATTGTAATAAAAAATACGTGATAATATGCTAACCATGGTTACGGTTGGTTATTTTCGGATCATACCCTAAAAGAGTACTATCATGATCATAGGGCAGACCTCCCCCTGCCAAGTGGTTGCGGCGGGGTGATGTTAGGCTAGGCACCCCCTGATCATATAATCCTTTTTCAGAGTCACCCCCCAATCCTTAGTAGGGACTTGGGGCCCTTCGCACTTTTGAGCCCCAGGCGCTGGGAAGCCTTAATATGGCACTGGCTCGATTAAATAGTGTTGAAGAGTTCCATAATTCAGTTTGGCATTTTAAAATCTGTTAGCCTCAAGTATTCGTAATTTCACCAGCTGGCTACGATACTGATGTAAAGAAATCTAAAAAAAATTAATAAAAGTTGTATTTTACAGAAATAATAATTTCTTTACAGTACATATCAAAAATACTTAATCAAATTGTTCAAAAATCATATACAGTAAATGGTTCAAAGACAATGTTAGTCCTTAGAACGAATCTTTTTGTTAGGTGGAGGCTGATCGCGATTTTTGGAGTCTTTATGATTAATGCCATGTTTCACAAATCTCCCAGCTGCTGCTTGGTCTATTTTGGGCCTTATTGTTTGCCTTTCATGTGCCTAAAAAAATATATTTTATTGAAATCAGTTGTCTGTAATACACTAAAGGAAAATAAAAAATCTCGGTAGGTACACAAATACAAATGGAAATCTAATATTAAATAATCTTTTACAGCCCAAGCAAACACTTGAGTTGGCAAGAAAATGGCTAATTTCCTTAGCTTCATTATTCTTTATTTGGTTTAGGTAACCAAGGAAGAGATCCAGAGTATCATTGGAAACGTGAAGAACAAAAAATCAGTGGGCACTGATGGCATTCCAGTCAAGGTCCTGAAGGCAGTATCAAATGAAATAGCTGGTCCAATCCAGGTCTTAGTCAATACTGCGATTGAAGCAGGAACATTCCCTTCAGCACTGAAGATTGCAAAAGTGATTCCAGCAGGGCCGGATTGGCAGATTTTTTTTTTACCGAGCTGAGTCCAGACCGGCCTCCAGTCGGCGCGGCGTCCTTGGGACTCTTCGGAGGCCAATACAATACAATCGAGTTCAAGACGTTTAATTTTAAGTAAATATTTTGTTGAACATACATGTATTCCTATGATTTACAAACAAAACAATATACAAAGCCGAAACCCCAAAAGTAGAAGAATACTCTGTTAGCCTTAAACAATAAAAATAAAATGTGATTGTGAAAATAATCATAGTTAATAACTAAGAAGCTTTCTCATTGTGTCACTTTTTTCGACTATAAAATCTATTACATCTTGCGCTTGACTTTATTTAAAAATCACGGTTTTGACGAACAACAAATTGTCAAATGTGGAACAATGTTCTACCTTCTACCTACGTTTCGACTTTTAAATTTATATCCTAATATCCGAACATAAAATATCATTTTTTTCAAAAATCCTTTTAACAAATATTTAGGTTTTTCACTGTCGCGGGTAATTTAAGGCCAGTGCAGGTATTTTGGACACTCGAAGTGGGGAAAGTTGGATGGGCATGGGCAGCACTGAACGCGATTGCGTCGCACAGTGTAACGGATTTGATATTTCATGGACATAGGGCAAAACAGCGTCTATCGAATTTTAATTTGTTTTGTCTCTAGATTATTCGCAAAATATCTGGAGTTTAATCGTTTACTAGTTTTTTTGAAATGTATCACCGTAAAGTACTTCCTTTTTAAACGAAAACTTGACTTTTCTGAGAGCAATAAAAAAAGATGCGAAAATAAGTCCAACTTTAAAAATTCATATGTTCTATAAAAAAATCCTCTAAAATTCCAAATTTTAGAGGAAATACTTGTGAAGTTTACTTACATAATTCCATATTATGGAATTTTAAAGAACCGTGGTCCTAGTCGAAGAAAAAAGTTTGGTGTGGTTTCTAAAAAAATGCCTAAATATGCGGTAATTTTCACATACATAAGATTACACAACTATTATACATTAGGAATATCCAAACATCTCATCCAACTTTGTCAGATTATTGAAAAATAGAATATTTGTTTAGTAATGTCGCACATGCAGGAATCCAAAGTTGCTTTTTAATGCCGCTTTGAGAATTTTCCAGGTATGTTATTAATCATATTAAATTTTCTAAGAAGTTACAAGTAAATTTTAACTAATTTAACTTTTACTATGAAAAGTGGCTAGAATATTAAATTATATAGTCATGAATCTAAGTACTTACCTACATAGTTTTCAAAATACCTTATTACACCCCATTCGAAAATCTTATTTTATTAAACATTATTTTATTCTAAGAAATAGGTAATAAGTTAACTCATTAAGTACGCTTTGTAATTTAATTACGGATGCCACTACGGGTGAAAAGAAAGTAATACAAGAGCAAAGAAAAAAGAAAATAAGAAATGAACTTGCGATACTAATTAAAATAGACGTTGTAAACAGACTGAGGGCACTACAAACGACGGCAATACTGCTAGAACTTTTTTTCGACATTACGAAAAATCAGCAGCAATCACTGGATTGAACACAAATTTAATTAACAAATTTGCTGTAATTTTTTAAGCCCTTTCTTCGGGTCGAAACTTAAATGTTGATACTTTTCGAGAATATTTGACAGATACTGTAAAGCTGTTCGTGTCATTATATAGTTGGTACTATATGCCACGTTATTAAAATATTTCCTATACCTATTCCAATTGGGCATTTATCTGAAGAGGCATCAGAAGCTAGAAATAAAGAGTTTCGTAAATTCCGAGAACATTACGCGCGAAAGCGAGGACGGACCGAGAATATTGAGGACATAATGCACAACTTGTTAATTTCTTTAAATCTCCTTCTTTCCTTTATTAGACCGAAATAAACTGCGAAAAAAATTATCTGTTCTCAGAAACTGAAACCCTTTTTAAAGTAACTAACGTTGAGGAAGACAATTCTGATAGATTAGTCTCCAGCTCAGATGGTGAAAATTAGGTTAATTCAAGTATGTTTTTTATAATTAATATTTAAGTCTATTTAACTTAGTTACGTACTTTAAACGGAAAACAGTATTTTTTTATTTATTTTGTCGAAAAATAATTATATGTTTTGAGCGACCGATACCTAGTACTTAAGGTACTACACGTAGGACTAAATTTAGTACAGTAATAACAAACTCCAATGTTTTTATGTTTTTATACTCCACAATTTTTGCAAAACAGCGAAGTAAAGTACCAAAATCCACGAATTTTCGATTTCGTTACACTGTGCATCGGTTTAGTAATTCTTCGCTGACGAGGAATCACTAATCGAGGATTTAGTTTTGTACGGCCCAGTGTTGGCAACTCGTGGGGAATTTCTCGATTTCTCGGATTTCTTTAACGAAACTGGGAAAATTTTCTGTTTTTTTTTAACAAAAGTGGGAAATTTTGTATTAACAATATTATTGTAACAATTTCTGAGTTTTGATTTGTAATTTACAAATTCTAAATCAAACAATTTTGATACGTTTGAACGTTTGCTTTGCACATTCCTACTGAATAATAACCAAATATAAATTTGATACATACGCACATAGCGGAACGCCCCAAAAAAGTTTTTATTTTAATTTTATTTCACACGTGAGGAAAAATATAATATTTAATATAAAAAACAAATAAGTAAAAATTAATATATAAATAATAATAGGGAACATGCATATAACCCAAATTAATCTGAAATATTTTTTTTATATTCTCTACATAAATTAAATGTTTATGGCGGTTGATGTTATCCATTTATTTTGGTTTTTATTAACAAAAAAAAAAGGATTTTCTATTGAAAATTGTCGCGCGAATTTCGAAACTTGTAAAACGTGATCCCATAGGATGTGTCGTCAAAAGTGAACTTATGACCCATCATGAGTACATGGCGAATTCCAGTGTTGTAGAGTCGTCGAAAACTCACTAAAAATGGCATTTAATGCGTAACTCATCCAATGAAATATCTCTGCATTTAAAGCAGAAGGTTAATAAAATCTTATTCATGTATACTTCAAGCCGAAATCGGTTCAGGAACCTTTCAATTTTGCAACAAAAATTGGCATTTCTGCGAAATTTTGACATATCATCTTAATAATTTCGAGTAAATAAACTGCAATTCTTTGTTTTCATGACAATTTTCGAAAATTCAAAAATTTTCAAATTTTAGATGTCCCCGATGCAAATAAACCTATTTATTTATAACTTTAATGAAAAAATGAGCGATTTAAACTAGTGGGAGGTATTCTTAAATAATTAACGGATAAAATAATCCCAAAAATAAATCACTAAATAAGGTAAACAATGTGGAATAGTATCGGTTAAAAATAGGGTTTGGTGGAAAAAAATCAAGAAAATCCGATTTCTACCCTTTAAATACGCTCCTGGATGATCCATTCAGTATTCATTTTAAAGTGTGATTGTCCTTTTATAAGATTGGGAAAAATTGGGAAAAAATTAGATAGGAAAAAATACAGAGTGATTCAAATGTACCGATGTCGAGGGCAAAAAAATAAAAAAATCGAAATTTAATCGGCGATTGCTCCCTTATAGAGAATGAAGATACTAAATAGTATGTATATTATATACTTCGACGAGCTCTTTCCGACGATGTATATGGGATTTTAATTTGAACCATTTTGACCCCACAAAAAATTAAAAACCGTGAAAGATTGGGTCAAAAATGTAAATTTCCAGTTTTTATCCAAATATTTCCATTTTCCAGTGATTCTTTTAGGTAAATGTATTACAAAAAAAAAGTATTTGAGCTTTTAAAGTTTCACTTATGAATCCGTTTTTCGATCTGACGTTTTGTTTTCGAGTTATTAGGTACCAAAGATGACATTTTTCGACATAAAAAATTCAAAACTTGCGATTTTCTGATCCTCACCAGTTTCAGTAGAGTTCTGAAGCTCCGGGTCCCATACAACCTCCGAAAATTTACATCGATTTAATTCACTTTTGGGACCTGTACTAGTGTTGTAAATATCCGTATTCTTTAGATATCCGGATAATACGGAATCGGAATCAGCTAATATCCGTATCCATTATCCGAATACGAATCCATTTCTTGACCCGCGCGACAGATCATGTATACGTATGCATGCAATACTAAAACATTTTCTATCCGGATACACGGCTAGGTAGGTCGATGCGGTATCGGTATCAGTCGAAGTCGAAGGTTAGGGATAGGAAGGCACCGTCGGCGTCGTTCGTTCTCGTTTGAATTCGGTTCGGGTAAGGCGGGCCTAGTTTAACCAATGGGTCTCATCCCATATGATACCCGTTACACCGATAACTATGCTATCTTTTTTTAGGAAAGGTCATTAGAAAGAGAAAGCATAAGATCAAATATGCCACATCGCAGACCGTGTTGTTCGCTTACACTCGATTCCGCTTTCTCTTTGCACTTTGCATTAGTATACAGCCGATGCGAATTTATTTTGATTCCGAATCCGTATTCAAGTTCTCGGCCGGTTCCGGATAATCCGGATTCTTTTAATATCAGTATCAAACGGATTTTTGGATACGTATCCTTACATCACTAACCTGTACCCGAACTCAACGGAAATCGCGAAAATTTCGACGTTAATAGCTGCAAAACGAAACATCCTGTATAACTGAATTTTTTACCGAAGCTAGTTGAACTATTCCTCTATCAATCCAAAAAATAGATTTCTCTCCCTCTGACTGTTTCCGAGAAAAACAAACCTGTTCGACTTTGGGTTAAGCTTTACGTTAACATGTAGATTGGCACTTATTTTTGCTGATCTCCTGACGTCATTTTTAATTAGGGACAGATGGCTGCTTTTTAAATTGTTATAAATTATACCGAAATGTAAATATTTTTTGTAGCTAAATTATCCTAGTAATTTTCTTCAAAATATTTTTTTCGGGTTTGTAATGACTTCCTTAAACGATTTATGCAATACAAAAATATTTGAATATTCCTTATTTACATCGTTTTCAAGGTTTTTCCTTTTTATGTTTGGGGTTGAGAAATCTTATGATTCGAAGTTTCGACCAGGCCTTCGGCCTTACCGGCCCCCATGGGCCGTCGGCACACAGAGATTTTCTCGCTCGCTCGCCTGTTTCAATCCGGGCCTGCGCACATTGCGGATGGCCCCAAAAAAGTTTTTATTTTGATTCTATTTCACACGTGAGGTAAATGATATTGAAAAATATAATATTTAATATAAAAAATAAATAAGTATACATTAATATGCAAATAATAAATAATAATTTACATAGTTTTCAAGGGTTTTCCTTTGTATGTTTGGGGTTGGGAAATATTATTGTTCGAAGTTTCGAAGTGGGATAGAGGCTAAGTGCCCAGGCCTTCGGCTTCACCGGCCCCCTTTTTCTCGGTCGCTCGCCTGTCCCAATCCGGGCCTGGATTCCAGTGTTCAAGGGTGGCAGTCATGAGGACATTGAAAATTACAGGCCGGTATCTGTTCTAAGTGTATTTTCTAAAGTTTTTGAGATAGCTCTGTATGACAGAATACTATCATTTTTAAACAAAAATCAACTACTCTGCAACAAGCAGCATGGATTCCGACCTCAAAGATCTACAGAAACAGCAGCAGTGGAGCTAGTGAACTTTATACTAGCGATGGGTCATTCGTTCACTTTCAAGAGAGCCCGCTCACTCGTTCAGCTCACTTGGAAGAGTCGTTCACAAGGAGTCGTTCGCAAGGAGTCGTTCGATTAAACGAGGGCTGCTACTAGGGTTGCCACCTGTCCTTTTCTGGAAAGGACAGTCCTTTTTTAAGGAGTTTTGTCCTTTCTGCTTTTTTAAGCTTAAAATGTCCTTTTTAAAGCCCAAACTGATATTCGGACGACCTTGCTAGCGCATTTTCGCAGTTAAAATAATTTCTAAAATTAAAAGTGAGTTTCAAACGTTTACGTGATATTTTGACACTGCTGAGAGCATTATTCGTCTTTCGCGTCGATGGACGTTGCCTGCGTTTCGCCTGAAGTCCATCAACCCCATCATCAAAACGAAGAGAGAAGAGAACAAAACAAACATAACCACAACCTATAATCGAAGAACGATTTTTTCTGTTATTGGCATTAATTGGCGAGATGAAAGAAACAGGTGCATAGTTACTTTAAATAAAGCTGAACTTTTGATTCTACTGTTAATTTTGAGGATACCTGTAACGAATTATTATACGATAAAGAATGACAAAAAAAATATTATAAGCTGGAAAATCAAATGAAAAATATAGATTTAAGTTTCAAAAATAAATATTTATTTAAAAAAATATAAGTATGTATATTATTTTCCCCAAAAGGAAACCCAAAAATACAGTTTTTAATAAAATGGTGAAAGCGAATTTTCCCGCCTTTTCCAAAGTCCTTTTTCCCAATTCTAAAAAGGTGGCAACCCTAGCTGCTACCCGTATCTCCGAGCTGCGAATTGCGGCGCTCTTTACTTTAGCGTGACACCTGCATTTGTTCATGTTCATAAAATAGAGCAAAAAATGCTATGAATTACACATTTTCGACTGCCGACGGCACGCTGCTTAATTGTGGCGCGGCGGCTTCAAACAAAAATAAAATAAATATTAAAATATTGGAATGATTTATGGCTTTTTTTGCAGGGCGTTTGAGTTTGGTGGGTACCGAGACCGACACAATAATATACTAATATCATAATACCTAATACTGAACCAGGCTTTTAATAAATCACTTGATTTGATTTTTGGTTGTTTTATGCGTTAGTTTGTGGCTTGAGTTTTAACCTACCCGCAGTATACACCTCTGCTTAAAAAACGTTGTAGCAGATTTCCGGCAAAGTAATTAATCGTTAATCGTAAAATAATAGTAATACCAAAGACGTACAAACTGTGTAATGTATTACCATACAGGCCGCTAGATGCTCCACCACTCTCGTTCTATTATACGACTCCGACTGAGCCGCTCCCGGCTAGCGCTCTTCGCGGCTCGCGCTCTCCGAGTTGTCCGAAACTCGCGAAAGCGTGGAGTGGAATTTCTACGAACGGACGAGAGCGAGCCAGATATTTTAACGAGCGGCGAACGTATCGTTCAGTTGATGGGAGCGGCTCATTCGCGACTCTTTGAAAAGAGTCGTTTAAATCGAACGACTCGTTCGCGAACGAACCATCGCTACTTTATACACAGAGAACTGGCGATGGATCGGGTGGTGGCTGCAGTCTTCTTTGATTTGTCGCGTGCGTTTGATACTCTTAACTTCGATTTTGTTCAACATAAATTGTATTACATGGGAATCAGAGGAAATGCACTGTCACTTATTATGTCGTTCTTGGAGCAGAGAAAACTACTCATACAACTCAATGACTTCCAATCAGATATATACGAAATTAATATTGGCGCACCTCAGGGTTCAGTGTTGGCCCCACTGATCTTTATAATGTTTGTTAATGACCTATCCCTTCCAGGAACAACAATAAAATTTGCAGATGACCCCTCAGTGGGCATTTCAGCAGTTGATGAAGAATCGCTCCTCCAGGAGATTTCAACAGTTTGCAATAGCATGAGCCAGTGGTGTAACGCCAACAGGTTAATATTAAACAAGCAAAAGACAATAACTGTGCACTTCTACAGAAACAAACCTAGGGCAGACATTGACAATAGTGAGACAATGGTAAAGCTTCTAGGCACCTACTTGGACTCGAGAGCCAGCTGGGATCCACAAATAGACTACATCTGCTCTGGGCTGAGCAGGTCTTTTAATGCATTATTAAAACTTAAGCAAACAGTTCCTTCACAAACGCTATTAACTATTTACTATTCACTGGCTTATCACTACTTATCATATAATGTAATGTTGTGGGGCCAAGCAACTAACATCAACAGAGTGCTCATATCACAAAAGAGGATAATTAGACTGATGTTCGGGTTAAAACCCATGTAAGGAGGCATTTAAACAATACAAAATACTCACAGTAACATTAATATACATATTAAAGTGTTCACTTTATGTTTTTAAAAACAAAGCACGTTTCAACAAAAACCATGAATATCATCAATATCCAACACGAAATGCATCGGCCCTAGTTATTCCCAAGCACAAAACTGCTATTATTATTATTATTATTATTATTACTACTCACTATGAGAAATCGCCATACTATGTGTGTATAAAGATATTCAATAAATTACCAGACAATATAAAAAAGGTAGAAAACATGAAGATTTTCCGGAGAAGACTGAAGGATTTCTTAACTGACAGGGCATTTTACAGTTTCTCCGAATTTATAGACTAGATTGTTTTTCCCTGTATTGTGTTGTGGTTACTTCGACAAATTGATGTGACTCGTATATTTTATTTCTATAGATGATTATTTTAATTTTAAGGGTTTTTATTTTATATTATATACTTTGACTTGTCTGATGTCAGTGATGTCATGTAAATGTGATCTTTGTGGACAAATAAATGAATTTGAATTTGAATTGCCAGCAGCATTTAAACATCGTTTCTTGCTGATTAAAATATTTTTTTTATAAATAATAAGATTGGGTAATGGTCACAAAAAAATTTTCTCTGTCTCAAATGACAATAACTTCAATAATGGATAGATACCTTCACATTTACAAAAAATAATATGGACAAAAGCAATTATATTAAGAAAATCTGTTCAAGAAAAAATACCCTTTATGTTGAAACTATTACTAACCTGTTTGGCTTTAACCATATACTCCTTTACCCTATTCAGCTGGTTTTTAACATCATGTTTGTTAGGATCTTCCCCCTTGCTCCTCAGGTACATCCAATACAAGGTATTTAGGGTATAAATAAGGAATAGATCAAAATCGACAGTGTCCTTTAATGAAAACTTTCCCACATCTGCTTCGAGAGCTATATCTAAAATTCCTTTAATTTTATCTACACTTGAATGTAGGTTCAGAAGTTTTTCTTTTACTGACTGATCATCTTCCAAGTCTTGTAAATCCATAATTTCGTAGCTAAAGAGGTGTTGGATCTAATGCAGAATCAGTCGAGCTTATAGTATTAACTCTAAAATTCTCAAGAAAATTTTTAACTGTTTGAGTTTTTTAGGGAACACTGTTATTTCAAACGAAATTTTCAGTCAACACAGTGTAAACACAAGAAACGAGATGGATATTATAAAAAAATACAAACAACCAAACCTTTATTTTTCTGGGGTTTGATTGGGTTATTTCTAGGTTAGAATTCGTGTCAAGCCGGCGCCACTTCCACACGATGGCACAAATTACCATGTGTCCCTTAAAAAGAAACCGCTGCCACACCCATCGTGTGGTAGCGGCTTTAGACGAGTTCCGTGTTCCAGAACGGTAATTTCAACAATCGATCGTGTTGTGTTTCCTCTTTTAATCATTTGATTAAAACTTCGCTACGTCAACTAATATACAGTGCCTTGTTCTTGTTGTTTGTTTTTACATTTTTTATTTTTTAGGGTAACCTTTTAACCTTTGGAACTACAAAATTTTATTTATTGCTTCATAATAAATGAAACTACTTTCCACGATAACAAATAAAGTAAGAACCAACACAACTGTCTTTTTTTAGCCTAAATAACTGATTCATAATAATGTCTTTAAAACGTTTAATTGGTAAAACAGCTATTGTAACAGCATCGACCGACGGGTAAGCTTCGGTTTTTATTTTAAAAAAAATAATTAGAATTAATTTAAATGCTTTTTGTTAAAGTATTGGTTTTGCCATTGCTCAGAGATTGGCACGTGAAGGTGCAAAGGTTATAGTAAGTAGTAGGAAAGCAAAAAATGTCGAGGAGGCTACCAAAAAACTGACCAGCGAAGGCTTGAAAGTTACAGGTTTGGTATGTCATGTTAGCAAGCCCGAAGATAGGGAAAAGTTGTTTATTGAGGTTAGTAAAGTATGGTCAAATTTTAGATCCATTCAAAATTAGGTAGGTACATACCTAAGTATATGGGTGATGATTGCCACAAAAGTTAGTAATTTTGACAGTATTCTGATCTGTATTTAAATGGTGCTGACAATGACCCAGCAGGGCTAAAGGCAATCTTAATAAAAATGGGAAAATGGTCAGACACTTATTAGAACTCAATATTAGATCAATTAGTAACGAACATGTCCCATTATTTATTGGCATCAGCTCCTGTATATACTGCCTTAATCTACAAATATCAGCTATATCTTCAAGTTTCTTGTGTTAGTGTTTATATTTAGCAGGTTTATATTCAAATCACCTAAGCAAATAATGTTGTCATAAGTTATATAAAAATCTGACAATGAATCCTCAAAGTATTGAAAAAAACCTTCCATCGACATGTACTGTCTCCACGTCAATACCCGGAAGCAACCATGTCTCTGTAACTCTAGCTATACAATGATCGAATTCAGTGACATCGTCTCTAGAGTCAGCAAAAGTAGCTACCAGTGACCTCACATTTGTGTGAGACATTAAAATCGTCATATTAAATAATTAGATATATGAAAAAAACTGTTGAGTTGGTAAAAGCTGTTACATATTTATTTATTTATTTATTTATTTATTTATTTATTGAACAAATATCAACAGCACAGGTGCCAATTACAGATACAATTATAGGTACATTCCACTTAAACTATGCAGTATATAACCAGAAAAAAGTCCAACAGAAAATCAACATTAAAACACAGATACACAGAAATACGTCAATACAATAAAAACCCACTCAGACAAATACGTGGTTACATATGTAAATCATTAGTTAACTGTCTTTCAACTTATTTTCGATTAAAATTCTGAATTGGGTAAGACTAGTCGTATCCACATCAATATCAGACGCATACAGATTAAAATAGTAGCACATCTTATAGATTGGGGAATTCTTGTACAGATTTGTTCGAGGATGAGTCAGATAAAAAACATTAGAGGCTCGCGAATTAATTCTATTGATGGCAAATGGCACCTCACCAAGAATGTCAGGGCAGTCAATTTTACCTTTCAAAATTTTGAACAAAGTGCATAGTAATATTATAATTCTTCTTTTTCTCAACGAAAGCCTCTCAAAGATACTTAACAGGTATTCATTGTCATACCCCTTCTGGGGATATATACCAAATTTCCTATAATACATGCACTTCGAAAACCTTCTTTGCACTTTCTCAACAAGTGATACCCACACATTATATTGGGGGGACCATATTACGCTACCATATTCCAATACTGGCAACACAAGGCTATCAAAAAGATGCCAGCTAACATCTATGCTGAAATTTTTGGTATTTCTTACAATAAAACCTGCTATTTTTTGTGCACTATCGATTTTAGATATTATATGGTTAGAAAAAGATAATGTTGGGTCAAAGATTACACCAAGATCCTTATGGTGATTCACACGCTGTAAATTGACCCCATTTAGAGAATAGTCATAGCCAATAATATTGCGATTTAATGTGAAAGACATACACGCACATTTACCTACATTTAACTTAAAGCTGTTTGCCTTACACCACATATAGACAGAAGCCAAAAATAAATTAGTACTGATGAACCATAAGGTTCCGTTAAAGTCTTTCTATGAACACAAATAACAATATTGTAGAGTAAAAAAATATTGAGCATAGAGTACACTATGTCCCAGGCTGCCCTAGCATATCAATTAATATAAGATAGATTTTTTTAGCTTTAATTTATGTACGTGTGTTTTGAGATTTTAGGTTTATTTTATATTAGTTTCTAATTTAATACCTTGCTTAATTTTCACATGTTACGCCTATGAAAGGTCTGGATCCTTGCAGAATTTTCGATTCTGTTATTTTCTGCATGGAACGTCTGTGATAAATGCCTAGAACTTACCACATTCTTCTATTTTCTTCATTTAATGTTCCTTGTATCCTTCTAAAATGTTTCAGAATTCTCCAGAACCAGCAAAAGGGTCCAGACCGACTTTCGTTGTTGATTTTTTAGTTTGACCTTAGAGAGGTGCTAGTTTGTTGTCAGTAAAAGTGGTTAGGTGACAGGGGGGAGAAGGTGATTGTCAGTGAATAAAGATTGGAAAACGAAAGTTTGTTTAGTATTTTGGCAGTCCGGTACAATATTTATTATTAACTTATTGTATTAGAGTTTTTCATATGTATGAAATTGATGCTAAACAGCCCCAAACATTATCCTCAAAGCCACTCAAATATTCTTCTATACAAAAAACAGACAGCTTCATTAATAAAAGACGGGTATAATAAAAAAGTTATGAACAAAAAAATTTTGGAATTATTCAACAGCATTACCATTATTAACAATTATGATTTTATGAAATGTCTGTCTCTGTATATATTAAGTAGCTATAAATTAAATTAAAAAACTTATGTTTTATTAGAATATGAAGCACAGAAAGGGAGAAAAATATACATACATGATACTTAAATATCATGTTAATCCAATTAAAATAAAAGAATAAGTTTTATTTTTCCAGGCTCTGGCCAAGTTCGCAGGCACCTAATCCATGCAAATAATAATAATAAAAAAATTAAATGGAAATAATTTAAATACTACATAGAAACAATAATATGACAAAAAATAATGCTGGATTCTAACTCTTACGCACAATTTTAAAAACAAAGTACCTAACTATGTAAAGTAAGTTTTAGTTAGAGATTTATTTAGGTAATATTATAAATATTTGAAAGGACAAAGATATATACTATGAAAAAGTAATAATGTGCACAAGCTAAGGGTAGTAACTGAAGTGCATTATAATTATTAAGAAAAATACGCGAAATCGCCTTCATATTATCCACACTTTTTACTATATAAAAAAATACCTTTACGGAACTGATGTTATTTCTAAGGGCCAGACTTTCGGCCGTGATAGAAAAAAGGAATAATTTTCAACTTTTGAAAACTAGCCCTGTAAACAAAATTTTGAACCCCTTTTAAGGCATAAAAAATAAACTACTAAATGCTTTCTTTCAATTTATTATGATTGTAGCTCGTGACTTTGTTTAAAAAAATAGGTTAAAGTGAAAACTTTTTTAGGTACACCTTCAGTGGCGTATCCAGGGGGGGGGGGGGCAAAGGGGGCAATTGCCCCCCCAGAACAAAACCAGCTGATGAAAAACTTGCTTTGTCTTGTATAGTGCACAAAAAGTTAAATAAAAAAACAAACCTAATGCATTTAGCGTTTGTTTTTATAATATATTATTAGTAGCCATTATTTTCTGTTTTGTTTGTTAATTTTATATTTTTAATATTTTTTTTGTTTGGCATTTAAATGGAGAAAGTGATCAACTTGCAAATTCTAAAATATCTAGAAAAACACAAAATCATTCATGACAGACAGTACGGATTTCGTCACCAAAGATCCACAGCTGATCTCCTAAGCTTTGTCTCAGAATCTCAGATTGTTGCTCTTGATATTTCCAAGGCCTTTGACCAAGTATGGCATGCCGCACTCCTCAACAAACTACCTTCTTACGGTGTTCCTAGCAAACTATGTACCTGGATCGGTAGCATCCTCTCTAATCGGCGCATATCTGTTGTGGTTGAGAGTCACTCATCTAACTTCCATCCTATCAATGCTGTCGTCCCCCAAGGTTCCGTCTTGGCACCAACCCTATTTCTTCTTCACATTAATGACCTGCTCTCTTCAACTACCAACCCCATCCACAGTTATGCTGACGATAGTACTCTTAACTCCAATATTCATTTTTCCAGACAAGTTTCGAATCAAGAGTTGGATAATATAGACGCAGATCCACGTACCTATCCCTTTCCCAAGATCTCCAATTAATTTTAGACTGGGGTGCCAAGAACCTTGTTCAGTTCAACGCCTCCAAAACCCAGTCTTTGTCCTTGTCACGCAAAAAATCTGGCAACGCTTACCCCATCCACATGAATGGCCAGGCCCCACAAAACAATGAAACATTCGATCTTGTCGGCGTCGCTTTTGAACATGATCTCAGCTGGCACAAACACATTACTTCAGTAGCCACATCGGCAGCTAAAAAGCTCGGTTTTCTCTTTCGAGCCAGAAAATACTTCTCCCCTGCCAACTTATACACTCCCTATGTTTCCCAAATAAGACCTAACCTAGAGTACTGCTCCCACATCTGGGGAGCGGCATCACCTTCGACACTTAACATCCTTGATTGTATCCAAAAGAGAGCCATTCGACATCAATGACCCAGCCCTCCCTTCTCTCGCTCATCGCAGCGCTGTTGGGGATTTATCCCTTTTCTACCGCTACTTCCACGGATTTTGCTCTGAAGAACTAGCCGGTATTATTAATTCCCCCCTTGACTGTTCCTAACAGAACAACAAGAGGCACGTTGCGTATGCATCCCTTTACTGTCCAGCTACAAAAGCCTAGAACAGACCACTTCTCTCGCTCATTCATACCTAGGGTCTCCAGATTATGGAACAAATTACCTGCACATGTTTTCCCTTCCCGTCCCAACCTCCAATCCTTCAAATCCCGTGTCAATAGACTCAATTTCCCTTCCCTTCAGACGCCCACAGTACGTTAGTACTTAGACTTGAAGTCTACGTGGGATGTCTTAGATAAAAAAAAACAATAAAAGCATTTTGGTAAAATATCATGTCACTTATTTTTCCGTACCTGGAGTTTTTTTACATTTTTTAATAGGTCAAAAGGACCATAAATTATTTATGTAAAAATGACAATATATGCTTGCAACCCCCCCCCCCCCCCACCCCCCCGCCAAAGGAATCCTGGATACGCCATTTAAGATCTTGGTCTTATTTAATATTGATTTATTAAAATACATAATTCTTCATAATTAACTAAAGTTGATCTGTATTTTTAAATATATATATATATATATATATATATATATATATATATATATATATATATATATATATATATATATATATATATATATATATATATATATATATATATATATATATATATATATATATATATATATATATATATATATATATATATATATATATATATATATATATATATATATATATATATATATATACAGGGTGTCCCACGACGAACTGCCGCGATCGATTATGGAAAAAGTATAAATAGCAAAGATCTGAAAATTTGGTAACATACTAATGTCAATGGGGGCAATTCGGCTAAAATATTTTCAAAATGGTGGCACTTCCGGTTGTACCGGAAGTAGATATCAACTTGCTTATTTTAAATGGAACACCCTATATATTATTTCATTTTCGGATTTTACGTAAAATTCTAATCGCATTTCATGTATAATCTCCTATACCTAACTCTAACCGTTTTTGACATATTTCAAATTTTATGCCAAAAATGACGTTTGCAGGCCGAAAAATAATTATCGATTTTTCCTACATGAATGCCTTTATGATTTAATTGGGGTTGGTTTCCTTGTGGAAGGGGATCTACTTTAGTAGACTGTGTTGATAATTTGGTAATAAATAAATACAGGGTGATCAAAAACTAACATTAAAAATGAAATTGAAAAAATCGTTAAAAGTCATTTTTTTCAAATGGAAGCCCCCTATTTTTATAATTTTACCCTACTCAGCATTAAAAATAAGGGTAACTTTGTATAAGGTTGTCTATTCCGAAAATCGATAGTTTTAGAAAAAATGGCAGTTTAACATTTTTCTATTGTAAAAATCATATACGGTTTTCAAGTTTTGTTATTAGTTGGCCATGACCGCGAGGCGCGGACAAAAAAAAACACTCGAGCACTACAGAAATGTCATTATTTCTTGCCATTTGACAATTATTGATAATAATCATGCCAGGGCGATTAAATTATACAAACGAAGATTATTTAAATTTGTTTATTATCTATGGGGAATGTAACAAAGTTTTATCAAGAACATGCGAGACATTTGCTGACAGATATCCAGATAGACAGAAACCGTCACGGAACAGTGTTAAACGAATAATGGAAAATATCAAAAATTTTGGCACTGTTAAGGCAAAAATGCATAAAAGAAAACCCATTCTCAATGATGAAAATGTCGAAATTGCAATTTTGGGATAGTTTGCGGCATATCCTATGACAGCATTAAGACAAGTGGCTCTACAAACAGGAATCTCAAAGAGCTCAATCCATAGAATTCTGTTGAAAGCTCATGGTGGAAATTTTGAACATTTATTAAAATAAGTTGTTTTCCTGAATTTTTGAAATTTTCCATTATTCGTTTAACACTGTTCCGTGACGGTTTCTGTTTATCTGGATATCTGTCAGCAAATGTCTCGCATGTTCCTGATAAAACTTTGTTACATTCCCCATAGATAATAAACAAATTTAAATAATCTTCGTTTGTATAATTTAATCGCCCTGGCATGATTATTATCAATAATTGTCAAATGGCAAGAAATAATGACATTTCTGTAGTGCTCGAGTGTTTTTTTTTTGTCCGCGCCTCGCGGTCATGGCCAACTAATAACAAAACTTGAAAACCGTATATGATTTTTACAATAGAAAAATGTTAAACTGCCATTTTTTCTAAAACTATCGATTTTCGGAATAGACAACCTTATACAAAGTTACCCTTATTTTTAATGCTGAGTAGGGTAAAATTATAAAAATAGGGGGCTTCCATTTGAAAAAAATGACTTTTAACGATTTTTTCAATTTCATTTTTAATGTTAGTTTTTGATCACCCTGTATTTATTTATTACCAAATTATCAACACAGTCTACTAAAGTAGATCCCCTTCCACAAGGAAACCAACCCCAATTAAATCATAAAGGCATTCATGTAGGAAAAATCGATAATTATTTTTCGGCCTGCAAACGTCATTTTTGGCATAAAATTTGAAATATGTCAAAAACGGTTAGAGTTAGGTATAGAAGATTATACATGAAATGCGATTAGAATTTTACGTAAAATCCGAAAATGAAATAATATATAGGGTGTTCCATTTAAAATAAGCAAGTTGATATCTACTTCCGGTACAATCGGAAGTGCCACCATTTTGAAAATATTTTAGCCGAATTGCCCCCATTGACATTAGTATGTTACCAAATTTTCAGATCTTTGCTATTTATACTTTTTCCATAATCGATCGCGGCAGTTCGTCGTGGGACACCCTGTATATATATATATATATATATATATATATATATATATATATATATACTTTATAAATTTTTCTTGGGTTTTTTTGGTTCAACAAAATTCAGTAAGTCTACCTCATATTTTTTATTTCAAACGTTTCGGGAACACTTTTGCCTTCATCAGTGTAATTTTTATTCTAAAATAACATTTTGAATTTCAGTCAAACATACATTTTTATAGGTTAATTAGACTGACTTACCATAAAAAGGTTATTTCCTATTGAAAGATAGGGTGGTCAAAATCAGTGGCGGTCCCAGGGGGGGGGGCGGTGGGGGCGATCGCCCCCCCCCCCCCTACCCTCTTAACCCAAGACACTATTTTTAACGAAGAAATAATAAATGATCGATGCGGGTAAAACAAAAAATTTAAAACCGTAGGTGCAGGCAGTACACGTCTCTAGGATTGATTGTGGCCTAGATAAAATTGCATGCATGCTTTTTTAACAGAAATTTTGAATATACATAGGCAATTTTTTTTTGTAACACACTAACCCGACGATTGGGCCAACCCAACACCTACTAAACCGCCCCCCCCCCTTTGAAAAAACACACTAACCCGACGATTGGGCCAACCCAACACCTACTAAACCGCCCCTCCCCTTGAAAAAAGCTGCGACCGCCACTGTCAAAATGACATAATATTTACAAAAAGACACCACATTTAAAAACTTTAAAAACGTTCTAAAATACATCCATACGAAACATAAACACATGAAGTTGAAACGGTACTGAGATTTGCCAAGATAGATTTGTATGGGATCTGCTTTGGTATTTTTTGTTATTTTCGAGATAAGAAGTTATTTTTTGTTTCATATTTATGATTTATTTGTCGGAGAAGAAAAAGAAAAAGGGGGGGGGAGGATTGTTATTAATTGTATTAGTCAATAAAATATTGACTAATTAATCAATAACGTTATAATAAATTTTGCTTAAGTTTTTTATATCTGATTTCTCGTTCACAGAATCCTCATTTTTTTTGATAAATAACATTTCTAAAAATTCCCTTTTTTGCTGGTTTATTTCCGTTTTTAAAATTTTGGTTTCAGAAAAATTAAATCTATGGGAGGTTTCCGTTTCATGTTTAGTAAGGGCGGTTTTATTTCTTTTGTCGTATCGATGGCCGTTGAGTCTGCTGTTGAGGTATTGGCTTGTTTGACCTATATATACTTTGGGGCAATTATTACATGGTATTTGATAAATGGTATGGGTTTTACGGTGTTTCTGTGTTTTGCTTTTAAGTGAGCTGAAGTGTCTTTGTAGAAGTTTATGACCTTTGTGACATACAGTAATTTCTTTACCTTTAAAATATTTTTGTAAATTTTCCGATAGACCCTGTATATATGGTATTGATAAAAATTTATCTTTTTTATCTCTATTGTTTTGTAATTCTAAATTTTCGTTTAATTTTTGTAGACGGGAGTTAAAAATTGAGTTTATTAGTTGTGCCGGATAGCTATTTTGAATAAGGATATTTTTAGCTTTTTCTATAGCTGTATTTCTATAATTTGGATCGCTTAGTTTAATAGCTCGGTCTGCTAAGCCTACGACAACAGATTTTTTTTGGGACATAGGGTGTTGGGAGAAGAAATTAAGGTATCGTCCAGACCATGTTTTTTTTGTATACCATTCAGTGTAAATTTTATTATTTTGGTTATACAGGGTCATATCCAAGAAATTAATCTTTCCGTTTTCCTCCGTCTCCAGGGTGAATTGCAATTTATTATGGAAAGCATTGAACGCATTTAAAATGTAATTTATTTTATCTTTTGGTACTGCAGTAATGCAGTCGTCTACATAACGTAAGAAAAATGGTATTTGCAGATTTAAGTTATTAATTACATTGTTTTCTAGTTCCTCTAGAGCCATTTGTGCAATCACACTTGAGATGGAGGAGCCCATTGCACAACCCTCGATTTGTTTGTAAAATTTGTCTTGGTACATAAAATATGTCGAGTTTAATATCAGTTTAACAGCCTTCAGAAATTCATTGAGAGGAATATCTGTATATTTTTTTATTTGATCCCATTTGTTTTTAACTAAATTTAGGGCGAATTCTATGGGTACATTTGTGTATAAAGACACAACATCTAAGGATATCAGGATGTGATCATTCGGGATAATAACATTTTTAATTTTCTCCTTGAAATCCCACGAATCTTTAATATAGGTACTGGATTTATTTGTAATATTTTTAAGGATGTCTTTTAAAAATTTGGATAAATTACTTAATGGTGATTGAACGCAAGAGACGATGGGGCGCATGGGTATCCCCGTTTTATGCAATTTTGGCAATCCGTATATTTTTGGTGGCTGAGCATTGTGAATTTTCAGGTTATTGGCGATATTTGGGGAAATATAGTTTGTATTTTCCCATTGTTTTACTATTTCATTATTTTGTTTTTGAAGAATATTTGTCGGGTCGTTATTAATTTCTTTGTAGGTCTGTGCATCGGACAAAAGTATTGCCATTTTCCTGTCGTATTCATCAGCTTCCATAATTACAGTTTTATTTGATTTATCAGGCCTTAGGATTTTTAAATTTGGGTGTTGCTTCAGGAATGTATTTGTTTTTTTAAGTTTTTTGCATAAGTCTTTTTCAAGGGCATGGTTTTTAGTTTTGTGTTGATTAGAGCTAAGTTTATTTTTGTGACTTGTTAACATATTGCAACAGCTAGCTCTGATTTCATCTTTATTTTCCGTAGTGAAATTATGAACAGAAACCTCAATAGATGAAATTATTTCCGGGACAGGTAACTCTTTAGGATCTTCAATCGGAACCGCAAAATTAGATCCCAAACTTAAAATATCTATAGCATAATCGGGAATATCAATATTTGTTAAATTTTCAAGCCAGGCTTCTTCTATGTTTATTTTTTTGGGCTTTCCTTGATGTTTCCTTGAAATAGTAAAACAATGGGAAAATAAAAACTATATTTCCCCAAATATCGCCAATAACCTGAAAATTCACAATGCTCAGCCACCAAAAATATACGGATTGCCAAAATTGCATAAAACGGGGATACCCATGCGCCCCATCGTCTCTTGCGTTCAATCACCATTAAGTAATTTATCCAAATTTTTAAAAGACATCCTTAAAAATATTACAAATAAATCCAGTACCTATATTAAAGATTCGTGGGATTTCAAGGAGAAAATTAAAAATGTTATTATCCCGAATGATCACATCCTGATATCCTTAGATGTTGTGTCTTTATACACAAATGTACCCATAGAATTCGCCCTAAATTTAGTTAAAAACAAATGGGATCAAATAAAAAAATATACAGATATTCCTCTCAATGAATTTCTGAAGGCTGTTAAACTGATATTAAACTCGACATATTTTATGTACCAAGACAAATTTTACAAACAAATCGAGGGTTGTGCAATGGGCTCCTCCATCTCAAGTGTGATTGCACAAATGGCTCTAGAGGAACTAGAAAGCAATGTAATTAATAACTTAAATCTGCAAATACCATTTTTCTTACGTTATGTAGACGACTGCATTACTGCAGTACCAAAAGATAAAATAAATTACATTTTAAATGCGTTCAATGCTTTCCATAATAAATTGCAATTCACCCTGGAGACGGAGGAAAACGGAAAGATTAATTTCTTGGATATGACCCTGTATAACCAAAATAATAAAATTTACACTGAATGGTATACAAAAAAAACATGGTCTGGACGATACCTTAATTTCTTCTCCCAACACCCTATGTCCCAAAAAAAATCTGTTGTCGTAGGCTTAGCAGACCGAGCTATTAAACTAAGCGATCCAAATTATAGAAATACAGCTATAGAAAAAGCTAAAAATATCCTTATTCAAAATAGCTATCCGGCACAACTAATAAACTCAATTTTTAACTCCCGTCTACAAAAATTAAACGAAAATTTAGAATTACAAAACAATAGAGATAAAAAAGATAAATTTTTATCAATACCATATATACAGGGTCTATCGGAAAATTTACAAAAATATTTTAAAGGTAAAGAAATTACTGTATGTCACAAAGGTCATAAACTTCTACAGAGACACTTCAGCTCACTTACAAGCAAAACACAGAAACACCGTAAAACCCATACCATTTATCAAATACCATGTAATAATTGCCCCAAAGTATATATAGGTCAAACAAGCCAATACCTCAACAGCAGACTCAACGGCCATCGATACGACAAAAGAAATAAAACCGCCCTTACTAAACATGAAACGGAAACCTCCCATAGATTTAATTTTTCTGAAACCAAAATTTTAAAAACGGAAATAAACCAGCAAAAAAGGGAATTTTTAGAAATGTTATTTATCAAAAAAAATGAGGATTCTGTGAATGAGAAATCAGATATAAAAAACTTAAGCAAAATTTATTATAACGTTATTGATTAATTAGTCAATATTTTATTGACTAATACAATTAATAACAATCCTCCCCCCCCCCAACCCCCCCTTTTTCTTTTTCTTCTCCGACAAATAAATCATAAATATAAAACAAAAAATAACTTCTTATCTCGAAAATAACAAAAAATACCAAAGCAGATCCCATACAAATCTATCTTGGCAAATCTCAGTACCGTTTCAACTTCATGTGTTTATGTTTCGTATGGATGTATTTTAGAACGTTTTTAAAGTTTTTAAATGTGGTGTCTTTTTGTAAATATTATGTCATTTTGACCACCCTATCTTTCAATAGGAAATAACCTTTTTATGGTAAGTCAGTCTAATTAACCTATAAAAATGTATGTTTGACTGAAATTCGAAATGTTATTTTAGAATAAAAATTACACTGATGAAGGCAAAAGTGTTGCCGAAACGTTTGAAATAAAAAATATGAGGTAGACTTACTGAATTTTGTTGAACCAAAAAAACCCAAGAAAAATTTATAAAGAATATATTTGAATGGTTCAAGAATCTAGTATATTAGTATATATATATATATATATATATATATATATATATATATATATATATATATATATATATATATATATATATTTTTTTTATTGATCCTTTACTTAGGTTATTTTATGGAACCATTTGACCAAGTGTATTACAATCCTCAACAAATCATAATTTTACCATTGAACGCAATGTTAAAATGAACGATCGTTAAAAAAATAAATTATATCGTCGTTGCCTTGGAAATAATCTATATATAAAAGAAGAAACTGACTGACTGACTGATATATCAACGCACATCCCACACTGCTGGGTCCAGCAACTTGAAATTTTCCACAGAGGTTTTTTATATAACGTAGGCATCCACTAAGGAAGGGTTTTTCAGAATTCAACCTCTAAGGGGGTGAAACAGGGGTTCAAACTTTGTATGGAGAAAAAGTATTAGATGGTCCTGTTAACTCGAAACTTCATAGAAGTGCTCTAAAAAATAAATGTGTAAACCCGTTTTACCTTGGATGAATTCATCCAAGTGTTTTATAGTTTTTAATAAATCAACCCCTAAGGGGGTGATTCAGAAAAAAAATAGCACACAAAAGCTACAAGCAAAGAGGAAGTCTGGCGGATTATGATGTATTTTGTGAGCTCAGGAATGCCTGTAAGGCCCTGGAGCAACAGTGCTATCGGGAATATATTAATAGAGTCAGTCAAAACCTGGTACAGAACCCTTCAGTGTTCTGGAGGCATGTAAACAACTTCGAGAGGCTCCAGGGTTATCTGCATGATATGTTTCTGAATCACAGGATTAGCAACAATAGTGGTGATGCCGCCAATCTCTCTGCATTTCATTTGCGAGACTGAGAGATCCGGGATCCGGTGCATTGTAACTATACTATGGGCACGAAGAAGCTCAAGAGAGTTGATCAGGTGAGGGACGTGGGCGTGCTGCTGGACGACAAATTGCCGTTTACCAGTCACATTGGGTCGTTTGCTTGTAGGGCCTATAGGAGTTTGGGTTGTTGGTTGTATAACGAGATTTAGCAAAAACTTTCCGTGTCAGTGTTCACAGTCTTTTATCGCTCATTTGATAGGTCTGTGTTGGAATATGCAAGCCAAGTATGGTCTCCTTCAGCCAGAACGCATATTGACTTGATAGAGGGCGTACAAAAGAAATTTTTGCGTAGTTGTTCTTTTAAGATGAGAGTTCCATTAACCGATGGCCATCCAAACTATCCATTAATTCTTTCAAGTCTAAGTCTCACGACTCTAGAAAGCAGAAGATTGCAAAGTGATGTATCATTTCTTTATAGATTTTTGATTAGTGGCATCGATTGCAGTTCTCTGCTGAGCCGTCTAAATTTTCGTATTGGCCATTGAACTCGGTTGACAAACTTATTTTATCCAGAATACCATAGAACCAACTATGGCTTGCATAGTCCTATGGCTAGAATGCAGAGCAGCTTTGATCATTTGAATCTCACTATTCATGACATGCACTTGTCTAGTTTTAAATACAGAATTCGGAATGCTTGTCAGGGAATGTGAAAATTATATATATTAAACCAGTTAAGTAGTATGTAGTGAAACTGGTTTCAAATTCTTGTATAGGATAAATTATTGTAAAAATGGTGTAAACCGTTGGAAATAAAATAAATAAATAAATGGGGGTTCAAAGTTTGTAATGGAGTAAAATTGTTATACTGCGGACGAAGTCGCGGGCGAAAGCTACTCTTACATATTACGTGGAAAAAGCTTACAATTTTAGGAGGAACAAAGACGTATTCTTGATTACACGATTGTAGCCGTCTATTCTGCTGCGTTTTCCCTTATAAATCTTGGTGTTGCGGAGTGGACAAATATTATACATCATAAAACACAATCAACGAGAAAAAAAAATCCGGCTTATTTGAATCCAGCATTTCAGCAGGACCCTATGGGGTATATTGATCAATTACATTATCATTCTGTGTCTGTGACTATACAGACTTCATTTTTTTGTTATTTGCTTAACTGAATTAGCCCAATAAAATAAAAAGGCCCATACGAGATTATGTTAAGAGATCGGCACGGATGATTTGTCTATTAATAACTCGTTTTAATAAAAAAACTTTCACGTACATACGTGCTTTTTCCACGGCAACGGCGATAATATGTTAACCTAAGGCGATTTTAAATCAGTGACTAAAAGCCTGACCTAGTCACCTGTATTCATGATCAAACGTCACAAAAATGACGTCACCGAGAAATCTGATTTAAATTCGTTTTCATATTATTCACTGAATGACAGATCACATCAGTGGTAAAACTAACCTCAGTTTATTAAGTACTTATGTTTTATGCTCATTTTTTCTGTCCCGTTGCTTTTTAACTTAGTAGTTTACGTCATTTTGTTCTTTCCGACAAATTTTTGTTTGTTTAGGACACATTTAAGCCTGGTCAAGGTATCGCTGAACTACTGACTTCCATAAAATTAAAGACCTCTACCTCTACCGTTTATCATCCGCATAAGAATATCTCTCGCCTTTTGGAAAAGACAATTTTGTCGGTATTTCTTTCTCTAATTGTTTCCAGCTCGGCTTGCATTGCCACAAAAATGGAAAAACATAAATCAAAACAAACAACCCTTTCGCAAATATAAATATAAAAATTGACATTGACAAAAATGACAGTATATGGGGTTGACCATGCTCGCAATCGTGGTCAGGCAAATAGCAGACTAGGTCAAGACTACCTTCTGTATGACGTCATAAAATCTGATTTGAAATTGTGTAGTCAGGCGTAGTCATGACTAGGTCTCTGATTTAAAATCGCCTTTAGTAAATTGTTGGTTTTGTCGGTAAAATTAAAATATATGTTATGTCAGTTCTGGTAAATTATTATTTACATTCATAATGTTGATATACAAATGCCAAAATCGGTTTGGTGCGTCTTGTTGCAAGACTTGAAGACACAATAAATCAAAATTTAAAAATATCTACTCTGAAACGTTCAAAATATTTGTAAATTTTTTCAAAATAGACGAGATATTCTAAAAGATATGAACCAACAATTATATATTTTTGATAAGCTTATGAAAAACGCAATCGAATGAAAACAAAATATACAGGGTGTCCCGTTTAAAAAATGCAACTTTGGTTTTTATCTTTAGATTGGTTCCTTCTAGAAAAAAATTGACTACGCCACTGGATTCTACGCAAAAAACTATATAATATGATAATAATAATAATCAGTTTTTAACTTACCGATAAGTTAAAAGGCAACTGATATACGAGGGGTGCTTGAAAATGACACATTTTCAAAATCGCCCTGTATCTCCTAAACGAAGGGGGCTATGAAAATTCTGTTTGTAGCATCGTAGGTTTCACGAAAAAGTAGCACAGTATTGCGAAAACCGCAGCTCTCTATCTTTAAAGATAACCGAGATACCCTGCAAAACTAAAAAATTGGACACCCTGGACAGTCATCAGCATTTTCTTAAAGGAAGGCACACAAATCTGAACTTAAACTTGAATTCACAATCATAATTCATAATACTCGTTATAATAATGGCGTAAACCTCACCTCAAAAAGGTGAAAATAGTATCTTTTCCAGAGGTACAACAATATTCAACAAATTACCGTTAGAAATACGAGCTCTAAATCTAAAGGTTTTAAAATTAAAGATTAAGAAAACTAGGGCTGGGCCAATACCACGTTTCAGATACCGATACTGTATCTGAAAGTATCTGAAATTCAGTTATTAACTTTATTTCCAAAACCGACATTTGTAATAATAATGCGTAAAATTAACACAAAGCATTTAGTTTAACAAGTAGAAATTTTTTTACCATCATTTTTAATAAAATCACCACACCTTTTAAAATGTTTGGACAAATTTGAAGTGTTAAACGATCGTTTGTCTTGGCCTCCACGAGAGTAAGATTTTCCACAATAGCTAAAAATTCCTTTTTCGTATTTTTATTAAAATGTTTCCATATATCAGACATTTCTCCTTCACGATAACTAAATACGCATAGATAGGACACAAAAATTTGTTTATAACTCAATCATCAATTATTATCGATAGCTGCTCGAGAATGACAGCGGAGACGGACGATGACAGCCGAGTGTTGAGTATCTGAAATCGGATACTTTTGTATCTGACGTTTTAGGTATCGGCCCCGCTAAACATGTTATATTACAAAAATATTGCATAATATTTTTTCAAAATAACTTTTACAACATTAGCAAATAAATATTGTTCAAATATTGTAACAGCCTTTTGTGCAATTACGAGACAACATTATTTGTGAAACTTTCTTAAAATACAGAAATAACATTATTTTCTTACAGAAAAATTATATACCTACCTAATAAAATTACAACGTTATTTTCATATTTGTGGCAAGTTTTTTTTAATAATATTTCTATTTGTAAGTAAATGCAACATTTTTTTGTTAGTTTGACCCAACATTTCATTTCGCATATTTTATAAATATTTTTAAAACTTTATTATTTTAATTGCATATAATATTACAAAAAGTACTTCTATTTTATCAATTTCATATTTACCGCCTTTAATAAGACTTTCCGCTTCCCCGACCTCGAACTCTGATTGGTGTTTTATTTAACTAATTCTTCGATGGAACATGGAACAGAAACCTAACGTCCATTTTGGTTTTATGCGTTTACCAATGCAGCCCATTACTTTTCTCTGGCGGAAAATACATGAGTGCAGTGAGCAAAATTTATTTTGTTTTTTATCATATTGATAATAAAATGGAATGTGAGTCTCTCAAAAAAAAGGTAAGTCTTCATCTTTTTTTGGCATCTATTTTATTGTGTTGTTTGTTTCGGAGATTTAGGATCGACCACTCCGGTCTTAAAAATGGCGACTCTATTCAACGTTGAAAATTTCATCTCTGAACCGAAGTTAATAAGTAATTTTAGGTAGATATTAGAATTTAATTGTGCTGAAAGTCCTAAATTTTTGCATTGGGATTATCACTTCGATGCCCTCAGAGCATAAATTCCATTTTCTAGATCATTTTACAAAAAAAAAGAATTGAATAGCCACGAAAGTGTAAGGATTTAGATTCTGTATTTTCTAAAATAAATGCAATTGTTTTTCTAAAGAATTATGGTCAAATTAGGTATTTAAATGTACCAAAAATACAATTTTTAAGAAACAAATTTAAATTTTATTTTAGAAACTACAGAAGTTAAATCCAGATTTTCCGCGTTACTAAATTTGGTAATTATTTAGATTAGTGGAAATTGCGAATTTTTTCATGAAATTTTGCACAGATCCTAATTTTGGGTCGTAGAACACGAATCCGAAGTCAGTTTTTGGCGGTCTCGTAAAAATTTTTTTTTTTTGCTCGCCCAACCTGAGCAAAAAGGTGGTCAGGTTTGCTCAGTTTTGATTGATATAGATATATATGTATCTATATCAATCAAAACTGAGCAAACCTGACCACCTTTTTGCTCACCTAACAAATTTAAAGAAATTCATTGAAAAAGCTAACCTAAAAGTTTAAAAAAAATTTTACGAGACCGCCAAAAACTGACGTCGGATTCGTGTTCTACGACCCAAAATTAGGGTCTGTGCAAAATTTCATGAAAAAATTCGCAATTTCCACTAATCTAAATAATTACCCTAAATTTTTATGCCCTCAGGGCATGATAAATAATAAAATTTTGAATTAAGTACGTACTCTTTATTTATTTTTGTACGATTGTTGTAAAGAATCCTGACTAAGTTTAAAAGTTATACAGGATGTTCCCATCGCAGGGACTTCCTGGATGGGGTTAACTACCACAAATGAATCTAATTTTTAATTTTTCGACAAAAAGTTATTCGTATAAACATTTTTAAAGCTTTTAAAAAAATGCTATTTATGTAAAAAAAATTAGTTTCTATATACAGAGAGGTCAAAAACTTCAAGAATATAAACTTGACCTATGTAGGAGTAAACTACCTTTATTTTTCATTTTAAAGAAAAATTACACTAGAAAAAGTTGCTTAGAACTTTTCCTGTTTTTAGGTCCATTTTATATTTAAAACTTGGTGTTTTTTTTTCAGATTTACAAGAATGTAAAATTGTTAACTTGAAGGAAGATAAAATTGAATTACTGGTGGAGATGGCAGTTGAAACTCACGCTACATTAAAAATTATTTTACATAAAATAAATTCTCTGGAAGAAAGCGTTGAGCCTGTCGAGGATTTTTCAGGCATTTTTCCGCAAAAAGTATACAGGCTATGCTCAATATTGAAGAATCTTTACAAACAAATTCGGAACTAATAATAAAGTTGGTGAGTTTTTCCACTTGCTTGCATTAATTATAGGTTAAAATACATTTTCCAGCAAAAACGAACAGAACGCCAGAAATAGTAACTTCGTAGTTTTTGCTTTGGGTAAGAAAATAACAAAAAAACTTTCTTGCTCAAAATTTACAAAGTAGAATATAAAAATAAAAAAAATAAATTGTCACACAAGTAAAAACAATAAATTGCCCATTTTAAGGCAATGCTATAGGGACAATGAAATTATTAAATCAGCTGTTTGTCTTTCAGTTTAACAGACACTTGGGTGGCCTTAACACAAAGAACCACATAAGAAGAATGATGACTGTTGTTTTCATCAATTCGGTGGGGACTATAATTTCTTGGACGGGGCAAAAGCCGAGAAGAACAAAATTTTTGCATTACTAACACAATGAGACGTAAGTTAATTAATATTTCATAAAAATATCCACACAGCATTAGAGTAATAAAATTTGATTTACTTCTGCTTAAACTGAAATTTAAAGAAAATCTTTGGCAGGAAAATACAATATTTATGCACCATGCATAAAGTAAAAAGTACCTACATTTTACATTTTAAATGTATTTAAAGTAATAAGCAGAAGTAGTTGTCAAAACTACTTGCAAGTATTAAGATTGTACTTAAAATCAAGCATTTCAAGCACGAGTATTAAGTAAATACTTTTTAATATTTACAGTTTTTAATTTTTACTTACTTAGGTACAAAAAATACTTTAAAGTAGGTACTAAATGTAGTTAATTAGTGTGTAAATACTTTAAGTATGCATTAAAGTAAAACGAACAATTTAAGGTATCTCAAATTTGGCATATAGTCTTCACTTGTTAAATATTTCTAAATACTTAACGAATTCAAAAGTATTTAATGTGCAGTGACCCCCTAATTTCACCGTTGTGTTTATATTAAGCAAATAGCTATCGTTGAAATGCTTGGCGTCTTAAAAATACTGGTTAAAATGTATGTAATTCTTTATCAGTGACCACGTCTTAACTATGTTACCCCCATTTGTAAACGTTGCTTTTTATCCCCACATACATCCTAACTAAAAATATTAATATTGAATGGCACACTGTTGCCATGTGGTGACCTACTCGAGCTTAGTTGCCGATTTAAGTCGTCTGTTATGTAGATGCCATCATGGGCACCCGCAGGGAGGGGCCAGGGGGGGCCGTGGCCCCCCTGAGCTTGTGAGATTGTCATACTTTTTAATTATTAGTAGTAAAATCTTTAAAAATATATTCCTTTTTTTCATTTTGCCCCCCCTGAGAAAAAAGTCTGCGGGCGCTCATGGATGACATGTTTATGCCCTTATTGTTTTGTAATTATTTTAGGAGCTAGTCAGAAGCTATTTCCAGCACTGACTGACAAATAATTTGAGAAAGTTGTAGCTGAATGGTTACGATTCTCCAGACAAAGAAAAGAAAGGGAAAAAATAATTTTTCTGTTTGTGATTACATATATTCATAAATATATTTTGCAAATTTAATGTTTGTTTAATATGAGATTTTTGGCCTAAAAGTTTAAACTAATAACTAATATAGAAACAGAAAAAATATAGGACTTTATGTTTACAGTAAATTCAGTCGCTCCAAAAAGATTTGTGGCCTGCAGTTTTCTGGTAAAGGTAAACATTGGTGACTAACTTTTAATTTTTAATTAACATTTTATTTTTCTTTGTTTATAATTTGCCTGCATGTTACAACTCTGAATCAAATTTTATTTATGTGAATAAGAGTGTGCCAATTAAATTTTTTATGTACAGGGATTTGGATTCAGAATTGCACTACAGCAGTAACTTTTGATTTAAGAAAAAGAGTCAATATGCAGTGTCCAAAAATGTTGCACATATTTGAAAAAAGTAATAATTAGGACACTAAATATTTTTAACAAGATTTATTGATGTCAAAACGTTTGGAAAATATATGAAAAATAACGCTGTCTAAATATTTTTTCTTTAGTTGCTGGCACCTCCAACTTTAACCTGAAATACACGCTGAATCACATCCGCCGGTATGTCCTTAATTTTTCGGTGATTCGTTCTCTTGACTGATGGTGTATCTTAGCTAGCGGAATAATACACACATTTTCTTGGCGGTAACCCCACAAAAAGAAAGGTTAAATCTGGACCTTTTAAAGGCCAGTTGATTTCGCCCCTTTTAAATATAACCTTGTGATGTTACAGAGCAGTCTATGATAAATTTGGAAGAGCCAGCGTTGAGAGGGAAGACATTTAGACAATAATAATAAATCTTGTTAAAAATGTTAAAGAATCCCAATTATTATTTTCAAATATGCACAATATTTCGGGACACGTATCATCTTAAAAATGGGATGGCGAATGCGCGAAAATGTATCAGCTACAATATTAAAAAAATATTGGGCTCAAAAAAAAAGCTACATACTATCTACATAAAACAAACATTTCGTACATGAGCTTAAGTAATATATTGTCAAAGTACCTTATGAAATATTACTCTCATCAAGATAAAAGTTATAACAAAATAATATTGGAAAGATTACTTGTACACAATGTAAAAAAGACATAGATTTAAATGTTTTATTAATGTTGCACGGATGCAAGATGTTGCATTGTAACATCAAAAAGCGGGACATAAGAGGTGAACTACATATTACGTTAATGTTGCATAAATATTTCTCAGAATGTAACATTGTTAGTTTTTAATATTGCTGAAATATTCATACAACCTTTTTTTGTTTAGCGGGGCAGGTATAGGAAATTAGTAAGTATGTACATATCGGCCGATATCAGATACTAGGTATCGGTATCGGCCCAACCCTAAAGAAAATATTTGAGTAATGTTTTATTCTTCATTGTATAAATAAACCATAGTATTTTGTGCAAATTTTTTACAAGTCTCCATAAATTGTTCTTTCTTGATAGAGTGGCCGTGGGGCTCTTGCCCTGTTGTATACCATGTACATATGTTGAATAATGTATAAAGGATAAATCCGCATAGAATTTTGTATTCTATGTGTATGTTGTATTATGGAGTAATGTCTCCGAAAATACCAAAAAGTCGAAGGCATTCGTATGGGGACAATTTAAAATCACAAGGCATTCTTCAACCAGTTCCATCAGGCCATATCTACAGTTAGATGAGGAGCACCACAAAGAAAATGAGAGGTGAAAAATCAAATTGCTCAATAAATATTTGCTTCTATAGTGCTTGCATTAGTTTTATTCAGGTCTAAAACCATTCGTGCATTTAAAATTATCTGAAAATTTTGCTTCCAAATTTGGTGGTCTAACTAAAGAAACAGCTATTTACCCTAACAAGGCACTTTTAGGGAAATGATAAAAATGCATTCTAGCTGTTTCTAGGCAACAAATCTAGCACTTATATACAGCAAATTTTAATGAGGATGTTTTACATAAACAGGGTGTCCAAGAATTTTTTAACCAGCAATATCTCAGTTATTAAAAAAGCTAAAAAGTGATCTAAGCGGGGTTGGTTAGGATATCGAATGGACTTCCACAAGATATCCTCAAAACCATTTTTCATTTTGTCAACCCCCGAAAATTCACCTCCACCCCTAACGTTTCAAATTAGACCCCCAATTTTTTTCACAAAAATATAAATCTTACTTTGTTTTATATCTGGTAACAAACTAACTTATTTGGGATATATTCCTATCTTTTATAAAAATATCAGGAAACGAATAAGAAAATGTTTTTTAAAAGTATTGTGTCCCACTTTTATTTTTATGACAAATAATAATCTAAGCAATTTTCTTTTATACTAACCTAAAATTAACATTTTCAAAGAGACAAGGAGGTTAATGTTGTGAAATGAAAGGATTCTATTTTTGCAGAAAAAATAGGGGGTGCCATTTGGAAATAAAAGGCTGAGAGTAAATTTTTAGGGGTTGAAACAGTAAAAAATATTTTGAAGGCATCATGTGAAAGTCCATTCAAGATCCTAAAAAATACCGCTTTGTTAATTTTTATAGTGTTTCCAGTAACGGAGATATCGTTTGTTAAGAAACTTTTGGGCCACCCTGTATACCCAATAGAGAACCCCTCGATTGAGAATCCACCATTGTGTTTGTTAATTATGTTATGACATAATATAGGAGATACTGCCACTAAAATCCCATTAAAAACTATCTTAAATAAGTAAATATTTTTCAAACAGGGAAATTAACCAGATTTGAAATACAATTATGTATATATAGACAATTTTTTTGCCATTTGGTACTCTTTAATTTTTGTTTTAAGAATACTCAGGGTAAAAATCTTAAAAAAGTACCTCACATGTTTCGTTATGCAACCGACATTGTTTACGCTGTAATCTTAAAGGTATGGTTTCGCTGAATGCGTCTGGCGGCAGCGTCCGACGGTAACCTCCGGCGGTAACGACTGGCGGTCGCGTCTGTGTGTTTTTGCTAAAAGCGTTGGCATTTTGGCGCTTGTTTAGAAACGACAGTTAAGTGCAGTATCTCGTACAGTAGATGGATAAAAAAGAACTCGCTGCTGTACTCTTAATTAAAGATGACGAAGAAGAAGAGGAACTGGCTTTACAGAGAAAAAAGCGTCAAAAAGTTGATCCCATTTTTAAAGCAAGATGAGCATCAAAAAGGGCGGGATACCTTCTAACTTCTTTAATTAGTAATTCGTCTTCATTTGCAGTAAATTGTGGAGCCATGATGTAAAAAAAAAGCAGTGAACACCGAAAAATGCGTTTACAGACTTAAAACAATTACCTAAACTGTACCGATCGCGCGACCGTCGGCGGCTAGACTGCTACTATGAGCAGTCGAGACAGGGACCAGTGTGGCCAGATTTTGGTCAATGCTTGTCGCAAAATTTTCTGTTCCATGTCGCCCAAAATCGCAGTGTTGCCGGTGCCTCGAAAAATTAAAAAGAAAATCAAAACAGCATTTTTGATTTTTTAAATTTGCACAGGTTTGATGTGATGTGACGTCACTAACAAGTTGTGAAGTCATTATTCGTGAGTATTGAATCATAAATGTATCATGATTTTTGAATGCAAAAATAATGGCGACCCTTAATTTTACACCTTGATTCTGCCAAAATTCGCAGTAACATTTTTTAATGTTGTTTATTCACGTTTTAAAAAAAAAATTGGAAAATGTTCCACTTAATTTCATTGCCTGCAAAGAAAAAGGCTTCTTTAATACATTTGTAAGTCTAAAATAAACAAAACCAAAAAAGAACACGATGTTGTATAATCTATGATAAAATTATAAGTATAACCACAGAACAATAATAGGTTTGGTAAGTTTAACCAAAGTTTAACTTCCAGCCACAACCTAAAACCTGTTCTAGCTGCGGACACGGCGCCGTGAGCTAAATAAATTTTATTGTATATACGATACGACTTGAACGACAGCGTCCAACGTTTTATTCGGCGCGCAGACCTTGTTCCATGGATTTATTAGGACTGGATACGGGATGAGTTCACATTCTTGGAAGCCAAAACAAACCATTCTATACGACACTGTAAACACAATTTGTAAACATTTGCCACATCTTATTTTACCTTGTATTTTTGTATAAAAAATACGTTAGAAGCATCACAAGAAAAGTAATAAAAGCCCTAAAATATTTAATTTTTCTGCTAAATAATAATAAATTTAAGTTAAAAACGTTTTATTATTTATAGGTTATGTAATTAAGTTATGTTCTTTCTAAAGGTGTTTATTTAAAGTCGCTCCGAGTCATTTATAAATCTATACGTCGCAGTTTTTCTTTTCTAGTTCATTAGACAAAGACGTACGTGTAACCGAGTGTTCAAACCGAGGTCAGCCGTGTTCCTAAACAACCAGCCAGACAGCAACACTTCTGGGCTGCGTTCGATATCATCGCCGGGTGACACACCGGTGTGATTTTTCAACCTGAGCTCCAACACTCCAATGCTATTTTATCTCTTTCTACTACCATTCTTGATTCAACTACGTAGTAATTCGTATTCTTGTCTATGTTCGTAGTTCGTAAACTGTTCCCCCAAGAGAATAACAAAAACAAAAACAAACAACAAAATATAAGGCTTCACGTTCGATACGCTCACAGTATACAGATATCGAATCCTATTATAATAAATCCATGCCTTGTTCGATATTTGCCTCGGTGACACTAGATTTTTGAAGCTCGTTAAGCGCACTTTTTAAATGAAATAGACCTGTAATTTCTATAAAACACAGGAGAAATATCGCCGATAAAATCGCCATGTATTTTAAATTGTAGCCCAAAAATCGCTTTGCGATTTTCTTAAAAAATCTGTCGCAAAACTTGGCGAAAAGTAGCCCAAATTGCGATAAATCGCCCAATCTGGCCACACTGACAGGGACGCGCGCGTTCGGACGTCGGGCCGCGCGGCTCGGACGCATAAATGAAAATAGCGCCATATAAAATATAGTAAAGCAGTACGCTACCGCTAGCGGTTACCGCCGGACGCTACCGCCAGACGCACAAGTAAAAATATACCTTTAGAAATAACATTTTTGGGGTATACAAAAAAAATCGGTTTCACACTTTGTGCAACGCGAGGCGTCCAGACCTGATTTATAAAAAAACTGGCTATTTTTAGAGTCCTTTGTAAGTAGGAAAATCGAAGAGCGTAGTTAATGGGGTTATGTATATTTATTTTACTATACTCTTAATTATGAGTGTATTTTTTGTTAATAAATTATGTTTATTTAAACACTGAGATCGACAAACAATGATCAACAACACATAAGATTATGATCTATGTACGTAGTGCGATCCATGCATTCTTAACAACATAAAAGAAAAAGTCGGAATGAAACAAAACTACTATGGTTTTCCAATAAAGTTTCCCTTTATTTCCACACATTTTTCACAACGTGTAAGTAAAGCCTGTAAGCTGTAAGCACTGTAAAAGTACTCTTGATCTTTAGGGTTAAAATCGTCGTTAACAGGTTGTTTAATTTCATTATCGGTGTTAAATAGAAATATTTAACAATCTTCTGATTTCAATGTGGAAAATAAAAAATAGTCAGACGGAGCCAAGTCAGGGCTGTAAGGGGGATGATCAATTTCTGTGAAGCCACACTATCGCTATTTCTTTTGCCTTCATCCGTCGATCGCTCAGAACAATATTTTCCACAAACTGAATACTTTCTGGTTAGTCACCTTTACGTAGATCATCTAACGGTTCTCGTCCCAAGCGGATCAACTTGGGCTAGTTTTTTTTATTGTTGCAAATGATGGAAAGGAGTCTTCGTAAACAGCGTCCATTTGGTTTTTAATCTCTGTTAGTGACACGCTTTGGTTAAAAACTTTTTTACTGTCCGATATTCAATTTTCGACATTTTCGCCAAGCACTTGACTACGTCTTTCTACACAAATAAACTATTTAGCGTAGAATTGAAAGTTTATATATCACCTAATGAGGGTAATCTCTACCTAATGAGAATAAAATCCTAAGAAATATGACCTTTTTTTCTATTCAATTAGAATACATGGACCGCGCTACGTACCTGTTATTTTATTCTGTATCACCCCCCATTTCGGGTTGAAAAGAAGAAAGTAGCGATTTTTGAATTTTCCCTTTGTTTGTGTTAAACCCTACAACCCGAATTTCAGTATTCTAAGGCCACGGGAAGTATCCTAGAATTTTGATCAGTCATTAAGTCAGTTTAAAAATTACTCATTTTGGATTTGATTAACTGAAGGTACAAGAGATAGAAACATAACATTAAGCAGTTTATTTAAGCTTGCAAACCTTTCTACAGAAAATAAATTTGAGCCGTATAATCTTTTCCAGTGCAGAGATGTAGGAGGAAGCCCAAAAGTACGCAGAGTTGCTTCCAGAAAAAGGTCTCCGGTACTGCGGCTCAGTGGCGTAGCTAGGTGACACCCGGGGCGGCTATCAATGGTGTCACCCCATGGTAGGGTACGAAGACCAAAAAAAATGCGCCGCAGGCGAAAATTTTTTGGGTGCCACGCCCAAACTAACCCGTTTGGGTTACTTTTGGCGGCAAAATTTCTATTTTATCATTACATTTTTATTGATACTCCTGGATTTTTAAATAAGAAAAATTTAAAATAGATAATTTTTTAAAAATAATTATTAGAGTTCTACAATTAAAACAAATCTCTCGGTATAAAATTTTACAAGTAGATAAAAATTCTTGCTTGAAACATTAACAAACTTTTATTCATAAACTAGTATGTATAAAGTTTGGCAAATCAGTCTGAGACAGAGACGAAAGGGAGAAATGCCACAAAAAATGGCTAGGCCATTCTAATAAATTCTACGAAAAGGGGTGTGCTTATTATTTTTGGCCGAATAAAAGGTAACAAATAAATATAACAAAAATATTGACTATAAATTTACTTAAATATTTAACAAAACCTTTTAACAATGAAAACAATGGCCTCTTCATAACAGACCCTATAAACATTGGCAATCACTTCTCGCGTTTGACTTTTTATCGTTTGATCCATGATGAATACCTAATTACGCCGCGCCGCCAATGGAGGAATATCCAAGACGCTTGCTATCGTCACTCGCTCTCAGTACATTTCTGATCAGTCATCATTTCTTTTACCATAAGTGGATTCATTAACCAACCATTATTTGACTGGTCTGCATTACGTTTTGGTATTAATATTGGCTAGATTTATTGAATTTTGGAGAGTTTTGCAAATCGACTTTTTTAAGCTCGCACAAACGTGCATTTTTTTTATATTTTAATTTTAATGGACTTATCCAGCAAATTTTTTTTTATTTCATAATACAAAAGTGCTTCATTTGAAAAGCTTATCTCCAAAATATTAGAATTATTTTTGATGGAATTCACCCCCAAAATAGCGGTCAAACATCGCTCATTATGAAACGGGACGATGGCGTCTGGTGACATAGTCCCACGATGAGCAATAAACATTGGCACCCCTGCAAAGATTTGGCAATGAACTTTGTCAAAATGACACTTCCCTTTAGGGGATCATGGCGGTGTTGTATTGGCTTTATCGCATTGCCCGTTACATTCAGTTGTTTTTCGTGGGATGACGTCAAGCTGGAAACTGAATGTTTTCAATTTTGTCGAATTTTAAACCTTAATATTTTAGTTATATCCGTCCAACAGACGTAATTTTTTGTGTGTTTTTCGATTGACTGATTGTGCAATAATATTAACATATTTATTGAAAACGCGAAATAACTAAACAAGCCCATTGCCCTCGAATGTGCGATTTTTGTTGTATTGTTATAATTTTGATTTTGGTTTGATGCGGGCGTCACTCCTTAAGGAGTGTCACCCGGGGCAGGCTATTGTATTGTTATAATTTTGATTTTTGTTTGATGCGAGTGTCACTCCTTAAAGGGTGCCACCCGGGGCAGGCTATTGTATTGTTATAATTATGATTTTTGTTTGATGCGGGTGTCACTCCTTAAAGGGTGTCACCCGGGGCAGGCTCTTGTATTGTTATAATTTTGATTTTCGTTTGATGCGGGTGTCACTCCTTAAAGGGTGTCACCCGGGGCAGGCTATTGTATTGTTATAATTTCGATTTTCGTTTGATGCGGGTGTCACTCCTTAAAGGGTGTCACCCGGGGCAGGCTATTGTATTCTTATAATTTCGATTTTTGCTTGATGCGGGTGTCACTCCTCAAAGGGTGTCACCCGGGACAGGCTATTGTATTGTTATAATTTTGAATTTTGTTTGATGCGGGTGTCACCCCTTAAAGGGTATCACCCGGGGCGCCCCCCCCCCCGCCGCACCCCCCCCCCCCCCCTAGCTACGCCACTGCTGCGGCTAGAACTTGGCGATATTTCCAGGAAAATCTAAATATATAATAGGTTTATATTAGATTAGCTAAAATAATAAAAAAACCTAAATATTTAAAAATATGAATTAATAAAATTTATGAAATGATTTTAAATATTTACTTCTACCCTCTTCCTACGATCGTTTCGGACTAGTTGAGTCTGCTCAGTTATGGGCAAAAGATTAGTTGTTTTAGATAAATCAAGCATTAGAATAGTTGAAAACATTGTTGTCATACCGTTTACGTGGGTCGAAAAGGTAACCAGTATTTTAACGTGGCGCATCCATCATAGGTTAGTTTAGTAACAAGTCTTTGAAGCGACAACTTAGTTAAATTTTTGTGACAATCACCGCCATATTTTCATCGTTATAATATTATAATATAGTCTGTAGAAGAACTTTATTAATTCACAAAGAATAAAACTATTTTTTTATGGTTTTAGGCTAAAAAACTTGGTGGGCTAGATATTTTAGTTTCGAATGCTGCTGTCAATCCCGAAGTTGGAGGTGTTCTTGATGTAAGTTGTTTTAGTGATTTTGGTTCAGCAATGCAAAGTGATTTTAATTTCAGTGTTCAGAAGGTTCTTGGGATAAAATTTTTGATGTCAATGTCAAATCATCTTTTTTGTTGGCAAAAGAAGCTCTTCCCTTACTGAGAGAAAGCAAGGCTGGTAGAATAATTTTTATTTCTTCGATTGCTGGATTTCAACCATTTAATGTAAGTTGATACATAGTTGCTGATATGCAGTATGTACTACCAAAGATTATAGCTATACATGTCTTTGGTACTACCTACTGTAAATGAAAATATCTAGATAAATTTAATAGGTAAATCAGAAGAACACAGTGGTAATTCTTTTTTCCCTTTGAAATTAAAATTTCGAGATACCTATAGGTTATATTGGATTGCTATTTATTTGCTCAAACATTAAGGAATTAAGCACTTACGTTCAGATTAACTAAGAAGGTTTAGGATTTAGTACTGGTTTAAATTAAGGTTAGACGATCAGTTATGTTTTGACAGGTTTTTGTGTTGTCGTTGTTAATAAGTCGTCATTAAAAACTTAAGAATTATTCTGATATTTCAGCGATTTGCTGACCACATAATATTCTTCTTGGAACGGGTTGCTAGAATGAATTTAGTACTATTATTGTCGAAAGTACATACTAAAATTGCCATTTTCTTTGTAAATTTGCGAAAAATCTCAGAAACAAATTCACAGTATAAAACTTAGTTGTCTTATTCTTACATGTATCAGTTTAAATTTAAAACTTTTGGTTGTCAAATTAGACCGGACTAGCGTTGGAGAATCTGGACGTAAGTATCTAATTTTTGATATATTTGAGTTTAACAATACGTTTTAATAAAAGTGCTTTTAAAAGAGAACCAGTGACATTCAACAAGGCGTCCAACTATCCACCAATAACAATTGTTTCAATCGGTTCAGGAGTTTCTGACCCTGAGTAATCCTATCATATGCCAGGCGAGTAACGCCAAGGGTTAGAATTAATATGTGACACTCAGAAAAGTCTAAGCTCTAAGGTCTAAGGTATCGATTAGTGTAAGAATATTTTTAAATTGATCCAGTAGTTTCCGAGAGAAACCCAAACAAAATTTACTTCTCCAAGAATAAGGTTGAAAAACAGGTCAGAATCAGATATTTTCTTTTAGTAAGTAATAATAATAAATGCTGTATGTCGTTTTTTAGCTATTAGGCGCTTATTCTGTCAGCAAAACTGCTCTTCTAGGATTAGTAAAAGCAGCTGCTGTACAATTAGCGCCAGAAAATATAACTGTGAATTCAATTTGCCCTGGAATGGTTGAAACGAAATTTTCAAGTGCTGTAAGTCTACCTAGATATAATTTGTTGATAGTAGATGATATATAATTTATAAAAAATATGTATAACATGTTTTATATTGTTTTTTCAGTTAACCCAGGAAGGTGCAGCTAGGGAGACAGCACTTTTACAAATACCAGTGGGACGGTGAGGTTTTATATTTTGTTTAACCTGTATATATTTTTTACTTAGACACAAGAAACCTTAAGGACCCGGAATTTGCTGTTTTACACTAATGATGTATTTCAATCATGGAGAAATCTCTCTGTTACCATTTTAAACAGCAGATCTTGTTTAATCGCAAAGTTCTATATCAACGGTATTTAGAGAAATATGTGAGTGAATAAAATTCACTATTATGTAGCTTTTTTCTGGTTATAAAAGAGTATGGAGCTGGTTACTCAATAGAACATTGCTATTAAACCAGGCCTAGTGTGTAAAATCGTAACAAATTTTTACATAGTCAAAATTTTAACTGAAAAATTTCAAAAAATCAGCAAATGCCCGGTCGTTAATATCATTATATTTTGATAAGAAAAGAAATTCTTGACGTGGGTAGGATAAATTAACGTCTGTCGCTAAAATATAAATCCATTTAACTGGCATGTTCGCTCATTGTAGTTGTCACAATCACAGCAAGAAATGCTCTGGTTTAACAGGAACTGTACCTAGGACTGACATTGCTTTATTGCAAATGGAGTGTGCACAAATCATGTAGTACTACTATTACTACTTAAAACCATTAAATTACATTTCTGACTTGGTTATGGGATGGGTATGGACGAAAATAGAATTAATATCCGCGGTCGTGGGGAACAATAATAATTGGTGAAACTAAGTAAATAATTAACATTTACAGCCTGTTGCACAAACCTTTTAATCAGGTAATAAGTTTAATTGACGTTTAGAATCATCTTTGACAATGACATAAATATAAGTGCTGTCACATTACAAGTGTCCATTTAGTTTAATTCTTGATTAAATTGTTTGTGCAACTGGACGTTAGTCGATTTTCTGTCGCCGTGCAAACTAAACCTTCACTAGTTTGGTTTGCAAAACATTTATTTTACTTTGAAGCTGTGAAAAATTTTGAAAATTTTGATTTTGTTCTATCCAAAATTTTTCATAGTTAATAAACTGAAATCATTTTTTAAATATGTAGAATATGAGTGTTAGAGACTGAGGGAAGCCGATCTCTTTTTTTGTTATTTTAAAGAAAATTATGCTTAACAGTGACATTATAAAAACTATGCAAGTCAGCCTGCAGTTACAAGTATTTTAGAACATGATGCAGTTCTAACATCCTTGTGTGAATTCTTGTAAATTTTTAATCTCAAATGACATGTAAGCAATTAGTGGCGACGCCAGGGGTGGCCGGGTCAACCCTATAACGGTTTTTCTTTTTACTATTCTATTTAAGTATCATAGTGGTCAATAGTGGGTAGTGAGCTTTTATACAGAATGATCCAAAAGTAATGGGACACACAGTAATGGTAGATTTCTGGCATCAAAATATTACGATTTAGCCAAACTTGTTATATCAGAAAGCTGATATTAACAGAGATACAGGGTGTTAGCGCGAGAATTTTAATTTTGAGTTTCTCCAGTATTTTACAAAACTTTTCACATTTTACCGTAAAGATTGTTTTAGTGAGGTTTCTGAGGGCGTGAAAAAATAATCTGGCCTCAATTTTACTGTAGCGGATAGATGGCGCTATACGTGCGGCACACCATGCTGTAAAAACGCTTAAACTTTTTGTTAGTAGATGTATGGGATTTTTATTGCAAACTATTATTCTCTTATCGTTAAAAGCCACAATGGCAAAACTTCATTTTTTGTCAAAATCTGCTAAAACTCATATAAATCATCGATGAAATTACATTTCCTGAAATACACCTATTATGGTAAATAACGCCCCCACTAATTTGAAGAATATGCTGCATCCGATGCTAAAATAGAAAATATTTCGAAAATGGGTAACTTTTGCGTCATTCACAAAGTATGTCTTTCCTATCAATCTATGCATGGGAAATAATATTTTTTCAGACAAGCTGTCATTGTTGATTTTGTATTCAGTTTAAGAATCGTGATAATTTGTAGTCAGTAAAGGGATTATTGTGACATTGACAGTAAAAAGGTGTTTGTTAAATAAAAGGTTGGACAACCGAAAGTGGGTTCAGTATTTCTGCCGTCCGGCACAAAATCAACTTTCGGTTTCAGATTTAACGAGTTTTGCAAAATTGTAATATTTTATGCCCTAAATCATCTGTTGCTGTATGTCCCATTACATTTGGACCACCCTGTATATATTATTTCAGTACTTAGCATTAAGAAAGAAATAATCAACAAAACTGACCTGAATAACGCCGTACTCGAGCTTGCGCACAACCATAAAATAATTTTGCTAACATAGAATCTACATAATTAACTTGTATTATTTTTTGTTAAGTTTGACATTTTTACAGCTGCCTCCAAAAGTAATTTTTTTTTCATATCCTGTATTCCTACATAGCCACAGATTTTTTTTAGATTATTCTAAAAGCTTTATAGCCGCGACAGTGCCTTCATTTGTATCTTTAAGCAGATAGGTAATTTTGAAGTTATTAGAGTTAAAAAATATGTATTATTTTAGATTTGCTTGGGTTTTAAGGATTTCTTTTTAAAAGTTTAGTTGCGTTGAAATTTATTTACAGATCAATGAGCCTAAAGCCTTAAAGATTATACATAATTTTTTCATAGCCGTTTCTTACAAGAAAACACTACAAAGAAAATATTTTCGTTTCTTTTATGCTTTATAGTCGTGATTTCCCTCAAAAATTCTGGTCCCCCTTAGCCACCCCTTTGCGAAAAGCTTGAGTTGCCACTACAAGCGGTACATACCCTAAGGACGGAGTCTTATGAAAAGAGACGGACTGTTTTTATTGTTGCACAAAACTAAAAAAATATTGTCTTTTAACATAAACTTTTCTTGGTTTTAAAGGTTATGATCCGGAGAATAATATAAAGCAATAAATTCCCGAAAAATTTACTAATTGTTAATTAAGATACTAGATACTACTAATACATGTCCTAAATGTAGTGGACATAATTTGATACCTACATTTAGGCCATGTAGTCAGTCCTTAAGAATTAGTAAGTTTTTCGGGATTATATTGCTTTAAATTATTCTTTGTATATTACATTAACCCTTGGAATCAACAAAAACTTACATTAACAGGAATCGTTTTTTTTTTAATTTTGCTTCATAATAAAAAAATACTTTCTTTTTAAAAGGTCACATATGTTATATGCAATTAAATTAAAAATGTTAATGAAAATTACAATATAAATTCCTGAATTGTTTTTAGATTTATTATTAAAAGCGATTAAAAATTAACAAGTTTAATTAAAACAACTACAATAAACTAAATATAAACGATGAGATCTTAAATCAAACTGTTCTCAATATAAATTCTTCATTCTTATATAACATGTGCAAGCTTAAATGTTAAAATTTTTTCTTCAAGATTTGCTCAACCTCATGACATCAGCGGGTCCGTAGCATTTTTGGCGTCTGATGATGGGGCGTATGTTACCGGAGAAAATATTGCTATTGCTGGAGGTATGGCTTCTAGATTGTAAATTTTTTATTCGTTTTTTTATAGAGGTTTTTAAGGGCTGTTTTTATTGGCATAAGTGAGGAGCTAGTGAGATTTTTAAAATGCAAAAAATTTAATACCGACTGAGCTTAATAGTTAAGAGTAGCATTCAGCCTCAGATTACTACTATTTTGTTTTTACCATTGTTTTTGCTGAACTATTTGTTATAAATACCGTTGCCTTTTCAGTCAGTATATAAGTAATGAGGCCTAAATACTGCTCTTAACAATCTCTGTTGTAGATTGGTTGTAAAAATATTTATTTTTGTTTAATTTTCATAATCGAAATATTGTGTGTAGAATAATTGTCTAGTCTAGATATGTGAATTTTAGAGACCGCAGTTATTTGTAACAAATTTTATTCTTCTATTATTTTAATATGTTATATTTAATTAAGCCAAACTTTTAGGAAATATCTAAAAAGGAATAATCTTATACATTGTACAGGCAAAGACAAAAGCCCTTTCATTATTAATTACCATGCCAATTGAGATATCCTCGCGAAATTTTGAAAGGATAAATAAATGGCATAGTACACTTTTAAAACACAAATGGATGAGATATTCAAAATACACTAAAAAGCAAAAAAGGGGCCCCATCAAAATTTGTTAAAATAGGGGGTATATATCAGTCAACTACATTGAAAATTGGAGTGCCTTTTGACAAAATGGTTTTGTTTACTTTTTTCTGTAAAAATGTCAAAATATGGCAAATTAAGTTCACAGCATGACCTTTTCTTTCTATTTTAATTATGTTTGAAACATTGTCAAATATTTGCCAAGAAATGCAAGGTTATACAATACTACCCTTTGTCACATCTGAAAGTTTCTTAGTCCTTATTTTTCATATATTATACCTCATGGTGGGATTCGAAAAGTGAAGTCAGTTTCAAGGAGGCTACGTTGTTTTTTTGCTTTTCAGTGTACCATGTTGATCCTTCTTCAAATAAAAAGGGACACTGTCTGTATGACAACTTATAACAAAGCCCTAATCTAAACTAAATCCGTTCCTAGAATTGGAAGCTTTAGATACGGTACTACTTTATCTGTACACTTAAAGAACCGCTTCAAAATTTAGCGCCCAGCATCATTTTGATAATTCTGATCTATTATATTTTGTGTAAAAAGCAGTGTTTGATTCATTATTTGATTCCTTGAAATGTTGGTACGGTATCTGAGTTGGTGTGGAAATTAGCAATAGTAAGGCGTAGCCTATTTGTACACATCGACTATTTATCTGATTTTGGAGCCGGACAGTACCAAATTACATTGATTGATATGACCAGAATCGCATCACGATCCGTTCATGTAAAATTATGTAAATCAATGTAATTTTGTACTGACCCATTTCGATAAATTGTCCATGTGTTTAGAAATAAAGTGTTTGTACAAATACCAGAATTATCGGATGTCGGAGTCGGACACTACCATTACACTAATTTATATGAGCAGTGTGTACACTGGTGGCGCGATGGTCTGTCAGTACGCTGACGATACGTCGGTGATAACTGCCGATCCGTCGCTGGGGCGGGTTTCTGGGGCTTGTTCGGGTGCAGCGGGGGCAATGCAGGGGTGATCTAATGAAAACTCCCTCTCACTGAACACTGGTAAGACGGGGCTCGTGTGGTTCTCTATGACGAGTCGGAATTAATCCATTTATGTGCGGCTAAATGACAAATCTGTACCAGCTGTGCAGGACATAAAATTTCTGGGAGTATACAGATCCCGCACTCAGCTGGGAAAGCCATATTGCTAAACTGCAGGCCAGACTCAACAATGCTTGCGCAGTGCTACGTAGAATTAGGGACATCTTGTCTCCTCAGATTATTCGGTTCTTTTACTCGGATCGGATAGGATATTTGTGCCAGCTGCAATCAAATCGATGCTATTTGGTACTGTTCGATTCCTAAATGCCGTAAATTGTCGTGGTGTGTACAAATACTTAGGTGTACAGTGCTTTCAACAAGTAACGCACCCTTCTGCTATCTTTAGAATGACCATGGAATTTGGTTGAATCAATCAGGTCCGGTAGATATGTAATTCTACATGTACCTTTTCAAATATTTTTACACAAAATTATTGCACTGTATCTACTGCAACACATATTTCCATTTTTGATTAATGTGTTGCAGTTTGTATTAGATAATAGTACTGAAGATTAAACATTTTTCATATTTTACTAGCCTTTATAAGACCTAGTCACTTTATTTTTCGATATTGTTAATATACATAAGGTTAAATTTATTAATTGAAAATATTCAAAAATTATCTAGATAGACTAAAGGAAAAGTTGAAATAAAAATTAATGCAGTTAAAATAAGTCATTTTATTTCAGTAATTAAAAAACTCAATTTCAGGGGGCTAGTAAAGGACCTAAAAATATTACTATGGAAAAAAATTGAAATTTGTGAACAAAATTACATTTTAGTATTGCTTCCTTTTTATCGTATTTTTGCGTAAATATTTAATTTTATTTCAGTACTAAAAATTTGCATTTAAATTTTTTGAAAGTTGACATTTATTTGCTTTTAAATTGATATGTTAAGATTTTAGTTTCAAAATGCTTTTCATATAAAAAATACACCATATTTAATATAAACAACATTTTTGAACATAAAGGAAGCAATGCCACTTTTTTTTCGCAGTTTGCAAAATTACATATTTGATCATAGTAAAGGTTTTCAGGTTACGCGAGCGATGCGGTAGGCGTGGCCATCGCGACCAGGTCTGCCGCATCAGTACCGTTTTTATGGGTTTCGCATTCGTGGTAATACGCCACAATGTTTTGCTTGTTTTTTTTTTGTTTAGAAAATATGCTTCCGTTTTCTAGCAAAGATGATGAAAATTTAGTAAAACAGTAACTCAACACCCTGCGTGTCTTAATAGAATTCCTTAACTGGCTTGTACTTTGGCTACCAGTAAGTGTTATAAAAGTAAATCTTCGTCTTATTCCCCCTTCTCTAATAACCTACGAAAATAATGTTCTACAGTTCATTTGCCCATACATAGCTTGTTTCAAAATTATTAAGAATAGATTTATAAGAATTGGTCATGTCGCGGTCATAAGGTCGCATTGCTCAGAAAGATTGTTAGTCGCAGAGATTAGCGCACTGGATCACAGCATGAGCCCCCGCAGGCGTTTTTCTCTGGGGGGGGGGGGGGGGCAAAATGAAATATGACAACAAATTGACGACGGAATTAAAATCATCCGTTCTGTTACATCCTGACGTCCGTCAGCGCTCCTTAACTACACTGACACCCTGGTACATATTTCAAATAATAACTGTTATATACTTTGTACAATATAGATTTATTGGGAAAACAGTTTTAATAAATATCAAAACTCTATTCTTGAAAGCAATACAGTCTGTTGTAAACGTTCCAATATATTTTTAACAATTTTTGTCACTTCATTAAAAAAGATAATGCTTAATCACATTAAGGAACCACAGGAAAAGTACCTATACTGTGTATGACGCAATCACAGTATTTCCAATACTTTTAACTTTATTAAAATTGTTCTTACAAAAAAATAGAGTTTTAAAATTAAACATCAAAGTAGGTATGTTAAAAATGACGATTTTGTGAGACCCATCTAAGACTTAAGTATTCACGGACATATAGTTTTTGGTTTTTAGTACATATCAGGTTAACATTCGGGAATTTTTTATTTAAACTTGCATTATGTATTTAAGCCCCTATTGCTCTGCAATATTTATTTAGACCAAGTTTAGCTAATCCATTTTCAGAACGTTTTCTACCTAACTTCGTTTATAAGATTAATGTCCTAGACTTGGCTTGCTAAACCCAGTTTGAGCTTTGCAATGAGAATGGGCAGACATTCTTACTTTACTGAATTAAAGTATTAAATTTTAATATCAATGTATGTTGCTATCCATGGAGGGTTGAAACTGTTCACACAGTTTTTTCACAAAGTAAGATAGTTTTGGCGCTTGATGCATGTTTCATTAAACACATTAGCATCATGAGTGATGACTAAAACTTAATTGCTCCTAGCCCATACGTGCAAAAATACCTTGTTGAGCTGATCTTGGCATTCAGCAGTACCAATAAAGTTTCAATAAAGAAATAATATATTATAAATAATTTTCCATGGTGATGCAGATGCAACAGTGAAAAGTGTAAATGTTTGGAATTTAAAGTCTGAGAATGGTCATTTACTAATGTCCATTATAGTATGAATCAACCATTAAACTGAACATATACAGACATTTGAATTAATAATAATAAAGCTGACACAAAAATCAATTTGATATTTCAGATATGCATCCCATAAAAAAGTTAGGTAACATCGAGGGTAACATAAACAGTTATTAAAAAGAATAATTAGAAATGTAATATTGGGAAAACTATTTTTATTTTACCAAGTCTAACATAAACTTTAGGCACTTAAATCAATAAAAACCCAAAAATAAAAACATTTATAAAATTAAAAACAATTACCTAAGTAAAGTTACAAAAACCACTTTGTATAAATAAATAATATAAATAAACAAAAATGCGAAATCAACAAAAAAAAACTAAAGTTGAGGTAATTTATTTTAAGAAAAAAATTAGTAGCTATCTACCTGTTGAATTTTCTTCCGACTGACCCTGAGTATAAATTGGGCGACCCATAAACATTGGACCACTACCGTTTACTATACTTCCTGTACGCCTTCTTTGAGTGGGAACTACAGGTTCTTTAGTGGGTTTCTTAATATATTTAAAGACACCCTCACCAGCCAATTTAGGCAAAAGTTGTGGTTGTGCATACCAGAGTCGATAAGTGAAAAACCATGTTAGAATTGCTATACAGCCTCCCACAAATTTTTCAATCATCACATGGTAATACAACATAGTACACACTAACATTACATCCCACATAGTTTGAAAAAAAGTAATTAATATAAACAGACCTCTAATGTATGGTGTGTACTTCTCGTAGTTTAGCTGTAAAGTCTTAAATTCCTCCTCACTTAGTAGTCTCAGTGGATTAGTACTTGGCTCTGTCTCTCTCCGACTGCGATTATGCTCTTCTAATCGAATATATTCTTTAATGCTATCCCAATTTATCATAGACCTGGATTCTTCTATTAGAAATAAGCTTCCATAAATTAAAATGAAAGAGTGTCCTGATGTATCAAATCCATTCCAGATGTGTCCAGCTTTTAAACATGCCCCTTTTGATGAGTACTGTTTAATTTGACATTTCCCATATGAGGCTTCAATATGGTTAAATAGGTTGGTCCAAAAATACCAAAAAAATGTTGCTATTAAAAGTCTAGGCAGGTGATGCTTAGCTATTCGTTTAATTTGCCCACAACAGTATATGTATGATGTGAATATCACAAATGGTACCAGTATAATTAAGTTCCATCCCCACGCATACTTAACAAAGTAACGGTTTAAAACATTATCAGATCGTGACAGGTATATTCTAGGTATTGTTGCAATATCAGCAATAAGCGATATCAAAAACAAACATCCAAGGTAAATTCCAACTTTTAAATTAGTGTCAAAGAAGAGCGACTTTTTACAAAGGAACAGAACCATTAGTAGAAAAGTTTCTTTGATAGAAGTAGGTTCAGATGTAGGTTTTGTTCCTTTAAAGTCAATATTATTATCACTTGTTGCCGGTCTAAAATTCAACTTTGTTGCGTGAATAGATTTTCGTTTTGTAGGTCTGCTCGCCATTTTCGGGGATATTTATAGCAAATCTTATCAAAGTTAAGTCCAGAATACACTAATTCATAGCTAAAAAAAATTCATAACTTTAAAATATGATTTAGTGACATCACTGTTACTACTAACCTTGAAGCTTAGGTATTAGCATAATGAAAATTTTCTAAAACATGCCGAATAATTGCATACAAAGTTCAGTTTTATCAAAATTATATTTACCCCTTGTTTGTACATCCAAAAGCCATGACATAATTGACTTATGACTTGATATAATGTTGACGTTTTTGTCATTTTCTTGGCTTTACCCGAGAAGATCCATAAACTCTTCTTGGCTTTACTTGCAAAGGAGCAACTTGCCAGCTCTCTTCCGTAGGCCCCAAGACAGTCTGACTCGAAGTCACTTTGAGCCTAATGTTAACGCTTGAAGAGAAAAACACGTGGGAAAGGTTTGCTCAGTTTTTATTTATTGGCTTGTAGTGATATAAATAAATATATTCCATAGTCCATTAGTTTGTATGTATGTGACAGTTTTGTTTTGACTATGAATCGATATACCGTGGCCCACCGTGTGCTAGTGCGTTAGAAAGATTTTTTCTCGTTTCCCTCATTTAAGGTTTGACGGTAGAAAGATCTACTGCATCATGTTACTGCGTACAGCTTTATAAGAAGATGCGCAGTAACTAAGAGAAACAGCTAGAATGGAGCTGCTCCGTAGTTTCGGGATATGAGGCTTGACGAGTAGATTCGGACGCACCTTGCAGAGCAGGAATAGTTTCAAAAAACCGGGTTGTTTCTTATGGTCCGGATTTTTGAGCGTAGGAGAACGGTTCCCAAAAGAACTTTAATATGGAAAACACAAACATCGTTTTCAACCAGTTGGTTGACAAATAAAGTTTAATTCATTATTTAACTCTCAACCGTGACCATGACCACTAGCCGGCCGAGAACGATGAAAGCAATTTTGATAACCAGTGTAGGCATGATACAAATAAAAGAAGGTATGATACCAAACCGTGTCAAATTCGTCCGGGTTCGCGCCACGCCACGCCGTGACTTATTTTTGAAATTTATAACGCCCAATATAGAGTTTACGTTAGTTAAAGGCGATTTTATATAAATTCTATTGGCAATACACCTTGCCTCCTACTTATAATACAAATTTTATAGTATATGATTTAAAATAATCATATAAATAAAGGGATAAATACATACATTGATTACATTGATTAATTGATTGTCCACATCACAACCATACAAAGCACATCTATTTTTATTTATAAACTCCTAAAAGTAATATAAAAACACAAAAAATTAGTAGAAAACACAACGCGATCTTAAAAAAGACGTTTCGTTTACAAAATATCGCGGAATTGGTCACGACGTGACGTAAATGGCCACGCCTACCTGCGCGGTATCATATCTTCTTTTATTTTTATCATGCAGTGTAGCCAGCTCCTAGAAACTTTTAGGGCTAAAACTAATTCAAAAGAGGCTAAATTGTCCGTATAAACAAATTTTTAGGCTAATGGTGCTTTATATCGAATTAAATACTATACAAATTAATTACTTGAACAGTAAAAGTTCCAAATTTCTAACCTATGACGTCATAAACTGACCTGGTTGTGATCAAAACCGTATTGAATTGACAAAAATTGGATCGATTCCGATTACTTTACACTTTGCTCAGAAACTTTGAGACATGTGATTTGGTGGTACAATTAATACAGCGGATCGCGTGCTGGTCCAAAATTCAGTACAAGAAGATTTAGATTAATTTTTCGCACTTGGCTTGACTGGACACAGGCGGGCAATCCAGAGTTAACGAGTACTCGTCTAGACTTATACGTTTATTTCCGAAGTGAAGATCGGGTATGTTCGGGACGATTTTTAGATGCACTTGCATGCATCCCTCATGCGATTGGTTGAAGCGGCCTTTTTGCCTTTAAGTTTTACAGACTGACGTTTTACCGCTCTTAGGCATACAATATGCTACGAATAATAATAGTTTCGTAAATCAATTTGATGCATTGCACGAGAAAATGTTCATTTACCGGACTATAACACAATTTGTAGCTGGGTATACGTTTGTATGTAGCATCGCTACCCCAGATAAAACCAGACCAGATGCGTCAGCTCCAATGTCGTCTGTACTTCATGCGACGGCGAGCCAAGGATTGACGAGACGATCGGCCGGCCGTGTGGCATCAAGTACGAGGTTATAAATTTAAATCACAGCATCACAGCCACTGCCGTGTCTTCTTCAAATGTAACGTAACTGCCGTATAGTACAGACGCCTGCACTATCGCAAAGCGATGGTGCAGGCAGCCTAAGTGCCGCGCCTCAAAGTCATTGAGATTGAACACGATATTTGACAGTCTTACGCATCTGGTCTGGTTTTATCTGGGTCGCTACGTTAAGCTTCGGAAATAAACGTATACGTCTTGACGAGTACACGTTAACTCTGGATTACCCTCCTGATTTTGCGACGCGTAATTTACTGTCGAACGTATGAAGAACATGACTACAGCCGTATTTATTGTTAAAGAAGGCTGTATCATGACAAATGGTCAGATGACCAATAATTGTTAAACTTTACAGGAGAAAGGAAAAACGATTTACATAACAGTTTTTCTAGCCATGTTAGCCAATTCTCAAAAATCACATTTTTCTTCCATTCTTCCCGGAACTTTTGTGAATATTTAGGCTACCTATTGTTATCTACCCAGTAAACACAAGGTGTCTGCTCTAGAACCGAACAAAAACCGCATTGCCAAAAGCCGCGTCCGACCCGAAACACGGCAAACCTAGCGGATTGTAGACCGGGTATGTCCTCTATGCCGCAGTGACCCATGGAATGTAATGCCGCTCATGGGCCATGAGTGGCATCACAGTACAGGGCGCAGTACCCTTGTCCGTCCTTTGGTGGATTAGCCAAGTACAGTGGATTACCCGCCCACAGCTAGGCGGGCTAGATGCAGTAATACGTGACTTTAATACAAATTTAAGATGGTCCGCATTGGGTATTTTAGAAAGACTTTTACAGCAAAACAGTCACTGGAAATTAACAAAAATAATTTACACTTGCTATTATATCAATTCTAGACAAGACATTTTAAAAATGAATTCAGAACTTTTGTCCCGAAACTTGGGGTATGCAGTGCTAAAATGCAATTATTTTTAGAAATTTTTAACTTAATTTTTTTAAATAAAAGTGTTTCTAGAATAGCCAATGTTAACTCTCGTAAATTATGTACATACATTTGAATATATCGTTCATTTTGTTCTTTATAAAAAATGCGCTGAACATCTCTGCTCCCAGTATTTAAATAACTATTTGCAGATCAACAAACCTTGCTCATTTTTGTTGGAAGAGATATATATAAATAATAAATTTAACTCATCACTAGTTTATAACTTTTCTAGTTAGGAAAGTACTAAAATGACAGAAGATAAGAAAAAAAAATATTAAAATATAATAATTTATAAAGTAGTGGGCAAATTTATTTAAAAATATATTTACATCCAAAACAAGGAACAATGGAAAACGATATCACGACTAAAAATGCTTCAATGCACATTTACAAAAAAATATCCTCGAACAACTGAATAACACACAAAAATTACCAAACACGTCTATACCTAGGCTTTTACAAAAGAATAGCGGTTCATGTTGTAGAGTCCTGCTGTGCTGTAAACTCGGAAATTTACTATCACGCATGCTCATTGACAAGCGGAATGATAGCGGTAAGTTGTCGGTTAACCATCTCCAACAAAGCCGCTTAAGAACCGAATGCCGTGCGAAAGCTGATTTTTGCAACTGGACTGCGAGAAACGTAACCGCGTTCGACTCGAAACTGATGTATCGTTTTTGGTGTGACGAGTCCATGACGCCTTAGGTTGGAGGCTGGCGATTTATCGCATGGAAATAACACGCATGTACCGTGTGCAGTCAGAAAATGGCAAAAAGAGCCGCAAACTTCCCACCAGTGCCGACAGGCGGCCGACTATTTCCCGACTGCCGCTGGTTTACTGGGGATCATCTTGATTCTGGTAAAAATGTGGTCTATTCTTCAGACATCCTGGGTGTGAGCCTACCTGATTTACCCCCATTTGTACCGTTCGTCCCTTAAACAATGATTAATTAATCATCGATTAATATTTTAAACAATGTTTAGTTTTTTGTGATTGCACCGTCAAAAATAAAACATTGATTAGTTAATCGAAGAAAATACTTGGCAGCAGCGCAATTTTTAGCTCGTTGCAAACGTCAGACCGTTTGTTTCATTCATTTTTATTTTAACCTAACCTTATTTTGTCTTATTAAAATTGTTTAATTATTGTTTTTTTATTTTCTTTGTTGTTTTTATTCTGAATTCGTTGGTTTTGGTCTCGTCCTAAGGTTTTGGTAGTGTTCTAAAGTAGATTTAATTATAAATATAATGGAGTTCGACGACTTTGTTGACGAAATATATATAAATGACGACTTACGAAATTCTAGACGTAATTGATTTTGGATTTCCGCGGAAGATCTACGAACAAAAGAACCATTTCGAAGAATTAGATAATCTTACATTCTTCAGGCGTTTCCGTTTAACAAAAGACACTGTTTTGTATTTATTAGAATTAATAGAGGGAGACTTGGAATATGACAATGAGCAACGTGGTCTCTTGCTATCTGTACAATCCATTTTGTCTAACCTAAAGAGTGCTATTTCAATAAAAATGGGTTGCTTTTAATATTTTCTTAGTTTTAAGTTCAATCAACGACAATTTTATTGCGATTTGCGATACATACCAAACTAAAAAAGGCGGGTTAAAACAGAAACGATAACGAAAAAGTTGAGGATAGGTTAAAGACTTTGCAACTGCGCACAACTACAATACACTAATCAATCCTTTAAACGTCCAAAAATGAGTGTTTAGTTTAATCAACGTTTATTTGTCGTTAAACGTTGTTTACCGCACGGTGCAATACGTTCTTAAAACTAATCGATGATTATAGCTTTAAACAACGTTTAGACCAACGGTGCAAATGGGGGTAAGGGTAACGGCCCAGAAATCGCGATAGCAGGAGGACACCGACACCAGAATCAAAAAATAGGCCTTAATATTTTATTTTATATCTTTTTGATGACGTTTAGAAAGCCAATTGACGTATCTTTTAGGCATGGTCTTTTCTTGAGGATACCGTTTTTGTCTCGTTGCTCTCGGATACGCTCGGCGATACTCGATATTTGCTCATACTTGAGATTTTGAGTAGTACATGAGATTACCAATAATATAAAAAACTTAGCATCCTATGAAGTGCTAACCCGTTTCCAATACACGTTTTAGAGCTGATCTGATTTTTTAAATGACCTAAATTAAAAAAAAAGTCCACCCGAGCACGGCCCCTAAACCCGCCACCTCTCGGTTCAAAATCGGATACTCTACCTTACTAGTGCATCATATACTTATATTTTTGAGGTAAGGTTTGAAAGCAGGCGCATTTGTCGAAAATGACTGGGATGAGCCGAGGGCAACACGAGACAAAAACGGTATTCCCTTTTCTTGTTAACTTTTAGCAACGTTTAACTTTGGTAGTCGGGCCAGACTCCGCCTTAAGCCGACGTTCCATGTACATAATTAAGGACGGAATCGGAACGCAAAAAGCGATTCCATTGATCGCTCGGCGGCCATCTTAGGATTGTTGTCGTTATGCTTTATTCCGCAAAATGTTTGTCTAGTTTAACATTTTACGGATGTCCGCCAATATATCAGATGAGTTTTGATACAACACAAAGAAACATAACCCAACTTGTTAATTATTCCCATTTGGTTAGGTCAATTTTTCTTCACAAATAGCCATTAGGTGTAACTAGTTTGGTGTCCATGGCAGAGGAAATGGATATGTTGTGTTAAATTTCATCATCAAATAAATTTTATAAATTTTTTTAAGTTTCTCAGTTGTCTTTTCTGTATCGTACGGGAAGGTTCTTGTTTTTTTAATGTAACCTTTTATTAGTATTTAAAGACAATTACTGTTAATGTCCATCGTTGATAATTTAAGAAAGTAAATAAATATAATGGATAACAACTAGGGTTGCCACGGATTCCCCGGGATCATTCCGGAATTCTAGGCTACGTCCCGGCAACAAAGAATGTTTGCCGGAACCCGGGATTATTCCGGAATCATATATTGAAGCAAAAAAATGTTAAACTTTTTATAAAATTAATAAACATGGCTATTTTCTGCTGTTTTATTAATTTATTATCTTATCGATCAATATACACATACCTAATTTTATATTATCGATATAGCGGTGCCATTCCTACCTATATTCCTATCTGCGTTCTATGTACGTCCTGTCCGAGTAGCTTACGCTTTTAAGGCTGTTTACCGTTGTCAAACCTGGTTAACCGCTCGGTTTCTTCGGTGACATTAATGACAGATATTGCGTTTCCAATCTGCCAACTTTTCAGATTACCGATACTTACGGGACAAAACCGTAACCGAAGTTGACAACGGTACACGCCCTTGGTAATTCGTTCTTATTGATTGGTATGTACTCAATATTATTTTCTTCTTAGTCATCGTATATTTTAATGTAGTACTCTATAGCTGTGGCGTGGCGACTAGCAAGTTTTAGTTTTTATAAAAAATGGTGAAGGTGCAGATTTTGGAGATGACGTCCCGGGTAAGAGTGCCCAAAAGGTGGCAACCCTAATAACAACTAACCGACAACTTTTAGTTAAGTTTATATTATGACTGTTTGGTTGAAATAGTTGCCTATGACTCATATTTTCAGTCAAAAAAGTGCGGAATAATACGTGAGGTGTGTTCCTTTAAAAATTGCGCATTTATTTCTGTGTATTTTCGTCTTTAATTCCGCACGTAGGACGTCGGCTTTAAACAAAAGAGGTGGTAGAGGAATTCGTCCTCGACCGAGGCACCACCCCACACATCGTTAAATTAAATGGATGTTTCCAGCTCTGGATGTGTGAGTCGGATATTCCCATAGTGCTTTGGCATAGGCCTTCGTGGGCTGTCCAAGATAAAAGAAATATCAACTGGTTAGAGACATTTTTTGCACTCATCGCAAAGGTGTGTTATAGATAAATTCTCGACTTGTCGTAATGTTATCCTGCAGAAAGTAAATTAAAGTTACCTTTTTCATGTTCCCCTTCTCATGGTTCGGACTGTTCTCGCAAGCTCTACAGTGAATTACAGGAACACAAAACTTGAATGCGTGGATTTAGCTACCTTGTGTTGTGAATGCACATGCCCCTATCGTTTCTATCAGCGCGTTTAAAATTCCGATTAAAAAATATATAATAGGTTTGATAACTTCCATGATTGAATTGAATAATTGGTATTAATTGTTAGAGATGAGCTAAGTCGCGAATTTTCATTCGTAGTTGCGATTGCGAATGAGATTTTTTATTCACTGTGAATATATGCTGCGATTGCTAACTGCGAATAGAATAGAATTCCATCAAGGTGCAAATAAACCTAAAAAACATAATTTGCATCTTTACTAATTACTCACTACAATAATTTTTTATTACAACTAAATTATTTACTTACCTTAAACGAAAAGATCGAAAAAACTGATGTTCAAATAAATTGTTGCCAATAGTAACCATGTGTGCTATGCTAAAACTCCTAGAGTGTTTTTTGACACGTACTAATCGAACGGAATGAACGATGTCAATTTTATTATTATTTATAATGATGTTGCCAAGACAAAGATAAATTTTGTGCATAGCTACCGCGGGTTCCAACCGCCGAGCCGCGATTCACTTCAATCTTATTGTGTATGATGCTGTCTGCAGTGGCACTCTATATGAATAATAGCGGTAGCGATCGGGCTCTCTTCGAAACATACCGAACGGTGATACAAAGGGCGTGTACCGTTGTCAACTTCGGTTACGGTTTTGTGTCCCGTAAGTATGAAAAGTTGACAGATTGGAAACGCAATATCTGTCATTAATGTCACCGAAGAAACCGATGCGGTTAACCAGGTTTGACAACGGTACACAGCCAAAGTAAGAATTTGCGAAGAGAGCCCGATCGCTATCGCTATTTTTCATACAGAGCACTGCTGTAGCGATGGGCCACAACACGAATCGAAGCGACATCGCGAAAATTTACAGTGACGTGAGTTGGATCGTTGCATGCAGGTTTGCTATTGCTAATAGCTAGTCGCAGTACCCAAGCATACCCTTTTATTTTCTTTGGTCGCAGTTCTTAGTTTATTTTGTAATAGTTAGCAGATTGCGATTGCGAATTTACATTCACAGTGAATATTCCGCAGTTCGCGATTTATTGCTCATCCCTATTCGTTCTTGAATCAGTCCAGTCAGCAGTGGGACTCTGCGTCGTTATAGTAATCTACTATAGCTTTCTACTATAGAAATCTATTAGCGTTTTCTACTATCGTCAAATGTGCAACTCTGTTTAGTTGTAGACAATGATCGGGTATCTTCGGAACTCGCCAAAGGGTAACTGTCTGAGCTAAAAACATTGCGGAAATTCTAGGGATTTTTAATTTTATAACTAGAAGTTTTGGACAGAAGAAAAAGTTTGGTTATATTTATGTTCAAAAGCATAGTAGAGTTGGGAGATGTAGTGATTTTTCGATATCTGTTAGAACAGAGATGGTGATTTAAGAATAGCCGTTATTTTTAACGGTGATTTTTCAATACAGCGATTTTTATTTTTAAGGCGAAAAGGAGCAGCATAGTTGCTTTTACAAGACTGATATTCGATATAAATATTGAATAATGCAGCTACAATTGGAAGTAAAATTATAAGTTGATTTGGTTAGTAAGTTATTAGGGTAAAAATAGTATTTTTTCGAAACGCCCAGTGCCAGAAGCGTAGCGAATATTAATCGAAAATGGCCTTTATTCTTGATTTTTGCGCTAGATTAAGTTAAAAATATTAGATTTTTTCCGAAATTAGAATTATAATGCTTTTGGTAATTTTGAGTATAGGTATACCTGAAAATGTTTTTATGACGCTGAATTTAAATACGACAATAAATTAATACAATTATAATCTCTTAGATACTTTTCAGATTTGAAAGTAACCATCTAAAACTGCAAAAAAAATCCCATTTAATAGCTTAAAATTGAGGACACACTGAGTCTAAAGGAGATTATAAAATACTTAATAACTCACAACATAAATAACAAAAGAATTATAAACAATAGTATCAGAAAATATAATAAAAAAAACATTTCCTTTTATATCTAGCTATGTCCTGCAGTGGGACTCTGCGTGGTTATAGAAAACTACTATTGCTTTCTACTATAGAAATCTATTCGCGTTTTCTACTAAAGAAAATTTGCAACTCTATTTAATTGTAGACTAATGATCGAGTATCTTCGGAACTCGCCAAAGGGATAACTATCGGAGCTAAAAACATTTGCGAAAATTCTAGGGATTTTAAATTTTATAACTAGAAGTTTTGGATAGAAAGAAAAGTTTGGTTATATTTAATGTTCAAGGTTCATGTTCAAAAGTATTTTACCCTTTACCTAAGTTCAATTTTTTCATTTTTTCCATGTGCCATCCAAAGCCCTTCTAGGACTAGTAACACCTAAGTATAGCTTATACAATAACACAGCTACCTAAGTAAGTTAAACAGGGGTGCACCCAGGATTTGGTCTCAGTAGTAGTTTGTAGGAGTGTTTCAGGGATCACGCGATTTGGTGGATTTTTTCAATTATTAGTGCACTTTTTTAATTTTTGTGTCTAGGATGTTAGTGTAGGGGGAACTGCCCCCCCCCCCCCCTGGGTACGCCGCTGAAGTTAAACACCGCAACGCAAGTCGCAACGTCATCAGCCGAGAACTTACTGCCGATGTCGACTGGTGACGTTGCGGTGTTGTAACTTAAAGAAGGTCCTCACCTAACGGGCAGAAGAAGCGGAACAGCGGACAGGAACTTCCTTTGTTGAACATGGCAGAATTCAACTAATCATATAACGAAGCGCCTCTCCGCTGTTCCGCTTCCTCCGCCCGTGAGGACCCACTTTTACGGCGTTACTAGTTCTAGCATCTTTGGCTATTTATTTGGATATTTTTATTTCTGGATGAGATTCAGCGAAGTTGATCAAATAAAGCCAGTGTTCACTTCTTACGCGCATTTTACTACAAAGATACTTTTTGTTTGTTGCTTATTTAAAACTATTTAGTAAAAAATGTATGTATTTCGATCTCAAAATTTTCAACTGAGTAATTTGTATCCAAATTATAAGCAAAGTGCATAAAAGCAAAGTAAGGAGCTTTTACTGGTCCTTTTTATTTTTTATAAGCTCTGCACTTAGGACAATTTGTGGTTATACCTAATGCCAGAGTGAAAATGCACAAAATTTTGAGACTCAGACTCATTAGGACTAATCTTAAACAGAAAAAGCAATAGTTCAAACATATGACCTCTAAAGCCTTCGTTCACCGAACACCGAACCGGCAGTGCTCTGATCCAAAAACATGTAAACAACTTGATCCATAACCTCACAAAACCGATAACTACAGCATTGGCGATGTCGTTTCAAGACGACAAGATGGCTGTCACATAATCGACTTCGAACCATACGCAGAGTACGAAACGATCGTTCCGTTTCTACAAATAGAATTCTATGACATCGTGGAGTCCCACTGCGGCGTTAGCGATGTCGCTTTCGTTTCAAGACGACAATATGGCTGCCACATAATCGACTTCGAAACCTACGCGGAGTACGAAACGATCGCTTTGTTTCTACAAATAGAATTCTACGACATCGCGGAGTCCCACAACAGGTTTGGGTAAATGTAGTAGGAATTGCTTTTTCTGCATTTGGGGCGTGTACCGTTGTCAACTTCGGTTACGGTTTTGTGTCCCGTAAGTATCGGTAATCTGAAAAGTTGGTAAGACTGCATACGCGGTCCCTGTAAAGTATCTGTCATTAATGTCACCGAAGAAACCGATGCGATTAACCAGGTTTGACAACGGTACACAGCCTTGGTAAGTTTGTTACATTTGCGCCGTCGCAAATACAGAAATGTCGTAAAAGTCACCTCGCCACGGAGCAAAATTCTGATTGGCTCAGTTCTTTCTTATTTTTACATTTGACATTGAGGTTAGAATTCCCTGCTCTTTTCGAAATGAAATGTATGTTGCATTTTTATCTTATGTTCTGACTTTGGTTTCTATAATGGAAAATATTATTATAATGGAAAATGTGGTTATGTAGCAAATGTAACAAATTATGACCATGTCGCAAATTACATTTGCGACCGTCGTAAATTGCGTAGTAAATGAATAACTTGCATCGGCCAAAGAAAATAAAAGGGTATGCTTGCGATGGCCCCATCCCTGAGTCCAGTTAACTAACGTCAACTGATCAATCAAATCTAATTTGACTAGTTAATTAGCTTTTAAAAAATGTTTATCGATGTATTTTCAAAAACATCAATATTTCGATCTAGCCAACCAATCCTACCATCGATGTCATAAAACATCGAGTCAAAATCCATCGATGTGAAAATATCGATGTTTTGGCCCGATATATCGATGCATTCGATGTATCGAAAAACATTGTGCACCCCTAGGGCGCATTCAGAATCGACGCCCCGTGGGTAAAAATTAACTTGTCAATGACGTCCCGGCCATAAGAACCAACGGCTGGCCGCCTAATTCTGAACGGTCGGTTGTTTACCCGGGAACACCCGGGCGTCGATTCTGAATGCGCCCCTCTAATGTTACCAATAGCTTTGTTCGCGGAGACGATCCGTGACCAGTCCGTAACCTGTACAAGGTAAATAATCCCAAACATTTATGCGCATATGCGATTCGAAACCGATCAGGAATTGACAAATCTCCGCGAACGTCTTTGGTGAAGGTGCTTGTCCGGAACAGCTGCGAATCGTATTTGACAGTTCACTTAAACTTAACCTTAACATATTTTATTATTTTGAACTAAGTTTTTAGACTGAACAACCTAATTTAACATTATATAATGATTAAAATTGCCACAAAGACGTATTTGTTCTGTTATGAGTAATTTTAAATACAAGAATAATTGAATATACTAGAGCATATTATTATATACAAATTTATATCTACCTTTATAAAACTTACAGCATATGAAATTTGACTGTTCGTTATCGCAAAATACAGCCCGCCCAAAATTAAACGACAATTTTCAAACAAATTTCACACTGCACTTGCGCGGACAATTAAATCATGCTATAATCCTCGGATCGTTTTGACTGGTTACGGATGTGTCCTGAACTTGTTCTCGCATCACCGCGAACGCCAAATTTATTGTCAAAATCAGTGATTTTCTGCACCGCGAACGCAAATAATCGCAAAGCGCACGCGCACTTGTCACGGACTAGTTCGGGATCGTCTCCGCGAACAAAGCTATTTCTAACGTTTCTAACATTAAGTGTCTTCCTTTCACCCCAAGGAGGAGCTCCCGTACAGCTCCAGAGCAGCACACAGTTGTTCCATTCAACTGGGGCATCAAGCAACCGCTCGAGCCCTATCCCCCCTGCCCTCTCGTGCATCACTTATGACTTGAGCTTATTAGGTGTCTTCCTTTCACCCCAAGGAGGAGCTCCCGTACAGCTCCACAGCAGCATACAGTTGCTCCATTCAACTGGGGCATCAAGCACCTGAACCGTTCGAGCCCTATCCCCCCTGCCCTCTCGTGCATCACTTATGACCATAGACTAGGGTTTGTTAGGGTACTTATGACCATTGAACTAAAGAAACACTTGTTTAGTTCAATGCTTATGACTTGAGCTTAATGTCAAACTTGTCAATTGTTCCTTTCGGAACGGTGTCGAGTTACTCCGGGGCGAGTCGCTCCGGGGCGTCAGACACGAAAGGAATATTACTAGGTGCGTTTGAGATTAGCACTCTTTTCACTCCGGACCTACCTAAGTGCACTCCGTCCGTTCGAGTATTAAATTCGGAGCAAAAAGAGTGAATCCGCTGGCGTTCGGGTATCGAAAACAGAGTGAAAAGTGTTTACTCCAAAAGTCCCGTCTCGCTGAGAGGTGCTTTAGGAGCGGGCATGCGTAACTGCGTTTTGCAAATTTTATGGTTAAGTTAATTTTTTATTTATGTCGGTTAAATTCTAAGCTGGGTTAAATCTAAAATGCATTTTAAGTTTTGGTCCGTCATTGATGGGACCGTTATTTCCGCAGAATTCTCAACTTTTTCTTCAGAAATTTTTTCGTTTTCGGAGCTTTCACAAAATTCTTCCTTGGCAAAGTTTAAAATGGGGATGAGAGAATTGAACATATTTAATAATTTTAATTAAATTCTTGGTCTAAAATTTAACCCATATGCAAGTCAAACACATGTTTATGTTTTTGCACTTTTGGCGTAGAGCGTTTGTCTTTGAAAGATTTACTCCAAAAACTCGAAGTCACGTGACAAAAATCTACTTTCACTCCACTCCAAATCCGTTGGCTATCCCGAACGTAGCTACTAGTCTAACCCATGGATTTAAATCCATATATCTATTACTAACTATATAGTGAACGACGAAAAAATGTTGAAGCAAAGACGTAGCCTTTGGAAACCACATGTAAAAAGTCACGTGACGTCCTGAACATCCCTCATAAATCACCACGTGATTTGCCAAACAAGTGAACTCAATACTACGTACCGTCCGCCAATCAAAACACCAAAGATGATAACATGGCCGCTCACGCCTGTCATATTTAAAAGTCCAAATTTGAATCTGACAAGCCAGGTAGGTAATTAATTATTAAAGAAGATTTTGATTCTAAATATAATGTTCATACCCGTTTTGCCCCAAAATCTCAAATTAAAAATGATGTATTCACTCTTCGGTTTACATTCTTGTGAAGAATATCCACCGCTAAAACTACAAGTAATTTCTTCACTTCTTGCTGCTTAAAACTGGCATTATCGGTACATTAGCTATGTCAATATCGTAAATAGGATAATAATTAACTTTTAATCCACTTTTCACAAATAAATCACATTTATTTTTACTTTTAAAAGGTAAAAAGACGAAAAGGTAACCGACAAGAAGCTCACGTTTTAAACCGCTGTCAGAACTATGTCTGAATCTGAACTGACAGTGACAGCAAGTGACAGTCCGTCAAAAGGGCTGAACATCACGTGGTACAAAACAAAAGATTTAACTTTGCTTCAAATTTTAACAAGGGGTAGATTGGATGCTAACAATATAGTAGTAATAGATATATGGATTTAAACATATATCTATTACTACTATATTGTTAGCATCCAATCTACCCGTTGTTAAAATTTGAAGCAAAGATAAATCTTTTGTTTTGTACCACGTGATGTCCCAGCACTTGACGGAACTGTCACTGTCAGTTCTGACCACGTGGTTGTTTAGGAGGGATGTTTCAGCACGTCATCTGACTGGTTAGCAATTGTTTCCGAAGGCTACGTCTTTGTTTCATCATTTTATGTTCAGTAGTCACGTGATGAGTGGTTAGCAATGTTTCCAAACTTTGGAAACAATTGCTAACCAGTCACATGATGTCCTTCCAAAGGCTACGTCTTTGCTTCAACATTTTTTCATTGTTCGCTATATAGTAGTAATACATATAGGGATGGCAATTTTTAAAAAAACATCGATGTATCGACATCGTTAGATATCGGTGGACGTCACATCGATGGGTTCAAAACATCGATGTTTCGATGTATCGACATCGATGGAAGTCACATCGATGGATCCGATATATCGAAAGAAAAACATCGATGTTTCGATGTATTCTCGCATAATATATAATATCAAAATAATAAATAAAACAAAGAAGCATTCAAACTAAAATAAAGTTTATTTTCATTATGCATTTTAGTGTCCTCTTAAATTTGAGGTATTACCTGACGTTTTAATAATTTTCCCACACACCTTGCATCTGGCTTCATTCTTGCCTTGCTTCACAAAATATTTCCATACATTACTTATTGGAGGCATTTTGGAAATGAGAAATTAATTAAAAAAACAATAACACCCACAGGAGAAGTCCCGAATTGAAAAATAAAGACTGTTTAGTACTCGCCCGACTGTCAAGGGCACGACGCTTCCAAACCTTGCGCTCATTAAGAACTAATCAGCTGTTAAGATTTAAAAATGCATGGTATTCCTAGCGGCTTTGTACTGCGCCGCGATCGTAAATTATTGTGGCAACCCAGCGTTGACTCCCATTCGGGCCATTCATAGCGTTTTCCATTGGTAAATTTAGGGCACGTCAAATGTATTTCTATCATTCTTCTTTATATATATATAGGTAGAAAAAGACACAAACGCACGTACACTCAGTTCGCGCTGGTACTACCAATGGAAAACGCCATCAGTTTTATAATCGTCGCATGTTCACACGAACACGTGTTGACTGGAGTTCGATGTTTGTTCGATGTTCCAGTTGTTACATCGATGCATCGATACATCGATATTTTAAAACATCGATGGAAAAACATCGAATTTTAAGTTCGATATATCGATGTTTTCAAAACATCGATGTATCGTTGCCATCCCTAAATACATATATGTTTAAATCTTAGACAAGAGTAATTTTCAGATGGCTTTGGTCATGGTTGCGGTTGACATTTAAACAATGGGTTACACTTCATTTGTCAACCGAGTGGTTGACAAATGATGTTTAACCCATTGTTTAAATGTCAACCGCAACCATGACCAAAGCCATCTGAAAACGTCTATAGAAAAGGTTTAAATCCATGTTCTAACCTCTATTTGTCTTTTTTGATTCTAACCTAATATATTTTTTGTTAACCTGTTTTGGTCGATTAAAAGCGTTTAATATAAAAATAAAAAAAGCATTATGTTACCAAGTAAAACAATTTTAAGCTTTTTTTGTAAGTTAATTATACCCATATGTATATAACAATATTTTTCTTTGAATCGGTTTATTTTTTAGGTATAAAATGCGTTCCAACTAGAAACTTTAGCCTTACAGTTTCAAGCTTTTTAAATCAAAAGTTTCGCAAAGAAAGAGGGCTTCCTTTAAATCCCAATGCTTCAGGAATTCTTACCGATAGTGTCGATTATAGTTTTTTAGATGGACGGTTAACACCATTGTCACAAGGACAGAGGAAAAGAGTTTTACGGCAAGACGAAGTTAAGCAGCAAATACTATCACTTAGTAAAGAAATTGACTTTGCTCTTGAGAGGCATAAACAAATTTTAATAGAAGAAGAAAATAGGAAACAACAGATTCTCAGTAGGAAATTAAAGCCAAAGGGCAATGCTTTGCTAGAATCAAGTTAATTTGTTAATTTATCATTGATTAAATTTGGTTAAAGTTTAAGTTTTTACATGTATGTATATTTTTATTTGTTTGAAATTGATATCAGATAAACAGAGATAGAACAACTCACTTTGCACTTGCATAGAATTACTTTGGTAAGTAAAATCATGTATTAGCTTTTTGTATTTTTATTTGAGACCTTGACACAAAAGTTTTATTGAGCAGTATATCGTACTTTGGGTAGGACTTATATTGGTAGACAAAAACTTGTCCTGTGCTACACTATTTACAAATCATTGGTCTTTAGGCAGAGTATTATAACTGGACATAGTTATGCAGAAACCTATCATCCAATAGTACCATTATTCTTAGAAAATTGATGTTAAAGATTTTAAGATAAATTTGCTATTAGATCTTTATAGAAGCAAAATTTGGTATTAGTTTTTGGTATATAAATGGGCATTCGCATGCCCTCAGAGAAGGAAAACTATTTGGTGATTTATTTTTTAAATCAACTGAATTTTGTGGATTGGTAAGCTTCTGCAAAACTAGGAATGTTTTAAATTTAATTAAAACTGCATAAAATGAAAACGGATTTTTTTTTAGATTATAAAAGATCGAGACACCTTCAGTTTTAACATCAAGATTGTCTATATTGTAACAGTAAAGCTGAAAGGTAGACTTTATACACAGGGAAATTATGTTAAGTTTTCGCAGCTATGTGTTGAGAATGACTGGGGAGGTATACTGCATTCAGCTGATCCTCTGGCTAGGTTTCATGACTTATTGTCATATAAGTTTAATACTGCCTTTCCACTTAAAATCTTAAAGAATAAAAAGAGAAAGCCATGGTTTACTAAGGGGCTTAAAATATCATCTGTAAATATGCCGTTCGTTTCACATGCTCCGCAAGCATTTGATGATCTTAATTTTGTGTCTTATTTTAATAAGTACAGAAGTATATTTAGGAGAATGATAAGAGCTGCCAAACAGACTTACTATACTTCTCCAATAGTGATGGCAAGAAATAAGTAAAAGGAGAGTTGGAAGCATGGGCGCCCACAGGAATTTTAAAGTTTTATATCTCTGTTGCTACTTACGGGACCCATATCAAATTCAGGGGTTTTGATAGTGAGCCTATTAGGAATGTTTTGGTAAAGAAAAAAAATATTTTGTAATTTGCGAAAAAATGTTAAATTTTTGCTTGGCTCCCCCTGAGAAAAAAATGAACACGTTTAGGTATTTTATTTATTATTTTTTCTAAACAAATTTTACACCATTTTGTCGACAATTTTTAAATTTTAAGAGAAAAAAATGTGTTAGTCGAAAGTTAAAGGCATATGAATTTTTTTAAACTTAAAATGTAATTTAAAAAAAAAAATCAAATGACTATAACTTTCTACTAACACATTTTTTTCTCTAAAAATTTAAAAATTGTCGACGAAATGATGTAAAATTTGTTTAGAAAAAATAATAAATAAAATACCTAAACGTGTTCATTTTTTTCTCAGGGGGGGCCAAGCAAAAATTTAACTTTTTTTCGCAAATTACGAAATATTTTTTTTCTTTACCAAATCATTCCTAGTAGGCTCACTATCAAAACCCCTGAATTTGGTATGGGTCCCGTAAGTAGCAACAGAGATATACAACTTTAAAATTCCTGTGGGCGCCCATGGTTGGAAGGTTGTTGATGACTGAGTGGTAGAAGTTGGGGATTCTAATCTGACTTGTGAACAGTTGAACTCTTTTTATTTGACCTCAAATAATAGACCTACAAGGGATCCCCTTAGTTATCTAAATAATGTGCAGGTCAGGGACACATATTATTTTTATCCGACTGATGTTCATAAAATAAGGGAGTGTCTTTACTGAAATAAAAAACAAGAATACCTCTGGCTGGAATAGTATATCTCTGGAGAATCTTCTAAGGCTTCCAGATAGAGTTATCACTGCAAGCACTTGCTGAAGCAATTAATTTATCATTTCTCACGGGCACTTTTCCCTCGTCATTAAAACTTGCCAGAGTTATTCTGTTTTTTAAGGGAGGGATACCGAGTCAGCATCAAATTTTAGACCTACTTCCTTTCTTCCGACGCTGGCTAAGATCGTTGAAAAGCTTGTGAAGTGCCATATCGTCAGGCACATTAATGGACATGGCCCCTTAGGCAAAGCACAGTTTGGTTTTCAGGCTTCTAAAATAGAGACTGTTTTTGCATTGAAAGTTGTGTCCCGGGAACATCTCCATGGCTCGGAATGTATAGTTTGCATTGGTGGAGTCGCATTTGTGATATGGTGTGTGTTTCTGGGAGTTGTGCTTGAACTAGCTCTAAGGTGATTTTTGTTTTGCAGAATCGTGCAGTTCGGTCTTGGTGCAGAGTTAAATCTCGGGAATCTTGCAGACCACTATTTGTGTCCCTGCAAATTTTAACTTTGGCGTGCATATTATTTCTAGAGACAGAGACTAAAAATAAAAACATTTTAGACTGGAAGTAAAAAAATATTAATTGAATTAAATACTATTCCATTTCTGAATATTTGGCTGATTTTCTTTTGATTGGTGTCTGTACGTCTCAAGTTTTACTATCGACTTTTTTGTCTTGTTTATAAATGTTTGTTACGTGATATTATATGATTTGTTTTTCTTTTTTGTCTCGTAACATTTTGACATTGTTGTAAGTATATTATTGGGGTTTGGGCCGTTTTACACATATTTTAGTTTGCGTCCTTATTGGTTTAAATTTGGTTTTAGGATGTTTGTTTTCAACAGCGGTTCGCAATCTGTGGTACATGCAATTTTATTATTCCCGGTGGTACGCTAAACAAGACATAAAATATATACCAACCAAACAGACAAACTAAAATCATCTAAAAAAAACGCGACAAATATATTGAAGAAAAAAGGAAAGATGGCAACATTAGGCAACCCCGATTCTGAAAACTAGGTATAATAAAAAATATTTTTAATATTTATTGTTAAAATTTCATTTAATTCCTTGGTAAAAATTTAAATTGTACTTAAATTGTAATTATTCAGAATTACCTAGAATGACCTGGATAGGTATTCTTATTAGGTGGTACCTAAAATTACAAAACATTTTTGGTGGTACCTACGCCATTAAAAAAGATTGGGAACCTCTGTTTTACAAGATTGTATCTTACTTAAGGCGGCATTCCCCACGTGGCGTCCACTTTGGCCAACTTAATACCATTTTTATGATGTCTGTAGATTGCTAAATATTATAGTGTAGAATTACCCTTAGATATGTTATGTGGGTTGCGTACTGTTGCAGCCTACTCTTTATGATTAGGATGACAGAAACAGAGCAGTTGTTTTTATGTAACTATGTAAAAGCATATAACAAAAGCATTGTTTCTATCGAACGCTTCTTCTTGTAATTTTTGGCTGAATAAAAAGTATTGTATGTAAAAACATGGTTTTTTACTAAAGAATATATTACAAATGGCGACGAGGTAAAAGTACAGTGAAAACGCAGGCAAAATAAGAAATTAATTTTGAAGATTTCAAGTTCAAGGCGAACGTGAAATATGGCTGAAGGGGCCAGGGTGGCCACAACAGTAATCAGTGGCGGCTCGCCAGGGGCGGCAAGGTCGGCAGTGCCGACCCAACAAAATAGAAAATAGGCAGTAATGAATGTCTTATTCAATATTTAAAATTTCTATATTTTTAATTTTAACTATTTTTTAAAACTAATGGTTCAATTATTTAGCTTTTAATTCAACTTTTTATTTCTATTTACAAACTTATTTACTCTTTCACCGGTCGGTCATCTCCATATGAGGCAGTGACTACGGCCGAAAGTAATAATAGCAGGTCTTCTCACAGATTAGGAAACGGCCACTGAGGCAAGCCGCCGAGAAAAGCTACCGAAACAGGCAACCAAACATACAATAGTAATACAATTAAAAGATTTTAACACCGTGTTTCAAATGTGCTCTGCGGCAGACTTGGTTTTGCCGCATGTTGCCGATTTGTGCACTTTTTCATCCATGGAAAATTTATTTGGGTCTTGATACAATACAATCAAGTTAATAAAACTTCTTTGTACTTGTGGAATAATGGCAAATATTAATTTACTTACAATTTAATACGTAGTGTATATTATTGAATGTTTTATTGTGATGTGGTTTAGATTTTTAATGTTTATTTTCTTAAAATTATATTTTCAACGGTCAAAAGAACCAGGATGATGCGATATTGGCAACTGCGGAAATGCGTTTTTTTGCATTTGGCAAAACGGGGGTCATTTTGAACATGTGTTAAAGTAAATATTCATCTTACTTTTCTATTAATCCATGTATTTTAGCCTAATGTAAAGAATATTGTAAACTATATAAACCTTTCCTTGCTGACTATGGCTCATAATAAATAAACTAAAAATAAACTCTCGCTCTTTGGATGACTTAACTAAGGATTGTCGATGTTTTCATAGAAATGCTATACGACTTGAATTTACTCTTATACGAGGCGTATGAAGGGTGGCTTGAGTTTCGTTCTATTTTTAAAATTATAGAAATACAGGCGAACACCCAGGTGACCAGTTTATATAGCAGCTATATATCAGAGATAAATCTCATGTGCTGTGTTTTATTCTAAATATGTCTCGCACAGAGCTCAAATATATAGCAGGAGCATTCCTGAGGTCCACAAATGTCCTACTCAAGAGAGGCGCAATGGGCCCTTTTTAATACAAATCATATCTATCGCTGCTACATCTCACCGAGCTTTGGAATACTACCACAAATAGCAATGTGACATAGTTGATTCCTCTCGGTGATAAAACATAAAAAGCGATGGGACATAGCCGATCTTTCATGCTGATGCAACTTAACTAGCAATATGACATAACTGATCTCTCATGGTGATTAAACATATCTAGTCAATTTACATTTATATTCTATAACTGCTGCTTCCTGTTACAAATTTAATTTATCACTGCTTTGTCCTTAAAGCAGCAATGCAGTATAGCTGATTTGTTCACGTGATTTAACGTATCTAGGCAGGCGCGGCCCGTGAAAATTTAAAGTTGTATATCTCTGTTGCTACTTTTGGGACCCATGCCAAGTTCAGGTTTTTTAATAGTGAACCTACTAGGAATGTTTGGCAAATAAAAAAAATATTTTGTAATTTGCGAAAAAAAATTGAATTTTTGAATTGACCCACCAGGGTAAAAAATTAACACGCTTAGGTATTTTATTTATTATTTTTTTCTAAACAAATTTGATATCATTTTGTCGACAATTCTTAAATTTTAAGAGAAAAAAATGTGTTAGTAGAAAGTTATAGTCATTTGAATTTTTTAAAACCTGATATGTTATTTTTAAAAAAATCAAATGACTATAACTTTCTACTAACACATTTTTTTCTCTTAAAATTTAAGAATTGTCGACAAAATGATGTAAAATTTGTTTAGAAAAAATAATAAATAAAATACCTAAGCGTGTTAATTTTTTACCCTGGTGGGTCAATTTAAAAATTCACCTTTTTTTGGCAAGTTACAAAATATTTTTTTTATTTACCAAAACATTCCTAGTAGGCTCACTATTAAAAAACCTGAACTTGGCATGGGTCCCATAAGTAGCAACAGAGATATACAACTTTAAAATTTCACGGGCCGCGCCTGCTAGCCCGTCGATATTATTATTATAAAATAGTTTTATCTATATTCTTGCCGAGTTTAGCGGGTTTGGGAACAGTAAAACAATTCCTTGTAATTTTTTTATTACAAAGAACTGGTTTTTGTCCTAAGCCCACAAAATCTACAAAAATCGTTAAGCTGGAACGCTAATATTCCCACAGATTTCATCTTTCTCATGACCGAAACCAAATGGACAGTAACAAAATTGAATATTCTATTCAAGTTTAATTTTTTTGCTATCGCACTGAAAGTAGGCCAACTCTCAGGGCTTCATGTAATAGTGTTCAGTTTTATTTTAGATATAGGCGTTTCCAGTATTTTCAACTGAAATATACTAAGTGTTTATTGTAAAATAAGGTTCATTTTTAATTCCTTGATGGTCAATTCGTTCTTTTTTAACAGATTCTGACAACATATTTTTGATATCTCTTTAAAATTAAGCATACAAATAGATTCCATTTACAATATAACCAAAAACTAAAGAGGAAAGGTTAGGAAAACTCAAACCAATTTAACGAAACGTCATTAAATGTACAAACTGTGTATGTTTCAGAGGTAAATACCTCCATCTTCATCAGTCAAAGCTATTTTTTTTCTTATACGTTAACAATAATAAGAAAGTAGGGGAGCATAGAAGACTTACATAATTAAAACCCCAACCATGTAGGAACGCCTAAGGCCTTTAGCATCTTCACAACAGTTAAAGAATTTTTTTAACTATTGTCAAGTTGCCAAAGGCCTCAGGCGTCCCTACTTTGTTGAGGTTTTAATTAGGTAGGTAAGTCTTCTACTTCCCGTTTTCTCTATATTGCCAACCAACCAAAAAATGTTTGACTGCTTCGACTGCTGATGGAGATATTTACCTCCGAAACATGTATAGTTTGAAACATTAATGAGGTTTCATTAAATTAGTGGAGCAGACTTTGAGTCTTACTAACCCTTTCTATACTTTCACTCCACTGTGAGATGGACTACTTCCATAAAATTAAAATCTAAATATTTATAGATTGACAGTGTACTACAGTGGTACAGTGTCTGTACAGCTCTAAAACCCTATTTATGGCATGTAAAAGGATTAGATATATTTACCAAAACTCCTGCTAACATGATAAAGGAGTTGCTTGGGATATATGGGTAACTAGCAAGCAATAAAAACAAAAAAATCTCTGTAATTCTTATATTTTTTACTTTTAGTTTTAGTCAGTTTTTTTTTGAATGTGATCTTGAATCTGGATCCCTAAAATAAAGAAAAAGAAACGTGTAGTATTTGCCTTTTTTGTATCGAAGAAGTGGGCTATCAGTAGCCCTCCAAAAACCTATCCCACCAACAGGGTAGTATTATTAGCTACAGGGCTATTCCCTATATAATATGCTATACATATAAATGCTACCGGCCCTATTAACAAAGAAATCAAAAAGTAGTAAAAGACAAACTTGTACATTTTTGTTATAAATTTTTTAGATATGCCATCAAGAAAAGCAAATCACCATTGTGACGGGAGATTTTTACATAAGCTTCAGTTCTTTAAATAGGACACCCTGTATGTATTATATATATTTAAGATTTGTTGTTCTGATTTCAAAAATATATAGTTTGATGCCATTCGGTAAAACTGGTTTTGACTTATTTAGGCTTAAACATTTAATAAAATTCACTTATTTATCAAGGTAGCCATGAACGCTTAGGCTAACGTTTGTGTTTTCTTCTTAAATTCAAATTGAGCAGGCCATTCTGAATAATTTTAATTGCATGTTCATGGCTACCATGATAAATAGGTTACTTTTCTTAAATGTTTAAGCCTAATTATTTCAAAAGTGACTATACCAAATTGTATAAAACTATATATTTTTGAAATGAGGAAAAATATTTTATATAATTCCATTTAAATCCATTTAAAAAACTGACGTTTATGTAAAAATCTCAACTTTCCGATGGTGATTTGTCTTTTTTGATAGCATATTAAAAATATTAATAAAAATATGTACAACTTTCTCATCTAAGTACTACTTTTTGATATCTTTGTTAATAGGGCTGGTAGCATATGAGTCAGATTTTGACTAAAATTAATAATAATAATAATCAATCTTGATATCCTGACTACAACCCCGTTACCGGGATAACATTCCGAAGTGTAGCTATCAGTAATGGTTTAGACAATTTTTTTATAAGTAGAATTTTACAATGCCTACTTCCGTTTTTACACGTAATTTTAGATTTACAATTCCTTAGATAAACTTTGCCTCGAATAAAAAAATCAAAAAAAACAATCTTACCTTTAATTTTCACCCTCATTGTTTACTACAATTTTCGAGATATCCCTATGGTATCTTTGTTTTCCCTGTCATATCCAGTCACTGGAAAATGTATCAAACGTCTTTTCCGAAAATAATTTTGCATCACATACAGCGTCTAAAATGATTTTAAGAAATAATTAGTTAAGCCCAGTTAAATTATGATATGTGGGTTTGGACATTCCTTGATAAATGCCAATAGTACCTAAATGGTTCAATGAATTTCTCATTGGAGTATATCTGTCCAAGTATGGGCCAAAACTGACTTCCACAGCTCTTTGAAATGGGTAGTCCATCCATATTCACCTTGATCTCAATCACCATAGGAATAGTGTCATCAGCAGCAAAAGACTTGCTGATAGAATTCGCTAATGACAATTCCAAACCAAAGTGATAATAACTACCTGGATCCAAAGGAACAATATCCTTATGATGAGAAGTTTGAAACAAAGACCGTGCATCAGTAGGACGGTCTTTATGCCCGTGGCTAATTAAAATATGCAGGAGTTTATTTAAATGAAACCTGCTAATAGAAGAGTTAATCATCCACGAACGTAACTCATCCTGTAGAGGCTGTTTCTGAATCCCATATTGACAGAATTCAGTATTATTTGCTCCTGAAAAACTCTCACCAGAAGTATCATTTAAACATTCCTGAAAACTTATGGGAATGGATGGGTAATCTGAACAGGAAGAACAGCTGGAAAGATCAGCACGAGTAGAATCTGAGCTAGTGCTCGTACCTATGGGTGGGAACTGACTTACTTCGGGGGCCCCATGTGATAGCCTTGAACCAGTGGGGAAAGAATTTTCTGAATTATTGGTTAAAAGTGTAGATGTTTGGGGTGTGGAATTTGGGTTAAATGACCTGTTTTCGAACTGTTTTATGTGACGATATTAGTCTTCATTGTTGCCTTTCGGATAAACTTGAAAACGACAAACTACATTTTAAACGTCGCGTCACCTAGCCATGCCTATAAATACGCAAAGGTAAACTTACCAATATGGAGGTGTAATTTTAGGGGCTTCGGGGAGTTTCTGGCACAGCTTTCAGGGTTTCATTCATAACACTATCCGGACACCCTTAATTTTGGAATTTGACACATTTTTTTTATTAATATTGATATAACTTACGTTTATAAATGACCTTCAATGTGGAACATACAATATTATTACTCAGAAATTACTTTATTAGTAAAAGCATGATTTTTATCAACTATTTTATTTATAGTTTTGTAACATATTTCAGGTTATGGTGTGGCGTTTTGGATTATGGAAACACAGTGTTGCCACATTTATTATTGTTTTTTAGTGTTTTTGTTCTTTTTTGAAAAATTTTGGCATTAAAGCAAAAATATACTTATTAGTTGTAAGTTGTGATTACTCTGATTACTGTCGTCGTTGGAAAATGGAAATAAATAATACTGTAATATTATTTTCTATTGCGTTGCTTGCGGAGCGATTGCTCAGGTTTGCTCGGTTTTCATCGATATCGGTATATATTTATATACATACGCTAAAATTCTTAATATTTTAGATTTCCTCTTAACTTGTTTCAAGCCGCAATGCCGCAATATCGAGGATATCGAGAATATCTATAGGAAACTCTGTCAACTTTGGCAACACTGCATACAACTGACTTTATTATGCAATTTTTCAAACTTCTTTATTTTTTTTTAAAGAAAATTACTGAATATTCCGAAATTTTTTTTTCAAAAAAACACTTTGAAATACCTATTTTTCGATGACATATGAAAAACTTCGTAATTCGGTTATCCGGAAAGCGCTCCGGACCCGGTCATATCCGCGTCCCTGTCCTTCCCTCATTATTAAACAAAGAGAGTCGTATTACTGACTTCGCCGTGATGTTTAATTTGAATGGGTTTGATGTTTGCTTGTCCGTTTTGCTGCTCTGCTCTGACGGAGCAGCTCTGTTCACAAAAGTAGAAAATATTGGCCCAAAAAATCGCAGAGCGCAATATTTATCAAGATTTTTTAAAATACTTTAGTAGGTCTCATATATTATTAACGTATAGGCCACATACCTATCACATATTTATGGTTTATCGCAATGAGAGTTCAACTATATCACATTGCAATTTTAGTAGTATTCCAAAGCTCAATGAGATTTAGTAGTGATATAGATATGATTTGTATAAAAAAAGGCGCATTGCGCCTCTTTTGAGTAGGACATTTGTGGATGAATGCTCCTGCTATACTATATATATATATATATATATATATATATATATATATATATATATATATATATATATATATATATATATATATATATATATATATATATATATATATATATATATATATATATATATATATATATATATATACCTGAGCTCTGTATGAGATATCTCTGTGATAAAATGAAGAATTTGATATTTATCTCGGTGATGTAGGTAGCCCCTGTATAAATTGACCGTTGTAACGCAAAAAGCTATATGAACCCACATAAAACTTAATTGTATTTAAGTTATTGAGTTTAAACTTCAGTTTGGATAGTAATTAAAATACTGTAGGTAAATATTGGATACAAATTTTTAAAGACCTATATATTTGGTGATTCTGGGTTGGGAGGTTAATGCAAAACAAAGAGTAGAGGTAGGTACCTACCTATAAATTTCATTCGGTATACGTATGAGACGTATATACATAGTAGGTATGTATGCAGTAGGTATAGGTGCTCATTTTTTTCATTTTGTGCGTTAGAAGTTTTTTGCATAACAGCTAGGGTCCAATTAATATGCAATACTGGGATATAACTGCCCTGTTCAAAAGAGGTTTTTTGCAACATTCATGTTTTGTATATGTGGAAGATCACAAAACGTCACAGTTATAAAACATTGATGTCACATTTAAATAAAATATGGCTTTGGTGCAATTTTTCATTAAATCAACATTGCTGGTACATAAAAAGAATACATAACAATGTTCCCTTATTGAACTCTAATTACTATATCACAGGTATATAACTGGTCACCTGGGCATCGCTGTAGGTAACTTAATATAAAATAGAGCTCTTAGCGAGTAGAATTTAAAAAAAAAATTAATATGGCGAGCCCTTTGAAATTACTGAAGGTTAGTTTAAAACTCGCTTGGTTGATGTTTTTTTAGTTTCGTGTCCTGATGGTTATTGTACAAATCTGCAATTTTCTAATTTAAAAAATTTTCTATCTTTTCAATAATCCTGTACATGGTATAACCAGTGGCGGCTCGCCAGGGGCGGCAAGGTCGGCAGTGCCGACCCAACAAAATAGAAAATAGGCAGTAATGAATGTCTTATTCAATATTTAAAATTTCTATATTTTTAATTTTAACTATTTTTTAAAACTAATGGTTCAATTATTTAGCTTTTAATTCAACTGTTTATTTCTATTTACAAACTTATTTACTCTTTCACCGGTCGGTCATCTCCATATGAGGCAGTGACTACGGCCGAAAGTAATAATAGCAGGTCTTCTCACAGATTAGGAAACGGCCACTGAGGCAAGCCGCCGAGAAAAGCTACCGAAACAGGCAACCAAACATACAATAGTAATACAATTAAAAGATTTTAACACCGTGTTTCAAATGTGCTCTGCGGCAGACTTGGTTTTGCCGCATGTTGCCGATTTGTGCACTTTTTCATCCATGGAAAATTTATTTGGGTCTTGATACAATACAATCAAGTTAATAAAACTTCTTTGTACTTGTGGAATAATGGCAAATATTAATTTACTTACAATTTAGTACGTAGTGTATATTATTGAATGTTTTATTGTGATGTGGTTTAGATTTTTAATGTTTATTTTCTTAAAATTATATTTTCAACGGTCAAAAGAACCAGGATGATGCGATATTGGCAACTGCGGAAATGCGTTTTGATGAGGGTGAAGAGTGACACTCTGACAGTAGGGACTGGGTGAATTGATTAGTATTGAATGATTACTGTTTTTCGCAAATTTTAGGCCTACTTTCAGTACCATTTTCGACATTTTCCTTAGTACTTGATTAAGTGCCTAAGAAATTAGATATTGTGTCTTACTGTCTTGTGCTGTGCCGTACTTTGTGTACCTTTCACTTTAAACATTTTAAGGTATTTTTTGCCGGCTCGAAAAATTTGGTAAAATAACAGCGTAAGTATTTAAAAAATGGAGGGAAATGCTTTTGGATGCAGCTCAAATTGTAAGTATTATCAAAAGTAAAGATATTGTCAATGAACTTTTATCTCAAGACTTTGCATTGTTTTATTAAGGTCAACGTAATCTTAATTTAAGATCACTTTTTTGATTACATTATATGTAGCTAAAAAGTAAAAAAATAAAATAAAAAAAACACAAAATTCATAAACAAAAATTTTAAAAACTTAGGCCTTAAAAACCTATTGCTCCTATGATGACACATATGAAAAAAATATTATATATTCTTTCATACTTTCTGAGGGGCAAAAACACAGTAAATCCTCGAGTTTGTCAGATTAAAATTTTGCCGACCCTGTTGAAAAACTCACGAGCCGCCACTGACAGTAATGTATAGAGCTCCAGTTGGATCTATCTCAGAGTACAGACCCGATGAGGATTGGCAAATGTGGGTAGAAAGATTGGAACAATATTTTGCAGCGAATTACATAGAAGATGATAAAAAGGTACCAGTTTTATTAACTCTTGTAGGTGAACAAGCATACAGGACCTTAAGAGATTTATGTGATCCGGAATTACCTAAAAGTAAGACGTATAATGAATTATGTATGATTTTGACAAGTCAGTTTTCAAAGCGTATATCGGTTTTTAAAGAACGTATTGAGTTTTATGGGCTAAGGCAGTTCGAAAATGAAGGCATAAGACAGTGGTATGCAAGAATAAAAAATAAAGCAAGTCATTGCAAGTTTGGTGTAAACTTAAAAGAAGTTTTAAAAGACAGATTTGTGTCAGGGCTTCGACGAAACATGATTTTGGATAGAGTATGTGAAGAAGAACACACAAAATCACTGGAACAAATCCTGGAAGTAGCAGTAAATAAAGAAGCGGCACTGGCAACATCTTTGCAGGGATCTCAGCAATTGCATCGATTGTCCATTAATAGGGGAAGCAACGGCAGCCATGGTAGGACAGGACGAATGCAGCAGAGGTTTGAGACTGGGCAAGGAGCAAGTAAGGATGGAAAAAATTATAATAATATGAAAAACAAGATGCCTTGTAAGTGTAAATGTTGTGGTTATGATAATCATAAGACGGAAAATTGTAAGTACATTAAATATAGATGCAGAAATTGTAAAAAAGTAGGGCATTTAGATAAGGTTTGTGGTCAACCAACTAATTATGTAGAAATTAATGACGTACAGATTGACAATGACATTGAGAATGACATTGACAATGACATTGATAATGAAGTTTTTGACTTCAAGGAAAATTATTATGTAAATAATAGTACAGAGTACGTAAGGCCTACAAAGGTTAGTTTGTGGATCAATGGTAAAAATTTAGAGATGGAGTTAGACTCCGGTGCTGGAATATCAGTGATTCCAGAAAGTATTTTCAATGAGAATTTTAAAGACTGCATATTAAAAAATACCAATGTTAAATTAAGATGTTACGATGGTAGTATGATTAAACCTGAAGGGGAATTTTATGTGACAATTAAATTTGATAACAAGGTATTGGAAGATTGTAGGTTAATTGTTGTTAAAAATGGGTCAACACCATTAATGGGTAGGGATCTTATGAAACTTTTAAGTATTAAAATAGATTTTTCACAGGAAAATAATTGTAATTTAAATAGGGTACAAGATATAGAACAAAATGTTCTAAGTGCTATGTTAGATAAATTTAAAAATTTATTTGATGACAAGTTAGGCTTGTACAAATATGACAAAATAGAGTTGAAGGTTAAGCCAGACTCTAAGCCAATTTTTTGCAAACCTAGGCCCGTACCTTTTCTATTTAAAGAGAAAATTAATAAAGAATTAGATCTTTTGGAAAGTAGAGGAGTAATTACCTTGATTGAAAATTCAGAATGGGGGACACCCTTAGTTCCGGTATTAAAAGAGGGGGGACAAATTAGGCTTTGTGCAGATTACAAGGTAACGGTTAATAAGTATTTGGAAGATTTTAATCACCCATTACCGCGAATTGAGGAATTGTTTACTGAATTGCAGGGTGGTGAATTCTTTACTAAATTAGATTTATCGAATGCCTATAATCAGTTAGAGTTAACGGAAAATACGAAGGTATTACTAGCATGGAGTACGCATCGAGGCATTTATAAAGTAAATAGATTACCGTTCGGTACTAAGCCAGCTTGTTCGATTTTTCAAAAAATAATTGAAAAGGTTTTGCAAGGCGCAAAAGGAACGATAAATTTTCTAGATGACATAGTAGTTACAGGTAAAAATAGGAAAGAGCATCTTGAAAATTTGAAGGAGGTTTTTGATAGATTAGACAGGGCCGGTTTAAAATTAAATTTAAAAAAATGTAAATTTTTTGAAAAGGAAATAAAGTATTTAGGGCATATTATAGATAAAAAAGGACTTCGTAAAGACCCTAGTAAAATAAAGGCTATTAAAGAGGTACAGAGACCGACTGATCAGACACAGGTTAAGGCTTTTATAGGAATGGTAAACTATTATGGTAAGTTTATTCCTAATCTGTCGACATTATTAGATCCTCTTTACAAGCTTTTGCATAAGGATGTTGAGTTTAAATGGTCGAGAGAATGTGAAAATTCTTTTAAAGAGGCAAAAAAAGTTATTGCTTCAGATCAAACACTAGCTTTTTTTGATCCTAAAATTCCATTAAAATTAGTATGTGATGCATCGAAAGTAGGGTTAGGTTCAGTGTTACTGCATGTGTTTCCGGATGGAACCGAGCGACCTGTAAGTTTTGCTTCAAGGACATTAACCAGGGCTGAGTCAAATTATTCAGTTATACATAAGGAGGCATTATCGATATACTGGGGCGTAAGGAAACATTTTCAGTATTTAATGGGGAATTCATTTATTTTATGTTCAGACCATAAACCATTATTGACATTGTTTGGAGAAAACAAAGGAATACCGCAGATGGCTGCGGGACGTCTCCAGCGTTGGGCTTTCTTTTTAAGTAATTTTAATTATAGATTTCAGCACATTAAAGGATCTGAGAATGGGGGAGCAGATGGGCTTTCACGTTTTCCAGTCAAGGGAACAGAGGAAATCGAATCTACAGAATTGGATTATTTTAATTTTTTGGTGGAAGACAGTATTCCAGTTAGAGCAGAGGAAATAAGGAAAGAAATTAGAGTTGATCCGGTTTTGAGTAAGGTATTTTTGTATACAAGGGATGGTTGGCCGAATGAAACTGCAGATGTTTTGAAAAGTTTTCGAAGTAGAAAATTAGAGATTAGTATTGAGAGTGGTGTGTTGATGTGGGGTTTTCGTGTGTTAATTCCTACTAAATTTAGGGAACAGCTTTTGTTGGAAATCCACGGCGCACATAATGGCATGGTAAAGATGAAATCAATAGCTAGACAGTATTTTTGGTGGCCAAACTTAGACTCCGATATTGAAAAATTTGTAAAAAATTGTAAACCTTGTATGACATACTCCAAAAACCCGAACAAGATTCCGCTTATGAAATTTGAGGAAGGTAAGCACGTTTTTGATAGAATTCACGTGGATTTTTTAGGTCCAGTAAAAGGAAAGATTTTTTTAATTATTACGGACGCATATTCAAAATGGCCGGAAGTTTATGACATGACTAAAACAGACTCGATAAGTACAATTGACAAGTTACGTGACTGTTTTGCTCGTTATGGGTTACCCAATAATATAATATCGGATAACGGACCGCAACTGGTAAGCCAGGAATTTGAAGATTTTTGTAAAAATAACGGTATTAAACATGTAACTTCTCCTCCGTACCATCCAGCGACGAATGGTGCAGCAGAGAATAGCGTAAAAACTTTTAAAAGTGCTCTTAATAAGCTTTTGATAGATCAAAATTCTAAAAATGCAAGTTTTTCAACTTTGATAAGTAAATATCTCTTTTCTTACCGAAATACACCACATTGTGTTACGGGGGAAACTCCTTCCAAGTTGATGTTTTCAAGAAAGGTAAAAACACGTTTAGATTTTTTGTCAAAGTCGGCAGTAGAAAAGGCTAGGGAAAGTCAAATAAAATTTCATCATGGTAATAGGAATGTAGATTTTGAAGAGGGAGAGCTTATTTATACAAAAGATTATAGGAATACAAAACCGAAATGGGTTCAGGCTATAGTTGTTAGTAAATTAGGTAGGGCAATTTACATATGTAAACCAGTAAATGATAGCGATTTACAATGGAAAAGACATGTAGACCAGATGGTCAAGATAGGAAAATTTTATGATAAAGTAGAAATTGAAAAGGGCTGTGTAGTATCAAGAAACGAAGATTTAATTAAAGACATTAGAGAGGGAAGTGAGTTTAGTAAAAAAGTTAGTAGTGAAATTTCTATCAGTGAACCAAGTAATAGAAATGGTAACAGTGAAATAGGAATACCTGAGTTAAAACAACCAGAGGTGGTACAGGATAAAGATAGGGAAAAAATTGTACAGGATAAAGATAGGGAAAAAATTGTACAAGATAATGATAGGGAAAAAGTTATTATTAGTAGTAGTAGTCCATTGGCAAGCCATAGACCTCGTAGAAAAATAAAACCTCCCGATCGTTTAAATCTTTAATGGAGATTGTCACAGAACTTAAGGGTGGAGGAAATATGATGTCTGTAGATTGCTAAATATTATAGTGTAGAATTACCCTTAGATATGTTATGTGGGTTGCGTAATGTTGCAGCCTACTCTTTATGATTAGGATGACAGAAACAGAGCAGTTGTTTTTATGTAACTATGTAAAAGCATATAACAAAAGCATTGTTTCTATCGAACGCTTCTTCTTGTAATTTTTGGCTGAATAAAAAGTATTGTATGTAAAAACATGGTTTTTTACTAAAGAATATATTACAATTTTAGTACAATTTTTTGCTTTATTTTTCTTTTATATGAATATTGTGAGAATGTTAACAGTAGATTCATATCCTATAGGTATTTTTTTAGCATATTAATAGACGTTTCAAGATATTTTATGATTTATTTTAGGAAAACAATATTTAAAAGGAATATTGAGTTCCTAGTGATAGAAAAAATGTCACCATAGGTCTTTTAACATAATATTAATCTTCTGAATGAAATCATTATATAGGTACATATGTTGAAACTTTAAATAATTGGCTGAAAATTGCTTGCAGGATATGAATCTATACTTAACATATTTATAATGTTATTGTTAGAAATTTTAAAGCCGAAAAGCCATGTCAAAATGAAATTGGGTTGGCCAAATGTCGCCTTAAAACAATAAAGCTGTTTTTGACTTTGACTTTGACTTTTGTACCTATCCACGTCTTTTTCATTTCTAGCATCACCTTTCAAGTTTGTGTAAAAGCCCTTTTATTTTTTTTGTGTAAAAGTCGCGACAGTCTGATGGGATAAGATATGCATCATCTCCTGTAGGTCTTTAGGTTTTTCGTGTTATACTTTTGCCACTGGCCTAGACGGAAAAAAGTTCCTTAAAAACACTATCGTTATTTTCAGGGCACTTTCGCTAAATTTTCTACATCGAGATTGTTTTGCTGAATTTATTAGCGAAAATGGATTATTTTTTAAATTTGAATGAAACGAATTTTAAGCAAACTTACTTTCGTCCCATCCACTGTAGTTTTTCTGTTGACAGATAAACTTTATTTGTTCTATTAGGACTCCCGCAGGAGTATACAATGCAGGCGCGGCCCGTCCATAAGGTCATTTGGTCAATGACCCACCTAAAATTTTCAGTGATCTACCTAATATTTTATTTTTTAATTTTTTAAAACCAAAAAATAATCTTTTGTTTCAAAGTTCCATGCGAAAAGTCCCCAAGAAAGAATCAAGCCAAGCCATCGTCAAAGGATATCCAAGCTTGCTCCGGGCTGGGTCATTTTAAATTGATCTTGTAGGTTTATATGGACGATATAAATTCATTAAAAGTAAGAGAGAAACAGACATTCGCGCTTTAGGAAGTTAAAAAGAGACACAATTGGTCGACGGCCCACCCATAATATCTGGCCACTCCCACTATGGAAATACTCTCAAACCGCCCCATAAAATATACTATTTCAAAACATTAGGTTCGCAAAAAGATAAACTAATTAGGTACCTAATATGCGAATTGTATTTGCATCGTATTAATAATATTAATTAGTAGTGGTTAAACATAAAATATAAATATGATTTCTCTCAGGCCAGCGCTAGGCATCAAATTTAACGATATCGGATCGGTTTTCTGACATAACCAGCGTAGTTCAGCGGTACGGTCTCAGCGAGTTAATCCGAAGGTCCCGGTTTCGAATCCGTGTTAGGGCAAGAACTTTTTTTTTAATTTTTTGTTATTTAAAAAATTAGATCGGCTCTAAAAGGTGTATTGGCAACAAGTTGTTCCTCGATAAAATGTTTTTAAAATTGTTGTATTGTTGGCAATCTCATATTTACTACAGCTTACAGCCTGCACGTGCGGTGACAAATATCGTATTACTATGTCTAGTCGCCAGCATTGCATTTATTAAAGAAAACGGATTTCGGCAGCGTTCCTAATTTTATTGTACGAATAATCATGCTATCTCATATCTCAGCATTTTGTTGTTTATATTCTGGGCTTTTAGTACAAGACGCGACATCTATTGAGGAGAGGCTAAATCTATCACAACGGAACCCGCTAAAATCTACTATTTTAGAGTATTAAAACACATAGAAAAAAGCCATAAACAAAAAAGTGATACTACAAGTCATAAACATCAAGAGTAGTAATGTTCAATATTCTGCAGTACCTATTTTATGATTTTTGTAATGTTTATTTGTAGGTAAATAATTTCTTGGCACATTATTAAAAAACCTTTCTTAATTAAAAAAGTTTATTTTGCTTGTTGCGTTGATATCACTAGTTGCCCACAAAATTTTGACCCACCTGTAAAAAAACTCACGGGCCGCGCCTGATACAATGTGTCATTACTCATTACAGAATATAAAATAATAGTAAAATATTGGTCAACTGATAAAATACACACAAATAACAATTTATACAAACAGAATAATGAGAAATATATGTAATACATACAAATATCGTACCAAATTCAATTAAAATACCTATATAACATAACTTAACCAAAATATCCAATATCACAAAGTTTCGTCCATACTATAAAATGGGTTCTTAATTATGAAAGCCACCAACTTTTTCAGTAGAACAGCTATTTTGGTTAAATAATTTTGTTTAGGGTTCTAAGTTCTAAGAAATGATCACTATTTAAAAATGAAAGAAAAAAGAAAATCGCAGACGTGAAATTTTTCCCATTCAGGGCAATGGACGAAAAATCTAAGCCTGTTCATCTTAGCTTATACGCAACCACACCATTTTGGAAGCCCGGACAAATGACTTAAAAATGTAGAGAACATCCGAATCAGTACTTTCGGTTGAAAAACTCTAGCGCGGTCAATTGTTATAAACAATTTAATTGTTTATTTTCTTATAACTGCTGAACCATTGGTTTTATTAGAGAAAAAGTTTTTCGACAAAAAATATTTCCCACGACGCGACGTACCTAAGTAACAACTTTTGTGCAAGTACGTATAGCTTGCACTTGACCGATTTTTTTTAATAGAGAGTCACGTTTACGATATGGTATATGTTTCTGAAATGGCTTAAACATTTTTTTTAAATACTGGATTTCGAAAAAATATTTTTGGAAAATATTCTGTTTTCGAAAAAATATATAGGTTTTTTTGAAAAATCGGTTTGTGGAAAACTTTCGTAAATATATCTCTGCAAATGAGAAGATGCCTTAAATAAAAAAATGCTAGAATATTATTTAACTTTTTTATATTAATCAAACAATTGAGGCGTGTTTTACAAAAACAACATATGTCCAAAATAAAGAAATTTCAGGAAATACAAAAAACGGGTTATCTTAAAAGTAATCATTTTCTTAAAAAAAAATACTTACTGTTAATGTGACCTTAAGAATTCTGTTCTTACATAAGAACATCGTTTCTTTCTTAATTACTTCAGAAAAAGAGAAAAGCTGTTGGACATAAGTTGTTTTTGCAGGAAAAAAGACGAAGGTACAAAGAAAACTTATTTTTATTTCCCAAAAAAAAATAAAACTAAAATATTATAAATGGTAAATTATAAGTAAGTACATAATTTAATCTTCGCATCCACTACTGTTATCATCTTCTTCAATGTCTACGCTGTCGGTGACATTATCAAGAATACGTTCATAATACTCTTTGATACTTAGGAGGCGTAGTAGCTCCTGTTACTACGCCACCCAACCCAACCTGCCGCCAGCGCTCTAATCCGATGTTGCCAAATCTGCAATATCTACTCCTTGTTCTTATACGCGTGCACGACGCGCCATGAGAAACCTTTAAACTAAAATAGTTCTGTTATTACTTCTATTTTGCTTCCTTGACGAAGTGACTTGTAAAGTAAATAAAATATAAGTTAATTTTATTGAAATTACAATACAGTAAAAGCCGTGCACTTTTAATGGTTGTTTTTAGGGCAGAAATAATAAAAGTAAATTAACAAGGAAACAATCTTTATTTTATTTAAATCTCTTACATAATCATGTTATAGATAAATATATATCATTTATTTATTCCATAAATCCATATTACATGGATAGAACTTCAGGAACTTGCAAAAAATATAATACCAAACATTATTTCCTAAAATTATTGCTGATAAGTATTTATAACTAAGTTCAGTAAGTTCTTATTCAATATATAAGTCATTTGCAACGGGGAAATTTCCATCATGTCTAAAAAAGAGAGCAGTGGCTGTTCCTCTTTTTAAGGGCGGTGATATACCGGCGATCCTTCTAACCTTCTGTTACAAAAGAATTATTACAATTTAGAGGAATAATACTATAATAACTATAATGATGTTTTTTTGAATATAGTGTTTGGATATAAGTAAATGGAGGTTCGCCATTTTTACAAAGTTTTATATAGTTCTTACACGGATACCTGACGTGTTCTATTTCTGATTTCTTATAGTACTTAGTAGTAGGTTTCAGTTTTTATAATTTGTTACTTTTATTACAAGTGGAATTTACCTTTAATATTTACCTAATATTTTTTATAGACTGCTTTGTTAATAGAAATTTCATTTTCTTGGACAATAAAGCATATGGGGAAATTATATTTATTTATTTATCCAAAAACATCATACACTACAGAATACAACATTCTAAATGGTATGGACTATAATAAAAGGCGTCTAAACTAGCACTCAAACATGAACAAAACCTGAACAAAACTATAATTACAAAATAAAAAACAATACTATCACTTTCGCCAAAATGAACTTCCCGGACATGTCTGTTAAGATTAGGCTGAGAGGAGAATAGTTTTTCGCATTTGACACAAAATACCGGCATTTTAAATATATTTAGAACAATTATTAACAATAAATTGTTGCTTCAAGAAGTAACAAAACACAAAAAAGTGAGGTTAGATTTAACATTGGCGGCAAAACCCAATCAGGACAAAAATGGCAACATCGGATTAGAGCGCTGGAGGCAGGTGCTCCTGTAGTAACGGTAACAGCGATCTTAAGTTCTCTGCTTTATTTGAAGCAACTGGTAAGAGTTGATTATAGAGTCTGTCAATTTGGATAGCGCATGGTACATTTGCTTTAGCAACGATACTGCTTCGAAATGATCCGTTATAGGTATCCTTTAAAAACAGTGTGGATGTTTGGATAGTAATTCTCATAATCCTGATGTTTTTAATGTTAAGTGCTGGCTTTGGAGTTTTTAGGAAAAAGTTGCATGTCGCAGATTTAATGTCAAAAAAGTCGTGTTGCTTCATTTTTACCAAATTAAATGAGCTAGGTTTCATTCTGGCATTTAAAATGATCTTATCCCAATCCTCTGGTCTTTCGGCTCTCTCTAGGCGTCTCTTCTTTTTTTCTATTAAAGCAAAATCCGAATCATTCGGTAAGAAAGAATGGCCTCTCATTGGGAATATGTATTCTACCGAATCAACTATTCTAAAATATGAACCAGGGTATATAAAAAATGGGTCATTACATAATTTTTATTTTGCCCTGGGCAGCCGTCGTTAAAAATAACTAAATTGCGATTATGAATGTTATTTTTAAGGTAATGCAACAACATTGACGTGACCTCATTGGCGCCCTTTTTGGCTTCATTTTCGAGATAAGTATACATCGTAGCATCATCAGTTCCTAAATCATGTATACCAAAAACATTGTACCACAGTTGACGGCTATAAAATACAGGGTTAGATGGTATATGTAGAAGGGGCAGATTTTGCATAAAATCAAAACTAATGCACATCACTTCCCCAGCTTTTGCTTTGATTTTAAATTTTCGCTTCGGTTCAAAAAATGATTCTGCTTTACGAAGGTGTATGTCTTTTTCAAGTTCAAGTTTTTTTCATTCTTCTGCAGTAAGGTCTGCACGGTTAAGCTGCTGTGTACGTTGGTCGCACTCTGAACACGTCAGATCTTGGAAATCCAAATTTGATGTTAAAATGCGTTCTAAATACTTTCCAGTAGGTTTTATAAGGCATATTTATTTTATAACTTCGCACAAACATGCTATGCATATCCTTCAAGGTAAGAGCTTCTGGTAAATAGGAACAGTTTGGATTTTTACGACGTGAATAATGCGATCGTCTAGAAGGGAGTGATTTTATATGGATTGTAATAAGTTCCGTTATGCATTCTGGAGTTTTTTTTGGCCTGTTCTGGTGGATTCCCCGTTTGTCTCTGGGAGAAGCTCCAGTGGTCATCAGAGAATCTCGTATTCGCCTCAGTCAAGCATCTTTAATGCCATAGAGGCTGAGAAAAGCTGTCTTGCAAACTTTTACTTCAGACTCCCCTGCCCTAACTTTGTATGTAAAACTTGCACCGTGAGTTTTATTATTTATTTGTGTTCGAGGACATCTTCTAGTAATATGATTCATTGAAATAAGACCAGTTAAATGAGAATCTTGACTATTTTTATCATCCATATCATTAAATTGTGTTAGAATGGAAATTCTTTTTTCTTCCGAAACTTTGGAGAAACAGGAATTTTGACAACTAAAATAAAACAATTTTTGTAAATATACCAAATCCCGTATTAAAAAATATATACATTCAAACATACCTGCAATGTTTACCAGTTCTACGTGCTTCAACAATCTTATCTTTGTGATTTGTATGTTCCTTTCCATGAACTTTCAACTGTTTTATCACTGTTTCACGCTTTATTTTCTTCGCCTTCCTCTTGGGCCAATCAGTAGGTACTTCTTCACTGTTTTCCATGTTTAAGTTATAGTTTTAAGTTTTAACTAAACAATGCTGTATTGTAACCACCACTCGATAATCACAACAACACATCTAAGTCTGATAACTTATAACCTAATAATAACAAACCGGCTTATTCGTATCTACCCATCAGCGAAAATTTCCAGCAAAAAGCACACACGTCCTATCCTGTCGCGGACTTATGCGGTAGGTATTTGGAGGAAAAGAAAGGGACATAATAATATGTGCTTTTTGTGGAATCATCGAAACTTTAACTAGGTACTTATATCTTGGCATTTGTGTTGTTTTTGCAGAATTTTATTTGATGATCTTAAAATAATTCTTTTGTGTACTACATGGCACCACTAACTCATTTTCGTCAAATTTGGACTTATGCGGTTTTTGTAAAACACGCCTCAATTTGTCCTGTCGCGTGTAAGCTAAGATGATCAACCGCCCTATTTTATTTTTGAGAATCCTTTTCAAAAGTAAATCTTTTTAAAAAATGGCTTTTTCGAAAGATGTTTTTTTTTAAATGGATATACTAAATTTTTTCGAAAACATCTTTTTTCAGAAAAAGAATCTTTTAAAAATACATTTTCCGAAAGTAACTATATACACTTATTTTCTCACAAATTGAATTATAAAAATAGCTTAAAAAATGTGGATGAAAAGAAGACATAAAAAGAACCTGAACAACCCTAAAGCAGCCTTTTTGTATTTGGTCAGGTTTCCCTTGGACTACTAAGTTACAGTAATTAATATTTCAAAAAGCATTATTTGAAAAAATAAATACAGTCTTTTTCGAAGAAAAAAATATTTGAAAAAACGTAATCAAAAAGTGCTTTGAAAAAAAATTGGAAACAATGGTTTTCTAAAAAAAAAATAACCGAAAAACACTCCTAGTTTTCGAATCAGTGTATTTCGAAAAAATTCTGTTTTTGAGAAAAGATATTCCCGAAAAACGTGATAAAAAATTGTGTTTTCAGATAATTTTCGTATATTAGCAATTCAAATGGACAGAAGGTCTAAATAAAAAAACTGCTAGAATTATTGCACCTCTGTATTAATCAATTTGCCCTGTCGCGTGTAAACTAAGAGGACCAACCATTTTGTTTTAGCCAGAAGAGGTTTAGATTTTTCATTCATTGTTCTGAGTGGGAGAAATTTTCCGCTTGGAATTTTCTGTTTCATTGTGAAATAGTGTTAATTTCCGAATCTTAAACAATACAATAATAATGTTGTAAACGAACTTGTCCTTTTTTTTTTGGTCTACTATTTTTTTGAAGCTCGAGTTGACGTTGCGCTCTCCCTTCTTAAAGGGACGTACACAGCGACTGACATTTATCGGGGAATTTAAGAACTTACCTGTTAATTAAAATTTTAGAAGTCGCGTCAGCATTGTCCGCACGTGGATGTTGTGACGTATTATCAGCGCCGGTTTTAGGCCCTAGGCGGTAGGGCCCTGCCGGGCCCCAGCCCCAGACGGTGTAGTCAGGGCTGGTGAAAATGAATTCAAATTAGCCGATCCGTAGAAAAGTATGTGGACAGGGCAATAAAAGTAGCGTCGCAAGCGTAAAATTTTTGGAATAGAGGACAAGGTAATTGTCAATAGCCGGGTTTTCGTGTACCGTGTACCTATGTGTTAGATCAAAAATAAAATAAATCATATAACACAACATAATTATTTTTATTCAGCAAAACTAGTTAAACAGATATAATAAGTCGAAAAGTATACATTTCTCTTTCTTACTTTCTGATAACTACAAATACTTAGGCATAAGAAAGTCAAAACATGTAATATTTTAATAAAATAGGTAATCCCTACGTTGAAAATAAAGCGCATCCGCCAGACAGCAGGGTTGCCAATATTGCTATTGTAAGGCCTTTGGCGTGAGTTACGATAAGAGATTGCCAATTTTTCTTTTTTCTCGATTATTCCGGGCCCCTTTGATCGCGGGCCCTAGGCGGCCGCCTAGTGCGCCTAATGGTTAAACCGGCGCTGCGTATTATGTAAACCTTTTGCGATGATTTATAATAAGATTTATTTTAAAATCTCAAAGATATCAAAAAGGAAAAAAAAACGGAAAATTTAGTTTTCCTTGCTCTGTACTAGTCTATACGTACAATTTAACCAAAAATAAATCGTGAAATAGCCCATTCGAAACACTAAGAAATTTTTTGCCTAATAATTTATTTATTATTACTACTTTTTTAGGACAAGGTCGATGGGGAAATTAAGGAGTTGCTAGACAAATACAGTGCCTATAGATAGTCATAGTTAATTTCGACGTCGTGTATTGAATTGACACGTTTCAAATTATCTATTAAATAAAAATACATTTCTATACCTTGAAATGTTGGACGGTTTGAAGTCTCGGGGGGGGGGGGGGGGTATCTTTGGGATGAGGGAGTACAAGCTTCTAACACCTTTGACAGTTCTTTCATTGTTTAAATGTCAACAATGTCTTAGTATGTAATTAATTCGATTAAAAAGAGGTTTTTCCCCAAACGTCATATTTATGATCCAAATTAACAAACATGTAAGTAGGTACTTAGGTACCTACTCGAATAAAGGAAATACACAAATTTAGGAATACATCTGGCAGTGTTGCCAGATGACAGAATTAATTTTTCTTCATCGGTGCCAAACTTCAGAATTCTTCATATTGGCGACATCTTGTACAAACTTAAAACGACCAAAAAATTATTAAAGTACAGATTGAAAAAATCATATATATCCTCCTCTTTCCATTATCCTCAAAAGGATATAGTGACGCCAATTTATACTTGCTTTAACAGTTGTTTCCATGCTTGCCTGTCGAGCAATCTGCTCGGCTTCGTGTAGTCCCATGTTAATTAAGGGTTTGGTTTGAATCACCCATCTAGTAGGGGATCTGCCTCTTGGACGTTTGCCCTTAACTTTTGCCTCCACGATAAGTCGCTCCATTGTGCCCGACCTCCTAGCGACATGTCCAAGGTACTGCAGGTACGTGCGGTTAATTTTGGTTAACAGTCTTGTTCGTGGACCAATTTCTTGCCATATGGATAAGTTTGTTCGATGTTCTGTCCATGATACTCGTAAGAGTCTTCTATAAACCCACATCTCAAAAGCCCCTATTCGGTTTCTATCGGCTTTGTTCATAGTCCATGTTTCAGCTGCATATGTTGCAATAGGAAAGATAAGAGCATCAACAAGGCGGAGTTTCGTTGTTCTCGTGATCAATCCGTCTTTCCATATTTTATTTAGTTTGACGGTTGCTGATCTTGCCATAGTTAGTCGAGGGTGTATTTCATTTTCGCACTTGCCAGCGTTTGTAATTAAGGAGCCTAGATAGTTAAAACTGTTTACCACTTTATGGCCCGCGATTTCTCTAATTTGTGAGGAATTGTTGTATTGTCTGTTAACTATCATTATTTTGGTTATGGATTTGTTTAGTCTTCAGCCATATCTTTCGCTAATAAGAGACAGTCTATTCATAATTTCTGTCATTTCCGGTATGCTTGACGCTATGATTAGTGTGTCGTCGGCGTAGGGAAGGTTGTTAATTTTTCTACCATTGATTTATATGCCACCCTGCCAACCATCCAAGACCTCCCTCATAACATACTCGCTGAAGACATTAAATAGGGTCGGAGATAAAATGCAGCCCTGTCCGACACCTGCACGAGTCCTAAACTTCCCCATGTAAGTCTGGTAAATTCTGACTCTCGCGGTGTTTTTCTGATAGAGGTTACGAACTAGTTGAACTAGGTGTTTTGGTGATCCCATTACCTCCATTATACTCCAGAGGAGGTTTCATTTTACTTTATCAAAAGCTTTTTGGTAATCTACAAAGCAAAGAAACAGTGAAATATTGAATTCTCTAGCCTTTTCAACAAGTTGCCTGGTGTGTAATATTTGTTCTCGGGTTCCTTTTCCAGATACAAAACCCGCTTGTCCCTCCGAGAGGTGTGGAAAAAGAAACGGCTTCAAACGGACCTTACTAGCGTGGGAGATGAGAGAGACTGTTCTGTAGTTGCCGCAGTCCAGCGGCGAGCTTTTTTTGAATATAGGGATAAAAGATGATTCTTTCCAATCCTCAGGCCACTGACCTGTTCTCCAAATTAAGTAATAAAGTTTGTGCAGTATATCCACTCCCCTTTCGCCCGTAGACTTTAAAACTTCCGCTGTTATTTGATCAGAGCCTGGTGATTTTTTGTTTCGCAGCGCTTCTATTGCCTTTTCGACTTCTGATCTTAGCACATCAGGTTCTTGAGGGGCATTTAGTTCGTCTGGAAGTTGATATATTTATATATATATATATATATATATATATATATATATATATATATATATATATATATATATATATATATATATATATATATATACATATATAGACTAAACTCATTTAAACAAAACGTGGTGGCAGTGGCGGAGGTGAAATAAATATTGAAAGTAGGTATTATTTCAAGATTTTTTCATAAAAAATAGAAAATTCCTAGGTATCCGTGTGCTGACTATATTATGTTTTTATTAAAAAAAACTTCATTTTAAAAGCAAAATCTTTTCTTCAAATGAGCAAAAAACTTCAAAATGAAGAAAATCTACATCATCAGGCAACATTGAATAATAGTAACAGTCGCAAGGGGATAACAGTTTAAAAATATATTGTTTTGTATATAGTGTTATTAAATTTTTAGTAAAATTTAAATAGTTCTGATAGTAGTGTTCGAGACACACACACACACACACACACATACCGATTATGTGTTTATTTTAGTTGTAGTATGTCACTCAGAGGTGAATGTGATTTATATACTATATACATTTCTTTCTGGTATGTATACAGGGTCTTACCAATTCGATATTCACCATTGGAATCTCGTAAATGGTAAGAGATACAGCAATGGTTAAATTGGGACAAAGTTGCACAATTTTGTACTGAATGCTAATATACCGTCGAGAAATTTGAAAAATTCCGAGTACGTACTTTTGAGGATAATATTTGTAAAAAGAAACGAAAATCGGCAATTTGGTTATTTTCTTCTGACTTTAAGAGATAATGTAATATCAATTTTAAATTTGCATTGCCACTTTTTCTCCTCTACAATATGGTGTTCTCAGATTTTAAGTTCGACGTTTTGTCTTTGGGTCACTATCATCAGGTATTTTTTTTTAAAACGGACATAAAATAAAAACATACAAAAAAGCTGATAATAAAAATATCTATAAATACAAATAATTCTTACATTTAATAATAATAATACTTGCAAAAGGTTGTCAACTTCTTTAAGATCGGTGAAAGTTGTACTTTCTCCCAGGCGCGGCCCGTCCATAAGGTCATTTGGTCAATGACCCACCTAAAATTTTCAGTGATCTACCTAATAATTTATTTTTTATAAAACCAAAAAAGAATCTTTTGTTTCAAAGTTCCATGCGAAAACTCCCCAAGACAGAATCAAGCCAAGCCATCGTCAAAGGATATCCAAGCTTGCTCCGGCCTGGGTCATATTTTAAATTGATCTTATAGGTTTATACCGACGATATAAATTCATTAAAACTAAGAGAGAAACAGACATACGCGCTTTAGGAAGTTAAAAAGAGACACAATTGGTGGACGGCCCGCCAATAATATCGGGCCACTCCCACTATGGAAATACTCTCACTCAAACCGCCCCATAAAATATACTATTTCAAAACATTTGGTTCGGAAAAGGAAAAACTAATTAGGTAGCTAATATGCGCATTGTATTTGCATTGTATTAACATTAATTAGCGGTTAAACATAAAAAATTATAAATACGATTTTTGTCAGGCCAGCGCTAGGCATCAAATTTAACGGTATCGGACAGATTTTCTTACATTACTAGCGTAGTCTAGAAGTATAATCTCAGCGAGTTAATCAAAAGGTCGAGGGTTCGAATCAGTCTTGGGGTAAGAACTTTTTTACATTTTTTGTTATTTAAAAAATTAGATCGGCTCTAAAAGGTGTATTGGCAACAAGTTGTTCCTCGATAAAATATTTTTAAAATTATTGGCAATCCCATATTTACTACAGCTTACAGCCTGCACGTGCGTAGACAAATATCGTATTACTATGTCTAGTCGCCAGTATTGTACCTATTTATTAAAGAAAACGGAGTTTCGGCAGCGTTACTAATTTTATTTTACGAATAATCATACTTTTAGCGCGACATCTATTGAGGGGAGGCTAAACTTACCAAAACGGAAGCCGCTAAAATCTACTAATCTAGAGTATTAAAACACATAAAAAAAGCCATAAACATCTAGAGGAGTAATGTTCAATATGCTGCAGTACCTATTTTATGATTTTTGCAGTGTTTATTTGTAGGTAAATAATTTCTTGGTACATTATTAAAAAACCTTTCTTAATTAAAAAAGTGTATTTTGCTTGTTGCGTTGATATCACTAGTTGCCCACAAAATTTTGACCCACCTGTAAAAAAACTCACGGGCCGCGCCTGCTTTCTCCATAGAATCCAACCTGGCCCTCTCCTCAGATCGTTAAGTTCGGAAGATTTGGATTAATGGGAAAGTTCAAATACATTAAAATTACCTCTTAACGGTTTTTATTAGGTTCGAAAAGTTAAAATTTGATTCAAGTAGCGTTTTTTTTTCCTCCCTTGGGCTCCGTCCGAGACCGAAAGCACTGCGGCCACTAGAGGCCTATTGTGCCTACCCAATAATATTTGTTACACCCGCTCTGTTATCCCAGTTTCCTGCACAAGCCTGTACAGGTCCACAAGGGAGTGGGTGATCAATTCCTCCGGTTCTAACTTTGGTTGCCTGAATAGTTGGTGGCGCTTGCCATCTAGTGACTCGCAATTATAAATTATGTGCTGAACTGTTTCCCTGTCCCTACCGCATAGTCTACAGCTAAGGTCTCCCTGGTACAGTTTCATTTTGTTGAGGTGGTCCTTTACAGCCATGTGTCCTGTTAGTACCCCTACGATTGTCCTCAACTGGATCCTGCTCAGATTTAGCAGTTGCCTGGTGAGTCTAGGATTGGGATTTCCTATAGCGGCCTTGCTGTGGTTCAGTCCCTGTACTCCATTCCAGTGGACTTTGTGTTGGTGTTTGATCCATCTGTTTACCGCCTCTCGTGTCGTGCACTTTGGCACCCCGAGAGATGGTTCTGGGCCAATATATGGTGCAGCCGATCCCTGTCTAGCAAGTTCGTCGGCTTTTTCGTTGCCAGTGATGCCCTAGTGTCCCGGTAACCCAACCTGAGTTTCTGATAGCGAGCGCGCCAAGATCGTTTATGCACTCCCATACCAGTCCCGAAGTGACTCTGTGGCATGAGAGTGCCCTCAAAGCGGCCTGACTGTCTGAACAGATATAGATCCGCTTATTTGAATAAGCCCTCCTATTGTTTTCCAGCGCACATTGTAAGATGGCGTAAGTTTCTGCTTGGAATACCGTGGGGTACTTCCCCAAGGAGAAAGACATGTCCCTCCTTGGTCCGACCCCATGTACTCCTGCTCCGGTTCCCGCTTCGGTTTTTGATCCGTCGGTGTACCATATGATTGCCCCCGGAGGAAACTCTGGGTTTGTCGAAGTCCATTCCCTGCGATCCGCTATTACTACCTCGTAGGGGATGTTGTATTGGAATTTTGGAGTCATGTACTCCGATCTCATTTCTAAATCGGGCCCTCCAATCTTCTCTCTTATGAGTTCATGTCCCGCCCTCTTCCGCAATGAAGAGGGCAGAGTGTTTTGTAGTCCATAGAGACCCATCCTCGCCTCTCCCTGGATGATCAGGTGCAAGGGAGGAAGGTCTAGGAGATTCTCCATCGCTGAGGTGGGGGTCGATCTCATTGCCCCTGTAATGCCCAGACAGGCTAGTCTTTGCAGACTGCTGAGCCTGAGCATTATTGTTTTCTGCGTTGCCTTGGTCCCCCAGACCAAGGCTGCATATGTTATTGCGGGTTTCACCACTCTGGTGTACAGCCAGTGCACCATCTTTGGTGAGAGACCCCATGTTTTCCCATACGTTCGTCTGACCACCGCAAGGGTGATCTCCGCTTTTCGTATGGTTTTGTCCACATGCTTGTTCCAGGTAAGTTTTGAGTCCAGTGTTACCCCCAAATACTTTACCTCTTCCTGCAGTGGAATTGTGACTCCTCGCAGGGTTAGAGGACCGAGCCCCTCCTTTTTCCTGCGGTTAGTGAACGGGACGATGACAGTCTTGTGTGGGCTTACATTAAGTCCTTCCTGTCCTACCCATTTTTCCACTACGGCGAGGGCGCTCCTCATGCAGTCCCTCACGGTTGTGTTGAATTTTCCTTGAGTCGTTATGACCAGGTCGTCTGCGTAGCCCAGGATCGAATAACCCCTTTGACTTAGTTCTTTTAGAAGCCCGTCCATTACCAGGTTCCAGAGGAGGGGGAGAGACCCCCCCCCCCCCCCCCGAGGGCATCCCCCTGCCACCCGGGCTGCCAAAGTTTCACCGAGTAGGTCTGTATAGATTACCCGGCTTTTGAGCATACTTTCTACCCATCTGCAGCAGGTCTCATCTAGCCCGATGCCCCTGATTGCTCTGGTTGTAGATGTGAAGGATGTGTTGTCAAACGCTCCTTCAATATCCAGAAATGCTCCGAGAAGCACTTCTCCGTTACCTATCGCGTTCTCCAGTCTGCTAACTAGCTGGTGGAGTGCTGATTCGGTCGATCGTCCTGTTCTGTAGGCATGTTGGTCTTGATGGAGTGGTCCGTCCCCCCTTATTGCATCCCTTATATGCCTATCTAACAGTTTTTCTAGCGTTTTTACAATAAAGGACATTAGACTGATGGGTCTGAATGCCTTGGCGACCGAGTAGTTGGGACGCCCATGTTTCGGTATGAATACCACTTTGGTCAGTCTCCAAATCCTCGGTATGTGACCTAGGGCCAGACTGGCCCTTAGTATGTGACAAAGCTTGCTGACAAGCAGGTCTGATCCCTGCTGTGGCAACGCTGGACAAACTCCGTCAGGACCCGGAGATTTGTAGGGTTCAAATGAGTTTATAGCCCATTTTATTTTTTCAGGGGATATCACCTTCTTAGCAGCCTGTCAGTTGTCCCTATGAGCTCTGTTGGGAGCTTCATTAGGTCCTCCAAATCTCCAGGCTTCAGGTGTTTCCTTTATGATTTTGGACCCAGGGAAGTGAACCCGAAACAGTTCGGTCATTGTATCCTTCCCCGTTAATGTTTGCTCTCCATTCTCAGTAACAAGAGAGTTGATTGCAGGCTGAGTGTCCTTTGACAGTATCTTTGCGAGTCTGGCACATTCTGGAATGCTTTCAATAGCCTCGCAGTGCCTTCTCCAGGATGCTCTCTTGGCCTTTCTCAGCGCTTTGTTGTATTCAGTAAGGGTTGCCCTATATGCTTCCCAGTTACCTGATCGTTTTGCCTGATTCCAGTTCTTCCTTACCTGTCCTCTTTTGGCCTCCAGGTCTGGTCCCCACCGGGGGACCTTCCGGGTGGAATTTGATGTAGTTTGAGGACAGTTCGCTTCGAATGCCGAAATGGCCGCGTCCGTCAATTGATCCGCTACCAGTTCGAGATCCGTCACGTTATTTATTACATCTTTAAGCCCCCCCAGGTTACGTTCTAGGTCTACCCGATAGTTACCCCAGTTCGTTCTGCGAGGGTCGCGATAAGAGTTAGATTCCCGTTTTATACACGTTATTTCGAACCGTATGTGTCTGTGGTCCGAACAACTCTCTTCCTCAGACACGTGCCAGTTTTTAATATAATTGCCGACGTAAGCCGTTGATATAGTTATATCTAAAACCTCCTGCCTTTGCCCCGTTACAAAGGTCGGATTATTACCTCTATTCATAATGTCTAAGTTATTTGCCATTAGGAATTGAAAAATGTACTCACCTCTTTGATTGGCGTTAGTGCTGCCCCAGATGCTGTGGTGTGCGTTTGCATCACACCCGATGATCAGCTGCGATCCACTTCCTCTGCAGTCTCTCACCAGTTCCTCCACAGCGCTGGGTGGTGGCGCTTCCGGGTCATCGTGTGGGAAGTAAGCCGATCCAATAGTGATATTCTTCGGCCCACCTCCCTCCGTTGTTGTTAGTCTTACTGCCACGAGGTGCCTAAAACAGAAATTAGTCAGTGGCAGCATCCTAATATTCTTTTTAATTAAAATGCAGGTTCTCGGTCGGACGGAGATTCTATTGTAAACCAATTCACCCCCTACTCCCGAGAGACCTTTTATTGTACCTTGGTTAACCCAAGGTTCTTGAATGAGGGCGATGTCGCAGATCTCCATCACCCTACACAGGACTGCCGAGGCTGCCCTGCTGTGGTGTAGGTTAACCTGCACGACCCTCACTTTGATTCGCGACGCTCGCTATAACCCTGAAGGTTACCCTTCAAAGTCCATAGTATGCCTTGAATTGAGCTCGTTCAAAGCATCCAAGCGACGCCGCGTCTATAGAGAAGGCCAGGGTTTGACCCTTTCCTTCTACCTTCCGGCTTAGCATCAGCCAGTCTCCCGTGTAAGTAACGTTGCTTTAAGAAATAATCAGCCATGGAGATTATAAAGGTACAATAAAGGATACAGGTCCGTATTTAAAACAATAACTGATAATTGAGGCCTGAAGACGAATCGTCTGACTTAAAATCTGACGACGCCATCTTGCAGAGGAGGAAAAGTAAAAATGCAATTGTAAAATTTATTTTATGTTACCTTTTTAAATAAATGAAAATCCAAATGTCGATTTTAATTTTTTGCGAATATCTTCGGAAGTAGGTACGGAAGGTAGGAATTTTTCAAATTTCTCGGCGGCATATTATTCGGCACTAAATCGTGCAATTTTGTCCCAATTTAACCTTTGCTATATCTTTTACCGTTTACAAGATACCAGTGGTGGATATCGAATTTGTTAAACCCTGCAACATTTATTTGAATATACATGGTGCTTTTAACAAACTATCTCTTTCTAAGAGTAGGCAAACTGTTCAAATTAATAATTTGGGACGCCCTGTGGTTACCCTGCGTAGAACTGACTAGATATTACTTTTTAGCTTAGTTTGTAAAATAGAGTTAATAGTAAGAGTATGAAAGTTCCCTTGTGGCGGCCTGGAACATTGTTCCACTTGCGTTTATAGACGTCACAGGCCTGCAATCCTTGTGCACTAGTAGCAGTAGTCTATATTTTATTGCGATGGAACAACAATAAATAGTATATTGTACAACGAGCATGGAATGACATGCATTTCCTACGAGTATGAGGTTTGCAGCACGAGCCGCAGGCGAGTGCTGCAAATCATACGAGTAGGAAATGGTCATTCCATGCGAGTTTTACACTATACTTTTTCTACGAATGTTACTGTTACATAAAATGGGATTAGTAATATTTTTCTTTTTAAGATGTCAAAATAATAATTGTCATTTACTTTTTATTTGCATTGTCTGCGTTGCTATGCGATTACTATGGCGTGTTGACGCGGCGCCGGTCAACGCCACCTTTGTAAAAATATACTCGTGCACATTGGGAATTTTGTAGTTGAATCAACATGGTGATTGAAGCACAATGAAAATGTGTAAAAACCAATGCACTATGTTCCGAAATTACTATTGAACATACAATAAAGGTTTTTATTGACATTCGCAGAAAAAATATATTGCAATTTTTGATAACTATTCCTTTATTGTTGCTCCATTACAATAAACAACAAGGGTGTTTGGCAAGTTAAGTTGTTAATTGGAAGTCTCAGCGCGCAACTTTTAACTTGTATCTGACCGGGCTTATTTTACCCAATATACGGTGTACCTTAAAGTAAGGTTGTTTTTTCTATAACATCTATAGAAAATTTTGAGAACATACTAGATTTTGGGTAAGAATATTAGTGTAGAGTAGTTTTCAAGAAATACAAATTTGACGAAGAATATGCATATGTTCCTTTTTGTAGAAAATTTAATCAACTTTAATTTCGGAAAATCCGTTTTTGACGTAAAGTTGACGGAAAATCGAGAAAGTGATTTTTGGTTCCTATTACCCCCTGAAAAGGGGAGACGCTGGCATCGCTCGAGGGAAAATTTTTAAGGACTTTTAAGTGTAATATCCATGGAAATCGTTTTATGGAATAAGATTTCTTCCTTGGACTTCTTCATTCACAAAATACTTGGCATCTGGCCTGTATTTCAAAGGCGGTTTACCGAAATATAAATAAATATGGTTTTTAAAATTTACTATTAAATTAGCAGTTTTATTCCGGGTCCACACCCGTTTACATCACCTTCCTCTCGTTTTATTAGCTGATAATATTAATTATAAACAACCAAACTACCTTTTTATTTTATACTATGCAATGAAACAGTCTTTAACTAAATAACCTAACTATCAATAATTTTAGAGATCCAGTCGTGATATGTTGATAGTCTAGAATAAACGTTTGGATGCTTCTTATTGGCTATTCCACATTTATTGGTAATAAAGGATGCAATTCCGACTTGCATGTTGTCCACCAAAAGGGCTGTTCCAGAGTCCCCCTATAAAAATATATGAAAAAAATTTATTAGGTGCAAAAATATCAATAATGAAAATGGTTATACATACGTATAACGTCGTTCGGTTGCTCAAAGCATTTAATCAAGTAATAAATTTCAGTATATTTTGAATTACTTTTAATATTGACGTTAATATGTGCTGTCACATTATAATTGTCCAATTAACTAATTCTTCGTTAAATTGCTTTGTGCGACCGAATGCTTGATTGCTTAGTTGAATGACGGTAGAGTAAAATACTGCTTTTTTTCTAACAGCTTGTTTCACCTTTTTTTCGCAATTTACAAAATATTTTTTTTCTTTACCAAAACATTCCTAGTAGGCTCACTATTAAAACCTCTGAATTTGGCATGGGTCCCGTTAGTAGCAACAGAGATGTACAACTTTAAAATTTCAAAATCCGCCCGTGAAAATTTAGGGCTTATTCAGCGTGATAGCTTGAGTTGAAGCTAGCTGAGCCAAAATTTAAAAAAAATGGAGGAGCAAAAAAATTAAAAATAGGGTAATAGAAATTGGCAATAATATAATCCTAAATCTTGGTAGATACTTTTAGGCAGGCCCGGATTGGGACCGGCGAGCGACCGAGAAAATCTCGGTGGGCCGCCGGCCCAAAGGGGCCGGTGAGGTCGAAGGTCTGGGCACTTCGAAACTTCGAATCATAATATTTCCCAACCCCTAACATACAAAGGAAAAACCTTGAAAACTATGTAAATTATTATTTATTATTTGCATTTAATGTATACTTATTTATTTTTTATATTATATTTTTCAATATCATTTACCTCACGTGTGAAATAGAATTAAAATTAAAACTCTTTTGGGGTCATCCGCAATGTGCGCAGGCCCGGATTGGAACAGGCGAGCGAGCGAGAAAATCTATGTGAGCCGCCGGCCCAAAGGGGCCGGTAAGGCCGAAGGCCTAGCCACTTAGACTCTATCCCACTTCGAATCATAAGATTTCCCAACCCCAAACATAAAGAGGAAAAACCTTGAGAACCATGTAAATAAGGAATATTCACATATTTTTGTATTGCATTAATCGTTTAAGGAAGTCATTACAATCCCAAAAAAAATATTTTGAAGAAAATTACTAGGATAATTTAGCTTCAAAAAAAGGTTTAGTTTTCGGTATAATTTATAACAATTTAAAAAGCAGCCATCTGTCCTTAATTAAAAATGACGTCAGATCAGCAAAAATAAGTGTCAGTCTACATATTAACGTAAAGCTTACCTAAAGTCGAACAGGTTTGTTTTTCTCGGAAACAGTAAGAGGGAGAGAAATCGATTTTTTTGGATTGATAGAGGAATAGTTCAACTAGCTTCGGTAAAAAATTCAGTTATACAGGATGTTTCGTTTTGCAGTTATTAAACGTCAAAGTCGAAATTTCCACGATTTCCGTTGAAATCGGGTACAGGTCGCAAAAGTGAATTCAATCGATGTAAATTTTCGGAGGTTGTATGGGACCCGGAGCTTCAGAACTCCACTGAAACTTGTGAGGATCAGAAAATGGCAAGTTTTGAATTTTTTTAGCTCGAAAAATACCATCTTTGGTACTTAATAACTCGAAAACAAAACGTCAGATCGAAAAACGGATTCATAAGTGAAACTTTAAAATCTCAAATATTTTTTTTGCAATACATTTACCTAAAAGAATCACTGGAAAATGGAAATATTTGGAAAAAACTGGAAATTTAGATTTTTGACCCAAATTTTTCACGGTTTTTAATTTGTTGTGGGGTCAAAATGGTTCAACTTAAAATCCCATATACGTCATCGGAAAGACCTCGTCGAAGTATATAATATCCAATACTTTTTAGTTTCTTCATTCTCTATAAGAAGGGAGCAATCGCCGATTAAATTCCGATTTTTTTTATTTTTTTGCCCTCGACATCGGTACATTTGAATCACTCTGTATTTTTCCTATTTAATTTTTTCCCAATTTTTCAACACTCTCTTATAAAGGGATAATCACACTTTAAAATGAATACTGAACGGGTCATCCAGGAGCGTATTTAAGGGGTAGAAATCGAATTTTCTTGATTTTTTCCGACAAATCCTATTTTTAACCGACATTACTCCACACTCTTTACCTTATTTAGTGATATTTTTTTGGGTTTATTTTATCCGTTAATTATCTACGAATAGCTCCCACTAATTCAAATCGCTCATTTTCTCGTTAAAGTTATAAATAAATAGGTTTATTTGCATCGGGGACATCTAAAGTTTGAAAATTTTTGAATTTTCGAAGATTGCCATGAAAACAAAGAATTGCAGTTTATTTCCTCGAAATTATTAAGATGATATTATGTCAAAATTTCGCAGAAATGTCAATTTTTGTTGCAAAATTGAAAGGTTCCTGGACCGATTTCGGCTTGAAGTATACATGAATAAGTTTTAGGAACCTTCTACTTTAAATGCAGGGATATTTCATTGGATGAGTTATCAAATTTATATTTGGATATTATTCAATAGGAATGTGCAAAGCAAACGTTCAAACGGATCAAAATTGTTTGATTTAGAATTTGTAAATTACAAACCAAAACTCATAAATTGTTACAATAATTGTTAATAGAAAATTTCCCACTTTTGTTAAAAAAAAAACAGGAAATTTTCCCAGTTTCGTTAAAGATATCCCAGAAAACGAGAAATTCCCCACGAGTTGGCAACACTGGGCCGTCCACAACTAAATCCTCGATTAGTGATTCCTCGTCAGGGAGGGATTACTAAACCGACGCAGAGTGTAACGAAATCGAAAATTCGTGGACTTTGGCACTTTACTTCGCTGTTTTGCAAAAATTGTGGCGTATAAAAACATAAAACATTGGAGTTTGTTATTACTGTACTAAATTTAGACCTACGTGTAGTAACTTACTAGGTATCGGTCGCTCAAAAAATATAATTATTTTTCGACAAAATAAATAAAAAAACACTGTTTTCGGTTTAAAGTACCTAGCTAAGTTAAATAGACTTAAATGTTAATTATGAAAAACATTCTTTAATTAACCTAATTTTCACCATCTGAGCTGGAGACTAATCTATCAGAATTGTCTTCCCCAACGTTAGTTACTTTAACAAGTGTTTCAGTGTCTGAGAACACATAATTTTTTTCGCAGTTTATTTCGGTCTAATAAAGGAAATAAGGAGATTCAAAGAAATTAACAAGTTGTGCAGTATGTCCTGAATATTCTCGGTCCGTCCTCGCTTTCACGCGTAATGTTCTCGGAATTTACGAAACTCTTTATTTCCAACTTCTGGTGCCTCTTCAGATAAATGTCCAATTGGAATATAGGAAAGGTTTTAATAACATGTGAACACTTGATGGCATATAGTACCAACTATATAATGACACGTACAGCTTTGCAGTATTGCTCAAATATTCTCGGAAAGTATCAACATTTAAGTTTCGACCCGAAGAAAGGGCTTAAAAAATTACAAATATTCTCGGAAAGTATCAACATTTAAGTTTCGACCCGAAGAAAGGGCTTAAAAAATTACAGCAAATTTTTTAATTAAATTTTTGTTCAATCCAGTGTTTGCTGCTGATTTTTCGTAATGTCTAAAAAAAGTTCTAGCAGTATTGCCGTCGTTTGTAGTGCCCTCACTCTGTTTACAACGTCCATTTTAATTAGTATCGCAAGTTCATTTTGTATTTTCTTTTTTCTTTGCTCTTTTATTACTCTCGTTTCACCCGTAGTGGCATCCGTAACTAAATTACAAAGCGTACTTAATGAGTTAACTTATTACCTACTTCTTATAATTTAGAATAAAATAATATTTAATAAAATAAGATTTTCGAATTGGGTATAATAAGGTATTTTTAAAACTATGTAGGTAGGTACTTAGATTTATGAATATTTTATTTAATATTATTCTAGCCACTTTTCTTAGATAAAGTTAAATTAGTTAAAATTGACTTGTAACTTCTTAGAAAATTTAATATGATTAATAACATACCTGGAAAATCTTCAAAGCGGCATTTAAAAGCAACTTTGGACTCCTGCATGTGCGACATTACTAAAAAAATATTCTTTTTTTCAATAATAATTAATCGGACAAAGTTGGATGGGATGTTTGGATATTCCTAATGTATAATAGTTGTGTAATTTTATGTATGTAACAACGACCGCATATTTAGGCATTTTTTTAAAAACCACACCAAACTTTGTTTTCTCTTCGACTGGGACCACGGTTCTTTAAAATTCCATGATATGGAATTATGTAAGTAAACTTCACAAGTATTTCCTCTAAAATTTGTAATTTTAGAGGAATTTTTTATAGAACACATATAAATTTTTTAAAGTTATTTTCACATCTTTTTTATTGCTCTCAGACAAGTCAAGTTTTCATTTAATAAGGAAGTACTTTACGATGATACATTTGAAAAAAACTAGTAAACGCCTAAACTCCAGATATTTTTCGAATAATCTCGGGGCAAAACAAATTAAAATTCGATAGTCGCTGTTTTGCCCTATGTGCACGAAATATCAAATCCGTTACACTGTGCGACGCAATCGCGTTCAGTTCTGCCCATGCAATCATCCAACTTTCCCCACTTCGAGTGTCCAATATACCAGCACTGGCCTTAAATTACCCGCGACACTGAAAAACATAAACATTTGTTAAAAGGATTTTTGAAAAAAATTATATTTAATGTTCGGGTATTAGGATATAAATTTACAAGTCGAAACTGTAGGTAGAATGTAGAACATTGTTCCACATTTGACAATTCGCTGTGCGTCAAAACCGTGTTTTTTAAATAAAGTCAAGCGCAAGATGTAATAGATTTTATAGTCGAAAAAAGTGACAATGAGAAAGTTATTAACTATGATTTTTTTCACAATCACATTTTATTTTTACTGTTTAAGGCTAACAAAGTATTCTTTTATTTTTGGGGTTTCTGTTTTGTATAGGAGGCCGCGCCGGCTGGGGGCCGGTCTGGACTCAGCTCGGTAAAAAAAAATCTGCCAATCCGGCCCTGCTTTTAGGTTACAAAGTTAATAGGCATTTCGAGGTTGTAGGTAATACGAGTAGTCTTTGATTGCTGACTATGATGCTAAAGTCGCTCTTTTTGACAGTTTTGGCTAGATTCTTCAACGCTAGACCGGTCTGATTTGACAACCAAAAGTTTTCAACTGACAAGTGTAAGAATATCACAGCTAAGTTTTATACTATACATTTATTAACTTTTTTCGCAAGTTTATAAAGTAAATTGCAATTAGAATGTACTTTCCACAATCATAAAACTTAATTCATTCTAATAGTAACACTTTACAAGATGAAAATCATATTTGAAAACCAAGCACATTATTAATACATTAGAATAACTCTTAAATTTTTAATTACTACTTATTAACAATGACAGGACAAAATCCTTTTATTTGAAAAAATAAGGAGCGAAACATTAAAATTAGGGTAATAAATTGGCAATAACAATCATCAGCAAAATAATCAAAAATTATGGCAGAAAAAATTAAAATGGCTCTGGGGCTCTGCTGCCATGATTGATAGCATTATTTGCAGCATTGAACTCTTATTTTTACGATTCGTTTGTTTTCAAATCAATTTTTGTACCGAAAGTACCTAATTGCGTTGACTGGTAACATTTTGTCTTCATTTTAGGGAAAAAATGATTTATATGTATATGATAATAATGATATGATGATATATTATTTTTCTGGTTATACCCCCAATAGAGGTCAAATTAGTCTTCTTTCAAGGATAAAGTTCAATAATGAAACAACCAGGAAAGCTTTTTAATTACAGGGCTTCATCTATTAGAGTAATTAATTGTGTTCTAAAGAGAAAAACATAGTGTTGAGCCTTTAACTAGGATTACATGAAAAAAGAGATACAAAATAAATCCACAAAACAGTCATTAGTTTGTACCCTAATGAAATTCTCCTATGAAAGAGCCTACGCAATTTAGAAAAGTAAGCTGCTTTTAGCACAATGTACCATAACATTAGATTAATTTTTCAAAAATTTTATTATGCTTTTGTGAAGCTTTCTTAAAATAACGGGTATACAGGTTGTTGCAATATTTCACCGAAGAATTTTTACAGGTAATTCCTTGGTTAAAAATGAACGGAAAAGGTAGCATTACGGGTCTAGAAATGTTTCATTTCCCAAATAGAATGTACAATAGATGTAGTGTTAAAGTTTACAACTCATGTACACTCGTGGACAAAAAATCATACATCTAAATCACAGTGTAATTACCAAGTCCCTAAGAAAGTTCAATAATTAAGAAACGTTTGGATTGTGAATTGGATGTACGAGTTGTTTACCCGGGGTCCACTGACTTAACATGATAACGGCAGATAACGCATATTTTAATATATATAATTAACAAATTATTACGAAAATATCCGCTCGGGCGTATTTTTCGTTAAACAATGTTTAAAATGGGGTAGCGCAAATGGGTGGTTTGCTAAATAATTTGCAAGTTGAGTAAGATATCCAAAAAAGGAAGAAACCAAAAAGTTTTAAAACGCATGAGAGTTTTAGTCATTAAATTTGTAGTAGTCAGTGGCGTGGTAACAAAAAGTTTAAGAGGGTAAAAAGAGCATGATCCTACAAAAATATCACCTTGCGTATTCTTTACGACAATTTTAACTGTTTATTATAAGAAATGTAAAAATTTGGCTTTTTGTACCAAATTTAAGACAATTGTCTCAAAAAACATTTAATATACACTATAAAAAGAAGCACAAATTAAAACACTAACACATGTTTTTGAAAACGAAGCATTTCCAGGCCGGTGTTCATATTTTTAGATAAGGTATTAACTCTGGAAATTTGTCTATTAAATATTGCAACACTTCATTTGTGATTTCCCTATTGTCTTTCTAACCAGGTATCGATTTTAGTTTAGCTGTTTTAGTTCACGACCCCACGGTCGTGAACTAAAACAGCTAAACTAAAATCGATACCTGGTTAGAAAGACAACAAGATTTGACAGAAAATAAGGTATGATTAGTTACCGCTCGAAAGCTTTTTTACCTAGTCACATTGTTGGTAAAAATTAAGAAACACAGTATAGCACTCTGTTCACAGGTTTGTTTAGGTCGGTTTGAATACTTTAGAGGTCGCTATATTGGCAAATTTTTGGGGTCAAGAAACATAGTAGGGACCAGCAAATTTTTTGTGTATTATTTTGTTTATTCGTGTAATATTGTTCGAAACTGACTTTTTCTGTTTTGCTCTTATTACATCGAACACTTACATGACATGCTCCCCCAGACATTGCTCCGAAACAAATATGGTGGGCCCTATCCTGCTGGGAAGCCTCACAAGTTTCATCGTCGAAAATATCAACTTCCAGTTTTTGTAATTTTCTGGATATCGGTTCATTTTGCTAAAAATGTCAAAATTAAAATTTTTGTTACAATTGTTCGCCACCTTATACTCTTTTCCTTAATTTCAGTCTTAAGTTTGAGGTGGATAAACAAGCAGATTAATTAGTCATATTCTTAGCATTAATCACTTTTACTATTTATTTTCAAGCAGTTCAACAATATCTACATACTTACACCTGTTCTGCCCCAACCGATAATTAAACCAGTTTGTGTTGTTTCAGACGAGAAAGTCTGAGCAATGGTAACAGGTTTCCAGGTGTCGTCATTAGGCAATGCTGAGTCCAACTAAAAAATTAAAAAAACTATTTGTGGGCAAACCTGAACTTTAATTGTACGTGTTTGACCGGATATGAAATATTTCTGTTTAGTATTAATAGTACAGGACTATTACCAAAAATTGCTAAATAAAAAATTATCAAAAATCACTTTTGGGATAAGCCATTATATGAAGAAGGAAAAAAACTTTATATTAATATATATGTCTATACAAGAGAAGTTATGTTACGGCTGTCCTTTATTGACACGAAGTTTACTTTGAAAACACTTCAACGAAGATCCATACTGAATCCATAATATGCAAGTATATCATAGTGTACTTTAAGGTCTCGGTAATTGATGTTGAACACATGTCCACCGAGCGCCGCGGTATTGCTAGGATAGTGTTGATCGCGTGAACCTACCGTTGCCATGACAACGTTCAATGTTTAATGCATTATTTGTCCGTATGATGAATACGACTGGAGAAAATCAGCTGGTGAGGTGTTTGCCGTTGCAAAGATCAACTGCCTCGCAGATGTAGTTTTCGCGGCGCTGTTTTTATGTTGCCGGTGAAGGTATAATTATTTTTTTTGCGATTTTAAATTAAGTTTGAATTAAGTAGTAGGTAGTGGTAGACTAGTATTTATTCACTTCACATTATGAATTCTGTAAATGATATTATTTGTAATATCTTGGAAACGCCGTTTAATCGATGGAAAGAGGAAGATTAGAGGCTTAGAGTACTTAGTTAAGATTAAATACGGGGCGGCGCAACGTTTGATTTGGCACTTTCTGCAAAAAAATTAGTTAAAAAAGTGGCAGATCATGGAACATCCATTTTCAGTCTTCTTGGATTGTTACCTACAAATGGCTACGTAGTAGCTCGCTGCAGGAGTTTGTAAAAAAATAAATGACACTAAAGATATTTTTACCGAAGCGTACAACCCAACCAAACCCAAAGAAGTAGTGTATCTGTGGAAAGGAGCTTCTTATGCCTTAAGCGACTTAATTCCTTAGCCAATATTTCAATTCAGAAAGATCTTTTGCTAGAAATCATGAGGAAATAGCCGTTTCATTAAGATATTACAGAAAAATTGTCTGCTCTAAAATGCTGAAGGATTCATTTGGTCTACAAAATGTAGGTAAGTCGTAGTCTAAGTTTTAATAAATAAAATGTCGAATTCGCAATAACTTTCACGTAAGCACATCATCTGTTTTTTAACCACGAGCCGCCACTGGTATAGTTAGATATTTTTCCTCCGTTTCCCTCCCAAATATACTGCTTTTGATTCGCCACTGCATATGTATGTTTGCCAAGGGTATTTAGATAAAACCTTGTAAAAAATACTTTTTCAAAACAAGCTTTTATTATTTAAATTTTAAATTAAAACGAAAAAATTTAATATACTTTTTCATTGTGGCATTGTGGCAATGCTGAATGCTATTTACAAGTGGACGTAGTTCGCGTGGGTGGATCCTAATAAAAGTAGTATCAAAGTTATCACTGAAACAGATATATTACTAAATACAGGTATTAATTTTGTTTGGCAGAAATTGTAAGTACCTAAGTATGTGTTTTTTCTTTTCTATTCAAGCGACAAGCTTTTAAGACAATAAATTTAACATAATATATTATTATATCTGTGTCAGTGATAACTTTGATACCACTTTTATTAGGATCCACCCACGCGAACTACATCCACTTATAAATAGCATTCAGCATTGCTACAATGAAAAAACAATACTTATTTTTTCATTTTAGTACATCTAAATAATAAAAGATTGTTTTTAAAAAGTATTTTTTACAAGATTTTATTTTTAACTTTTTAGTTACGTATGCATTTCTGATTGGGTTTGAATGCATCATTACTACAAGACATTCTACTTGTTATCGTATTCTACTCGCCAAACCCTTTCATTTGATACCCATGTCAAGGGGAATGTGAAGAAAACGATAATACGCCATCTTGTGGCGTCCGCCATATTGGCTTTAGAATGACGTCACACAGCTTGTCGTAGTCTACTCGTCAAACCCTTTCATTTGATACAAATGTCAAGGGGGTTGTGAAGGAAAAGGTAATCCGCCATCTTGTTGCGTGCGCTATATTAGGTTTAGAATGACGTCACATAGATTATCGTATTTTACTCGTCAAACCCTTTCATTTGATGTCCATATCAAGGGAATTGTAAAGAAAAAGGTAATCCGCCATCTTGTGGCGTCCGCGATATTGGGTTTAAAATGACATCACATAGCTTATCGTATTCTACTCGTCAAACCCTCTTACTTGATCCCCGTGCCAAGGGGGTTGTAAAAAAAGGTAATCCGCCATCTTGTGGCGTCCGCCATATTGGGTTTAGAATGACGTCACAAAGCTTATCGTATTCTACTCGTCAAACCTTTTCATTTGGTGCTTATATCAAGGAGATTGTAAAGGAAAAGGTAATCCACCATCTTGGGGCGTCCGCCATATTGGATTTAGAACAATATACTATATTGCATTGTCACCGGGCAAAATTTCAAAGCTCTAGCTTAATTAGAACTAGTCGAAATTTTAATTGCAATATTTGACTTGTACATAATATGTATACATATACATATACATACATACATACTATATACAAGCAAACTAACAGGTGAAGTTAAATAAAAGCTTGTAAAAATAGATGATTAAGTAAAAACTCGCTTTTATATTGTCTTTTTCTAGTGGCGGAAAGGTGTACCGCTGGCTATTCAGAAATAAAGAGTACTTTTCTGTTAAACTAGGACTACTTTTAAAATGGCAGCAAATTTTTACATAATAGTATTGATTTTACTGAAAAAATGTTGAAAAATTTTAAAGAAAAGCAAATCCCTGGTCCGTAAGAGGAGTATTCAGCGCTCGTTATAACATTGCTGTTACCTAGTTATTTACTACAAACAACCAATTACTTTCCAGGCTAGACACATAAAAACACATATAATTCATTAAAAAATCAAAATTTTATTTTGCATTTTTTCTTTGAAACCCCACCCCGTAAAAATTTTATACGTTAGTCGAATTTTTGCGCCCAGAGGTTTTAAAGGAAAATTACAAAATAAAATTTAGATTTCTTTAAAAAATTTCATTTTTAACCGACTTTACCTACACCGGACGGTCATTGGTCATTTATACAGGGTTCCCAGCGATTTTCAGTTTTGAAATTCCCTGACTTTTCCCTGTTTTCCATGTATTTTTATTAATAAATTCCGGGTGCGATTTTTCTATAGTACCTACATTTTCCTGACATTAGTGGTGTAAACCAAATTTGCATCCCTAGTTTTTAGAAGTCACTGATTTGTTTAGGTTACTACCTAAACAAACAAGTAGATTTGCTTTAACGGAAAATGTTCAATAAATAAGTTGTTTTAAATTTTTGCAATTAATCAAAATTCCAAGAAAAAATTAAAAGTTTTTGAATTATTAATTAAATCATATTAGGTGCTTTAATTCGTAATTCAGAAAATTTTAATTTTCTCTTACTATAATTTAAAACAACTTTTCTAACATTTTACGTTACAATGATAAATACCGCACCTTTATTAATAAATATTTATTATATAATTATATTTATTCTTATTAATAAGTATTTTTTAGCCACTCCGTACAAAATATCAAAACTTTCTCATTGTGAATCCTATTTTTGTGGGCAACAAGAACTTTTTTTATGAATGACTTTTTGTCGTATCTTTGCAAATTTGGTCCATTTCTTCTCTTGTCAACCGCATCAGACATAGGTACTGTATATTAAAAACATTTTTTTACAAGGCGGAAATAAAGGAAACGCATTACTCATAGTTACATATATTACTTGCTCAAATATATTTTTTATTATGTTAAACTAACAGGAATAAAAGTTTTTCTTTTTACTAAGTAGAAAGCAAAGTGACATATTTTCGTATCCACTATCAGGCGCGGCTCGTCTTTAAGGTCATTTAGTCAATGGCCCACCTAAATTTATTTGCAATGATCTACCTAATAATTTACTTTTTAAAACTAAAAAATAAGAATCTTTTCTTTTGAAAAGTTCTATGTGAAAACTCCCCAAGAACGAATCAAGCTTGCTCCAGACTCGCCGTATTTATACATTTAATATAAGCTTACCTAATTTTATTTTAAGATATTTAGGTAATTACTAATAATAATAATAATTGTAACCTACAGTAATTACGAATTTGACAGCAACTTGGAAACGCAGCACTCGACGCATTAATATTTTAGAATTGTATCCATGCTGCCGCCAAGCTCTTGTTCATCGTTCATCATTATTAGTCGCCGGACTCGCCGGCATTTGCTAAGTTGAAAAAGTGTTTCGTCTTTCGACCTAACTTTGTTTCTGTTTGGATATTGTTTGTTATTTGTGTTGTGTCCTTTGTGTAGTACTAGTACTTGAGTACTTATGTTAACAATGGCTTACTGCAGTGTATAATAAGTAGTGCATTAACATTTGAAAACGTTTAGAAATTAAAGAAAGAGGACGCCCCAAACTTTTTCTGGATCCAAAACAGACCACGAAAGACAGAGGGAAAGACATCAACAGGCATTTTAAGCCAAACATGTACAATATTTCTGACTGTATTTGCGGGTACAACGTAAAAAATGCCTTTTTTTGTTTTATGTGTGTTTTGTTTTGTACCGATGATTTGTTATGGACTAAAACTGGTGTTACTGACATAAAACATTGAAATGATAATTATGAGATGATTACAATTTCCAAGCTTAAATCAGAATGGAAGTTTTATTTAGTCGTGAAGATTTTTATAGTAGTGCGGGTGGTGTTGCCATTTTACAGGTCTTGTTAGAAATGAACCTCAGTGAAACGTTTTCGGAAAGCGTAAAATTATTAGAGATTTTATGTACTGTTCCAATGACGACAGTGGAAAGTGGGAGGTACTTTTCGACACTAAAATGGATTAGGACTTTCTTAAGAATGGTTGAGTCAAGGTTAAGCGCTTTAGCTATGTTAAGCATTGAAAAAAACAGAAGGATAGAAGGATTGATTTGATATACAAACACATTTAACTACATAAGAAATTAGTAAATTATAAAAAAAAATATATTAAAAAGTTTTGCACATAATTTAAAAAAAGTGTGAGCAAAAATGCAATTTAGTTTTAATTCAGGTAAATAGTTTCTTGGCAGAACTAGGCACATTATTAGAAAACCTTTATTAACTATAAAGGGTATTTTGCTTGTTACGTTGTTATCACCAGTTGCTCACAAAATTTGACCCGCCTGTAAAAAAAAACTAACGTGCCGCGCCTGCTAACAGTATGGAGACCCAAATTATTTTTTAATATTTTAAATATCGTTCGGCGGTCCGTCAAAATTTATTGGATTGGGGGAGGACGATGAAAAGTACAATGTGCGGTATCACATACATGAGCCAGTAAAAATTTAAGGTAAATATCTTTTTTATGGTTTTTCATAGCGCAACTTTTTCGAGGTTAGGGGCAATATTCCCTGACCTTTAGGCCATTCCTTGACATTTCCCTGATCTAAGTTTAATTCCCTGACAACTACAGGTTTTTTCAGTTTTCCAGGTCGCTGAAAACCCTGATATAGCAAATAACTGAGCAACAACAATGTTAAAAAAAAACAACTAAACAGTAGTACTAAGTGATTATTCCTGCTCTTCGATTATGTCACTGCGTCACTTATTTAACTTTTAATATATTCCGTAGCCCCCCCCCCCCCCTCCCCAATTTACTCACCTCCAGAACTGCACAGTCGTTAATAAGCTTCTCCGAGTCAAATTTGTTGCAATAAATATGTGATACATTTCTGGTATTCACTGGTTCTGATGTGATTTGCTCTAAACCATACTGGATCGAATAGACACTACTATTCCTGGGGCTAAAAATAAATATTTATATCAGAATGCATGCATAGCATCAACATCATTACTAGAGACCGAATTCGAATATTACATTCCAGGAATGGACTCCGTTGGAAAGACAATGTACTTACACAGAAAATATTAAAACTATTTTTGACAAGACTATGGGGGAAAATCTAATTTTATCTAACAGATGGTAAAAAAAATTAACGGGAAGGGGGGGGGGGGGGGAGGGGGAATAAAAGGGAGCGATTGGCAATTTCATCCAAAAATGTGAACTAATATGACATTTTCGGGGATATTAAGGTCAGAAAATCTAATTTTGTGTAGTTGATGTTAAGAAAATTAAAGAGGGGGGAGGGGAGGATACAATGCCGGCTTGTGAAATTTCAAAGTTGTATATCTCGGTTCCTACTTACAGGACAGGTACCAAGTTTAGGGGATTTAATACTGGGAATGTTTTGGTAAAGAAAAAAAAACATTTTGTAATTTGCTAAAAAAAGTTGAATTTTTTTTAGCTCCTCCCTGGGAAAAAATTAACGCGTTTAGGTATTTTCTTTATTATTTTTTCTAAACAAATTTTACATCATTTTGTCGAGAATTTTTGAATTTTGAGAGAACAAAATGTGTTAGTAGAAAGTTATTGTCATTTGATTTTTTTTTTAAATATATTTTAGGTTTAAAAAAATTCAAATGACTGTAACTTTCTACTAACATATTTTCTTCTTTTAAAATTTGAAAAATTCTCGACAAAATGATGTAAAATTTGTTTAGAAAAAATAATAAATAAAATACCTAAACGCGTTTATTTTTTTACAGGGGGGGCTAAAAAAAATTCAACTTTTTTCTCAAATTACAAAATGTTTTTTTTCTTTGCCAAAACATTCCCAGGAGGCTTACTATTAAAACCCCTAAATTTGGTACAGGTCCTGTAAGTAGGAACAGAGATATAAAATTTCTCGAAAAATGTTATTTAATTTTCGTGGTTATTAAGGAGAGACTGGCAATTTCTCCAACAATCTTAACTATTCTGACCTTTTCGGGGTTATTGAGGTCAGAAAAGCTAATTTTGTGTAAAGGATGTTATACAAATTAACCGGGGTGGGGGGTACAAGGTGCGGGTGGAAATTACTACAATAATGTTAACTAATATATCATTCTAATAAGATCTAAAATTACATGGACATGACAAATTTAAAGAGGGGGAGATAAGATGAAGGGGGTGGGGGGAATAGATGCACTAAAAAGAAAAATTTTTTTTTTCATAAACATGAACAAAATTAAGTTTTCCATTATTTCATATTTTTCAGCGCTTCTCCTTTTGTGAAGTTGACTTATTTTTTGGAAAAAAAAATTTAAAATACAATCTGACAAAATCTAACATTAATTTAATTTACCTTTCCTATCAGTTACGTTTTTTTGTTCGAATTTTTTAACCATCTATTATGTATATCTTTTGAACAGATGTAGATAGAGGCAATTTTTTTTTGATTTGTGAATAATTGCATTGCCTTTAAAATTAATTCATAAACTATCGTATTTGAACGTACCATTTAAGAGATAGGTAAGAAAAACTGACGAAAAACTCATTTTTTCACCTTTTTTCAGAATTATGAAAGTTATTTAAAAATATTAAATATTTCCACTAAGAAGATATCGTTTTCAGGACTTAAAAGAAGTTTATACGCCTTAAAAAATTGTACTACTACTATTTTTCATAAATTAAAGCCGCTTAACCTAAAAAAAATTAGTAAAATCACGTTTTCTTTTCAAACTGTTGCTCTAGGATTTTCATTTTGGGCTTAAATTACTTAGGCCATAGAATGGAAGTGGGAAGACCTTTGGGTTAAACTTAGTCGGGGCAGACCGTGTACTTATACTTAAAAGTCAAGTTTTTGGTAGCATTTTTTAAAGATTTTTTAAGACCTTTTGGTTTTGGGATATGCAGAGGCCATCCATAATATTTAGCTTTTCCTTAAATAGGGGTCGTCCATAAACCACGTAACGCTGTTGAGGGGGTGGGAGGGTGACCACTAATGTCTACATGGCGTTACAAGGAGGGGGGGTTTAAGTATTATTGTCACGTAACACTTTTCTCTCTCTCTTAAATATTAAATAGGAATTGATTAATTGTTGTCACTTTTCTGTGGGACTAATTGGTCGTAAGATTTTAAAATACTGAGCATAATGACCTCAGAATTTACGAAAGTAATTACCAAAAATATGAATAAAGTAAAAAATATTTGAATTTTGGAAATTTCATTCATATTTAATGTGAAAAATTACGTTACGGAGGGAGGGAGGGATCAAGCTGAATGTCTACATAGTGTTACATGGAGGGGTGAGGAAAAAAACGCGAAAATAAAACGTTACGTGGTTTATGAACGACCCCTAAAAATGTTTCCCATATTCCCATTAAGTAGGAAAGTACTACATTTCTGTCGGTCACTGTAGTCTGTAGTTATACCAAGGTTAGAACAAAGATTAGTTATGAGAAAGGGGCCAAAAAAGCATTTAAGTGTTCTCTAAGATAACTATATATTTTTTTCGTATACAATTTTATTACCTGGCATCATTGCAAACACAATGAGCGGCACTAAGGATAAATTTCTCATTTAAGATTGTCCCTCCGCAAGTGTGACGTGATTTATATCTCAAAGACACCTAAAACAGACGAAAAACAAAAAAAAAGATAATTGTATAATATTATAGTTGCAATTTTGTTAATTAACTTGTATAGATAGTACATTTATATCTCAAAGACAACTGAAACAAAGCAAAAACAAAAAAAAAAACCATTTGTATAATATAGATCCAATTTTGTTAATCAATTTGTGTACATTTGTTAACAAAAAAGTTCACATTTCCGGCCCAAAATAGAATTTCAAAAAATTTATAGAGAAACCATACTCCGAGGAGTATTTTAAATGGGTCATGGATCAGCAATAGAGAAAAGAAAATCTAGTGATTTCTGGAATCTAAAAAGAACTGCAGTAGGTAATAATCTACTGCAGTTCTTTTTAGATTCCAGAAATTACTAGTGTTTGTAGCTATCTCTTTAAAACACAATTGAAATCCTTTTTAAGATATTTCTTTAAAAAAACTTTTTAGTAAATTACCAACAGAAATGACGTGTGAAAAATGTGATATAAAATACAATTTGATTTTCTTTTACAAATTACTTCTTTTCACCTCTGTAGTTAAGACGTTTTTTAATTTAAAAGTCCTGGATCAAGTGCTGATAACGTGGTAAAAATAACTCCTTATATGGCGTTCACTTTTCATATTTGGTTTTTCTTAGCGCCTCTTCCAAGGCAAATTTTATTTTTACCTATGGTGCTTATTAGTTCTCTTTATGACACTTATTAAATTGTGTGAGTACCTATATTCCAGAAGTTATTTCTATTAATTTTATGCTGGGTACATTGGAAACGCTATTTTCGACAATAAGGGTGGATTTATTTATATTAAGCTAAAATACACTAGTATATTACTTCTTTTGGCAATACTTGCGGCAGTATATTACCTCAGAAACACAATACAAGGTGTGTAAAAAAGCTTATATAAATGTATGTCCCATAGAGAAAATATATAATAGAGAAATAATGTCATTTGCGAATGTGGCAAATTTACCAAGCTGAATCCGTAAACACAGACGGTCTTCTGCGAGCTTGCGCCTTGTCGAACGTTTGCCTTGTGATAGACAGGACCGTACTTTAAAATTTATTTCACATGACGTGAATCTTTTATCGAGTAATAAATGCTAAATATAATACTTGTAATAATTATTCTTTTTATTAATGATAAAAATGTAACCATTAGTGAGATTTTAACAAAAATTGTATAGTTTGTTGGATTAAATCTGAGTTTTCTTGCTATACAAAACTGTCGATAATTCCTCGAAAATAGCTCAGTCTATACATATACAGTGCGTCTCTTTAATGTCCCCCCTCTTAATTTTTTAAACGTTACAGTTACAAAATTGAAAGTTGAAATAAAATATAAACATAGTATTCTAAACAATAGAAATAAAATATGCAACTGTTTTAAGAAGTAAAATAGTAAATAAAAAAATTACCAAAACTATGTGTATATTTTATTGGATTGGCATCCCATCCTGTATAATTATTGAACAAACCAAGTTCTATGGTAAGATGTAAATATTTGTACACCTATTTACAGTGTGTGCACTTGATACTTTGGTGAAAGCGCTACTTACTTACGGCCCCATGTCAATATAATCCACTGATATCTTAGCGATCCTTTGGCGAAAGCGCTTTTTTCTTTCGCCATCCCTTTTAAAATACTCCCCTCTACCCTAATCCACTAGTATTTTTAGTGCCCCTTTGACCAAAGCGCAAATATGCCTTCTAATCCACCGATATCTTAGCCATCCTTTGGCGAAAGCGCTTTTTTCTTTCGCCATCCCTTTTCAAATACTCCCCTCTACCCTAATGCACTAGTATTTTTAGTGCCCCTTTGGCGAAAGCGCAAATATGCCTTTTGAACACTCACCCTTCTAATCCACTGATATCTTAGCGATCCTTTGGCGAAAGAGCTTTTTTCTTTCGCCATCCCTTTTCAAATGCTCCCCTCTACCCTAATCCACTAGTATTTTTAGTGCCCCTTTGGCGAAAGCGCAAATATGCCTTTTGGTCACACTCACCCTTATGCAATATAGGGGAAGGAGGCATTGACACTATATATGACCTTCTTGCACCATCTTACCCCTAATACACACACACCCCATCAGTGCCTTTCTGACACCTTGACCACACTCAATATACGTCACTGATAAATATTTCTACTTCTCCGTGTGTGTGTTCACTTCAACACCGGAGTGCATTTAAGATACAAGTTAGAAAATTTATTTGGTTAGAGTTAATCTTATTAACTGAAAACTTAAAAGTATTTTTGCAAATGGAAATAGCAACTTCAGCATTTACAACAGCTGTATTCCATGTGTTTCCTTCAGTGATTACAACTGGGTCCGGTTCTGATCGCCGACTTGCGTCATTGAGTTCAACAACCACTTTTGCTAGACGTCCCGAGTGCGCATGCTTCGAGAGGACCGTCGTTTAAAAATCTGACTGGCGCCCAATGCGTACAAACGCACTTTTTCGCCCATACATTGGACGGATTCAGCTGGTGTCGCGAATACGTTGTGGTGGTCTAAATATATTTTGTCTATGGTATGTCCTAAAATGCGTACAGCGTGATAAAGTTCCCGGGTCATGTACCCTTTGATCAACCTAAACTATTTTTTGGGACTTCACTGACCTGGTTTGATAACTTAGTTATATCCTTCTCTTCATTTAAAATCTTCTGCTTTTTTGCTATCTGGAACCGTTTATGAATTATTGAGCAAAATACCTGTGCGTGCATACATTGTTTTACTGGAGAAATTAAAATTTTACAACTGTCTTTTTTATGGACACGCTAACCGGAATTAAAAACTAACAACCTTTTTGCAACTTCTCCCGGTACTAAACTGTAGACGTTTTTGGTACTAAGTCCCTTGCAGCGCCGCCAGGCCTTTAGGGCCCTGGGTAGGGTTGCCAGATCCACCATCTTTAAAATCGGATATCAGCGTTTAAAAGCTGCTTAGAAATCGGGACTTGGAGCAAAAAATCGGGACGCTATTTTTTTTTTGCACTAGTATTTAATAAATGAATAGAAAAAGCATACAATAAACAAAAATATAAACTTTTTATGAAACTCAGACGTAAAAATTGTGGTATATGCTCTAAAAACTATTATGTTTTATAGAAAACTAGCTGGTACCAGCGGGCTTCGCCAGTGTGTTTTAAACATGAAATATATTTTTAGAATATACAGGGTGAGTCGGGAGGAACGCACCAAATTCTAGGAGTGTATTTTACAGGTAAATATATGTAAGTCAAAAAGTCCCAAAAATTGTAATTAAATTTTAATTTTTTTATCACTTATTCACCAACAAAAAACAAATTAAAATACTGTCTTTATCATATTTTTAAAACATTGTAATTTGAAAACAAATAAATCTCGAATTACAACTTTTGGGCTTTTTTGACTTATATTTATGTCTAGAATTTACTCCTAGAATTTGGTGCGTTCCTCCCGACTTACGCTGTCTATTCTAAATATATTTCATGTTTAAAACACGCTGGCGAAGCCTGCGCGTACCAGCTAGTTAAGTATAAAATAAAAATGTTTGCACATGTTTTTAAATACCCCCTAGGGCTTAAGGATTAAATTACAATACAAAAAAATTGGTTCTTATCTAAAAAATAAATAAAATCGGCACGGTCCGGCGTTTGTCAATACAATCTGGCGTTTTGGAATGAAAAATATTTTAATTTTTTGGGAATGAATTTAGCTCCTTGACAAGAGACTTTCATAATATCTGCTACTGTTTTGCACCAAGACCGCAATGCAAAACCTGCATGTCAAATTTCAAAACGGACGGAGGGTTTAGATGTGGCGAGGGGGTGTTTTTATCCCTTAGGGGTATTCCAACACAAAAATTAAATGAAACCTACGGTTTCGGCCTTTTTCATAAAACCCAGTGGTTTTTGAATTAAAAAATGATTTAATTTTTAGGGCTGCGTTTACCCTCTTAGCGGGTGAGTTTTGCAATATCCTTTCTTAATGAACGTACACTAAAGATGTATGCAAAATTTCAACTTTTTATCTTTGGTAGTTAGGGTTGGGGATTGCTTGGGTTTTGCTTGCTTCCAACACGAAAAAACAAATAGTCGTATGTAAAAAAATAAAATAAAATTGACGTGTTTTGGCGTTTTCCTTAGAACTTATTATTTTTTAAAATAAAAATTAATTTCATTGTTAGGGGTTGCTTTTACCCCCTTAGAGGGCAAGTTTTGCAAAATCCTTTCTTAATGGACGTCTACGGCGTAAAATAAAGCTGTGTGCAAAATTTCATCTTTTTAGCATTAGTAGTTTTGGCTGGGCGTTGATGAATGAGTGAGTCAGTGAGTCAATTTACTCTTTTATATATTAGTATAGATTATAAAAATGGGGACAAGTCGCGTCCCGATTTGAAGTGTGTCGAGACGAGGGACACACCCTTTGAAATCGGGACGTCTGGCAACCCTGGTCCTCGGTCAGTGCACCACGTGTCCTTACGGATGACGCAGGCCAGTTCTTAAACGACTTCCAGCCAGTGGCGTGCCGTGCATTTAGGGGCACAATAATTTGGAGGGGCCAAATTATCTTCTTTTATTGGAGAATATGTGATCAATGGTCATAGTAAGCAGCGAATGTCTAAAGCGGTCCTGATGGCGCCGTTACGTGGGGGGGGGGGTTTGCGCCCCTAACCCCTCCCCCGACGGCACGCCACTGCTGCTGCTGGTTCCATTTTGTTACCTGGTTTACTCACAGTCACGCGAGTGTTAAGACCTACCTAAACAGGCCTAGTCACGACGTGTGTTTGCGATGGCTAGCGGTGTGTTCAGGCCAAAGCGCTGCATGAACTGCTGGCAGCCATTGATTCTTCGAGCAAGTGCGGAGTCTTAACTGACGTATGTATAGTTTTGCCAGTCCTAAGTGAATCTCATAAATCTAAATTATTAAGATTTAAGTGGTATAAAAAGCCAGACAAAAGCCTGCCGCTCATACCGGGATCGCTCGATACCTAGTTTAGTAACATAGCAAGTAACCCACATTTCATGCAGATTTATTAATGATAATTTCGGTATACAATGCAAACAGCAGCTGCCTGTCTCGTGAAGGGACACCTGCAAAGACGATGTGTTTTGTCTCTTTTCCACTAAGGGTAATATTATATTATCACATGCAGAGGACGGAGTCATTTCCATTTAATTAAGACGTTACGCCTAGACAGGTGCTCGTTTAGAACATGATTTATGTGAAACAGTTAAGTTTTAGGTTTTGACCAGTGAAGTGCGTATTATAAGTGTTTTTACTTGGTTTATGTAAGTGAATTTTTATTATAATAATGGCTTTTTGGCGACCTTTTGAGGTAGATGAAAGCGAATTATTACATGTTGAATTACCTTCGGTACCGACCGTGGCATCGCCAGTCGAAACATGTCCGGAGTTTAATAAAGATTTACATGTTTAAAGTCAACGAATAATCCTAAATATTTACGGCTGTTTAAAAAAAGAAAATCCGGCACAGTCAGATAAAGCCATTATAAAAAGAGTTAACGAATTAACACAACTTTCGATATCTACAATTTATCGCGTAATTAAAACAAGAGATGTTACAGATCATTCGGTAAAGCGAAAGAAAACTAATCAAAAGTTTCAGAAAGTTCACGATGCAGCAAAAGATGTCATTAGACGAATTGTGTACAATCTATATAAGGAAAATACGGTGCCAACATTAGAAATGATCCGGGATAAGTTACGCGATTACCCTGATTGCAATTACCAGTCATTGGAAACTCTTCGAGGAATTTTATTAGATTGCGGATTTAAACACAAAAAAATTGATAATCGGATGGTTATAATGGAATCGCGCCGTCTTGTTGAACATCGTCAAGAATATTTGCGTAAAATAAAAGAACACCGGGAATCAAATAGGTATATAGTGTATCTAGATGAGACATGGTTTGATACTCATGATGTTGTTCAGTACGGTTGGGTAGATGAAACTCAAAATTGCAGTTTAAATGCACCGTGTTCAAGAGGAAAGCGCGTGATAATACTTCATGCCGGAGGTGAAAATGGTTTCGTGCCCAATGCACTGCTTTTGTCGGCCAAAAACATAACCCAATCTTCTGCCGATTATCATGAGGATATGACTGGGGATTTATTTGAAAAGTGGTTTGTTGATCAGCTTTTACCGAACATTCCACCAAACTCGGTAATCGTCATGGACAATGCACCATATCATTCGCGTATATTAAACAAAATACCGAATAATAATACTAAAAAGGAAGACATTTTAAATTTTATGAGGCATAAAAATATGGAAATTCCTGAAAAGGTCCCGGTAAAAAAAGAGCTGATAAAAATGATAAAGAGTCGAAATTTTAAAAATGAATATGTAATTGATAATCTTTGCACTAGACACGGCCATACCCTGTTGCGGTTACCTCCTTATTATTGCATATTTAATCCAATTGAAATGATTTGGGGCACTATAAAAAAACGTCTTCGTAAATGTAATCAGTCACCAACCTTAAGTGCAGTGGTACTGGATAATATTCGACGAGTAATAAGTGAATTGAGCCGTGATATTTGGAGAAACTGTGTAGCCCACGTTATAAAAAAAGAAGACGAATATCCTATTTTACCGCCAGTAGCGCCACTTGTGATTCAAAATGCGAATGATTCTAGTTCCGAATCTTCTGACGATTCCAACAGCATGTAGATATTTTTGCTTTATTGTTGATAATGGATTTTACAGGTTTCTAAAATATATAGCATTTGTTGTGAAAACCGCTTTTCACAATGCTCTTCCAGAAAATACAGAGAGAGAAATTCAAGTTTTGAACGAAATTCTTTCAAAAGCGGATAAATATACTTTTGGAAGACAAAGATCTTATGAAAACTTCGAAAGTTTTCAAGAAAAGACGTTTATTGAGCTTTTACAGCAACATTGCGTCTACTGACGGTCTCGATTGCTTCAGGATATAGGCAAAATAGGTGATACAAAAGAAGACCAAGGAATCAAATAGAGTAATGAAAAGGCAAAAGTGAAGTGCTAGTGCGAGTGTAGGGCAAATGCTAGCGATAGTGTGAGTGCGAACGCGAGCGCAAGTGCTAGTGCGAGCGGGCCTGAATTCCAATAATTGAGTCAAATATCTAAGTTCCCACATCTTAAGATTACTTAGGTAAATAGCATGTCATGCACACTTAGTTACTTAACACCGTATGTAACATACAAATATCTTAAGGCTAGAGACACATATTATCTTAAGTAGGACTTTTGTTACCTTAAGGCAATATTGTAAAAATTTTCCTTTCAGGACAGAGATAAACCCCATATCTGTATGCGAAAATATGGGAGGGTTATAAAAGTTCGGCATGACAACGGGTCATGCGAGCGGTTATAATCTATCGAGAGATACTTGGTTTATAGACTCCGGTCCGAAACCAACTACTCTAGGGGGGGTGTTTAGTCAGTAAAAATCGTGACATAACCCACGAATGTCGCATGTGGGTATCTTTGGAAGATTCACCTCCTCTTACCCCAAAAAAAAAAAAATATTAGACAGTATTACGTTGACCATGGTCACGTAGGAAACTCCAATAATTTCAAGATTCTCGGGAACGCATCCGAGCCCTTATGTGTGTCCTTGGTTCTCAGTTGAATAGCTGATCTCGATCATGACAATAGATATAGTTACAATATAATATAGTTACACTTACTACAAAACGATCATAAAAATATCAAAGTATTTATGCCATTAATTTAAAGTCTTATTTATCGGTCGACGGTACGCCCATGAATACAATTATTATTTCTATGGTTAAACATCGTTTTTGCAGATTCAGTTAGGTTTTGATATACCTATAAATAATATTTGGTTAAAATGTTAAAACTTTTTATTGTGTCCCATCTTAAATTGGTTATAATATTTTGGGACGCCTATGGCTGGGCCTTATCGGCACGGCTGCGTCAAAGGTGTCGGCTTCGTTACCTTTTTTCTGCGGTTTCACTTAACTTTAGTTATACTATATACAAAACCAGCTTTTGCACTTGCTCGTGCACGTGCTTGTTCAAATAAATCCTAACACTTGCATGACTGTGTGTAGCCTGGTTTAGAGAGATTATGTGACATGAAACTCAAGCAGGTTTGTAATAAAAGAAACCTTCACAATTCAGGCTTTAATAAACTAAAATTGTAGTAGAAAAGAAACGATTGACAATACTGACATTACATGACATAAAGTATTAACAATTAACTAGGTAAACTAAATACAGTGTAGGTCAATATATACAACATTCATCCCCGCTCAGTTTCTAACATAATCTTGGAGATACAAAGGAGACCTGTGGATTCGTTTTTCTGTACGCTGAATAGGCTGAACTGAGTCAACAGAATTTTCAGTTGTCTTGGTGGGCTTGTCTGTTTGAATTTCATTTTCTGTTTTCATTTCGTTATCAGAAGATTGGTCTGGTTGCACAGGAGTTGGGACTGGTACTGGTTGTGAGTTTGTTGCAGGAACATTATCCAATATTTGAGGTCTGTTTACTTCTTCAATTAAGGATACATCACCCCTTGGTGCTAAATGACGGGTAGACACAGTTATCTCATTACCATTTGATAACCTTACATGAGCATAATCAGAATTTGCTTCTAAGAGTTCTACTTCTTCCGCTAGCGGATCGTATTTACTCTGTCTAACATGTTTCTTCATAAAAACTATACCAGGATTACTTAACCAACTTGGAATAGATGTACCATTTGTTGACCTTCTGGGATGATTAAACATTCGCTCGTGTGGTGTACAATTGATTGAAGTACATAAAAGTGACCTTATTGAATGTAGTGAATCGATGAGCACATCTTGCCATTGCTTTATATGTAGATGTCTAGATTTTAAAGCTAACTGAACAGTCTTCCAGATTGTTCCATTATATTTTTCGCATTGACCGTTACCTTCAGGATTATAGCATGTTGTTCGACTTGTAGCAATCCCGTGAAAAGATTTCACTTCAGCTGACAAAAAAGTTGTTCCTCTATCACTATGAATATATGCAGCAGTGGGACTCTGCGTCGTTATAGTAATCTACTATAGCTTTCTACTATAGAAATCTATTAGCGTTTTCTACTATCGTCAAATGTGCAACTCTGTTTAGTTGTAGACAATGATCGGGTATCTTCGGAACTCGCCAAAGGGTAACTGTCTGAGCTAAAAACATTGCGGAAATTCTAGGGATTTTTAATTTTATAACTAGAAGTTTTGGACAGAAGAAAAAGTTTGGTTATATTTATGTTCAAAAGCATAGTAGAGTTGGGAGATATAGTGATTTTTCGATATCTGTTAGAACAGAGATGGTGATTTAAGAATAGCCGTTATTTTTAACGGTGATTTTTCACTACAGCGATTTTTATTTTTAAGGCGAAAAGGAGCAGCATAGTTGCTTTTACAAGACTGATATTCGATATAAATATTGAATAATGCAGCTACAATTGGAAGTAAAATTATAAGTTGATTTGGTTAGTAAGTTATTAGGGTAAAAATAGTATTTTTTCGAAACGCCCAGTGCCAGAAGCGTAGCGAATATTAATCGAAAATGGCCTTTATTCTTGATTTTTGCGCTAGATTAAGTTAAAAATATTACATTTTTTCCGAAATTAGAATTATAATGCTTTTGGTAATTTTGAGTATAGGTATACCTGAAAATGTTTTTATGACGCTGAATTTAAATACGACAATAAATTAATAAAATTATAATCTCTTGGATACTTTTCAGATTTGAAATTAACCATCTAAAACTGCAAAAAAAATCCCATTTAATAGCTTAAAATTGAGGACACACTGAGTCTAAAGGAGATTATAAAATACTTAATAACACAACATAAATAACAAAAGAATTATAAACAATAGTATCAGAAAATATAATAAAAAAAAAACATTCCCTTTTATATCTAGCTATGTCCTGCAGTGGGACTCTGCGTCGTTATAGAAAACTACTATTGCTTTCTACTATAGAAATCTATTCGCGTTTTCTACTAAAGAAAATTTGCAACGCTATTTAATTGTAGACTAATGATCGGGTATCTTCGGAACTCGCCAAAGGGATAACTATCGGAGCTAAAAATATTTGCGAAAATTCTAGGGATTTTAAATTTTATAACTAGAAGTTTTGGATAGAAAGAAAAGTTTGGTTATATTTAATGTTCAAGGTTCATGTTCAAAAGTATTTTACCCTTTACCTAAGTTCAATTTTTTCATTTTTTCCATGTGCCATCCAAAGCCCTTCTAGAACTAGTAACACCTAAGTATAGCTTATACAATAACACAGCTACCTAAGTAAGTTAAACAGGGGCGCACCCAGGATTTTGTCTCAGTAGTAGTTTGTAGGAGTGTTTCAGGGATCACGCGATTTGGTGGATTTTTTCAATTATTAGTGCACTTTTTTAATTTTTGTGTGTCTAGGATGTTAGTGTAGGGGGAACTGCCTCCCCCCCCCCCCCCCCCCCCCTGGGTACGCCGCTGAAGTTAAACACCGCAACGCAAGTCGCAACGTCATCAGCCGAGAACTTACTGCCGCTGTCGACTGGTGACGTTGCGGTGTTGTAACTTAAAGAAGGTCCTCACCTCACGGGCAGAAGAAGCGGAACAGCGGACAGGAACTTCGTTTGTTAAACATGGCAGAATTCAACTAATCATATAACGAAGCGCCTCTCCGCTGTTCCGCTTCCTCCGCCCGTGAGGACCCACTTTTACGGCGTTACTAGTTCTAGCATCTTTGGCTATTTATTTGGATATTTTTATTTCTGGATGAGATTCAGCGAAGTTGATCAAATAAAGCCAGTGTTCACTTCTTACGCGCATTTTACTACAAAGATACTTTTTGTTTGTTGCTTATTTAAAACTATTTAGTAAAAAATCTATGTATTTCGATCTCAAAATTTTCAACTGAGTAATTTGTATCCAAATTATAAGCAAAGTGCATAAAAGCAAAGTAAGGAGCTTTTACTGGTCCTTTTTATTTTTTATAAGCTCTGCACTTAGGACAATTTGTGGTTATACCTAATGCCAGAGTGAAAATGCACAAAATTTTGAGACTCAGACTCATTAGGAATAATCTTAAACAGAAAAAGCAATAGTTCAAACATATGACCTCTAAAGCCTTCGTTCACCGAACACCGAACCGGCAGTGCTCTGATCCAGAAACATGTAAACAACTTGATCCATAACCTCACAAAACCGATAACTACAGCATTGGCGATGTCGTTTCAAGACGACAAGATGGCTGTCACATAATCGACTTGGAACCATACGCAGAGTACGAAACGATCGTTCCGTTTCTACAAATAGAATTCTATGACATCGTGGAGTCCCACTGCAGCGTTAGCGATGTCGCTTTCGTTTCAAGACGACAATATGGCTGCCACATAATCGACTTCGAAACCTACGCGGAGTACGAAACGATCGCTTCGTTTCTACAAATAGAATTCTACTACATCGCGGAGTCCCACTGCAGGAGTACCAAACACAGAGAATAGATTAGTAAGGCAATTAATTACTGTTGAGGATGTCATATCCGAGCATGGAAAGGCAAAGGGGAATCTTGAGTATTCATCAACAATATGAAGTAAGTATCTATTTTGATTATTAGATGGTAATGGTCCTTTAAAGTCAATACTGAGTCTTTCAAATGGAGCTGTTGCCTTTATTAAAGTTCCTTTGTTTTTATAAAATCGTGGTTTTATTTCTGCACAAACTGGGCATGTGGATATTATTCTTTTTACATCTTCTAAGGAATACGGTAAATTCTTGCAGCGAATCCAGTGATAAAATCTTGTAATACCTGGGTGACATAGTGTATTATGTAGTTCATACAAACTTTTGTCCGAAGTAGATGGTCTAATTGCTGCTGATATCCTTGAGAGTGTGTCTGCTACGATGTTTTGATTGCCAGGTCTGTAGATTATACCAAATTTATAGCAAGATAATTCCATACGCCATCGCATTATTTTCTCATTTTTAATTTTTGAGGAGCATTTGACATCAAACATAAAAGCTACTGATCTTTGGTCTGTAATAAGTAAGAAATGGCGACTCATTAAATAATGTCTCCATTTTCTAATAGCTTCTACTATTGCGTAAGCTTCTTTCTCGACGCTAGAATGCTGTTGTTCGGTTTTTGATAGGGTTCTAGAGAAAAATGCAACAGGTCTACCATGCTGTGTCAACTGAGCTCCAATGGCGAATTCGGAAGCATCAGTTTCTACTGTAAATGAGGCTTTTTCGTCAACAGAGGTGACAACTGCGTTGATAATATCTTGTTTTAACCTCTCAAAAGCTAGAACTTGATCTGTTTTTAACGGAAATTGTTTAATACCAATAAGTGGATGAATTTTCTCAGAAAATTTGTAAATAAATTTTGAATAATGGGCAAACATGCCCTGAATCCTTCTAAGAGACGCACCATCTGTTGGTATTGGTAAATTAATTATTGGTTGAAGTCGATCAACGTCTGGTTTAATGATTTTCCCTTCTATTGTATAGCCAAGGATATTGATACTGCTCAAGGAGTATTTACATTTATCTTCGTTTAGGGTAAGGTTGTATTTCTTTACAGTATCCATAAATTTTTTTAAATTTTGATCATGATGTTCTTGTGTTTTTCCACAAATGGTGACGTCGTCCAAAAAAGCATAGGTATCACTTAATTCTTCATTTTGTATAATGCTGTTGATCATGCGTTGGAAACAAGCAACTCCATTGGTAACTCCAAAAGGAATTCTTGTAAATTGATAGAGGTTACCACACGCTTCAAATCCAGTATAGACTCGTTCGCTGTCTAGAATGGGTATTTGATGATAAGCACTGCGCAGGTCAATTGAGCTAAAATATTCATATTGTGAAATTTGATTAATCACATTGTCGATATTTGGCAAATGATATGCGTCTAGTAAAGTAAATTTGTTTATTGTCAAAGAATAGTCAACAACCATGCGTTTCTTATGATTCGTGTTTGTCGTTACTAAGACTTGTGCTCTCCAGGGCGAATTACTTGGTTCTATGATATTTTCTTTGAGTAATTTTTGTACTTCATTTTCTATAAACTTGTAATCTTCAGAAGAAAACCGCCGAGATTTTATCGCAATAGGTTTGCAATTTTCTGTTAACTGAGCAAATAGTGGATATGGTTTTACATTTGCTGTAGCTAAACTACATATAGAAAGAGGTGGTTTTTTTCCATCAAAAACGAATTCTACTAGAGAATATTTTTGAAGAATATCATGTCCAATAATAACGTCAGCACATAAATCGTCCATAATAAAAAGCTTCACATTTAAATAGCTTTGACTGAATATTTTTAAATTCACAATACAGAAACCACAAACTGATGAATTTAAAGACGACGCAGCCATAGAAACGTTTAAATTAGCAGGAAAAATTTTCAGTTGTTTCTGAGTTGCAAGAGCATTAGATATGTAGCTATCTGAACTGCCAGTATCAACTAAGGCATCTGTAACAGCGTTGTTAACCTGAATTTTAATGATGGCTTTAGATAAGCATGATGGAGACGCTGCTGACATCATCCCTATTAAGGCGGCAGATGTTTTATTGAACCGTTTTTGATTTTTCGATCTGCACACCTGTGAAAAGTGTCCAGCTTTGCCACATGAATGACAGATTGAATTTTTAGCTGGGCATTTATCTCTAGAATGTCTATTTTTGCCACAAAAATAACATTTGGAAGCAATGGCAGCAAGTGTAGAATCATTTTGCATGTTTGATGTATGAGTGTTTGAAACTGCAGCATTAATACAAGAATTGGATGTATAAGAATCAGATTGTTGTTGAGCCATTTCTAATGATCTAGCTGAATCATATGCTTGTTCGAGTGTTAAAGTTGTATTTTCAAGTAATCTTTGCCTAATATGAGCGTTATTTAAACCTCGGATAAAAGAATCTCTCATGTAATCATCCCTATTTTTGTCTGCTGTGACAGATTTGAAATTGCATTCTTTGCTTAAAAGTTTTAGAATCTGCAAATATTGATCGATTGATTCACTTACTTGTTGTTTTCGTGTGGATAAAGTATGTCGTGCATCGTGCAAAGATTTCACTATGGGGTTTAACATAAAGTTTTTCAAGAATAGTCATAGCTTCTGTATAAGTTTTGCTTTCACTTACAGGTTCAAAAACTGAGGGACTTACATGATTTATCAGCAGATTCAGTTTAGTTTCGTCTTCTGAAACCTTAGCAGCTCCTAAAAAGTTCTCAAATGTTCGTTTCCAATGATTCCAGAGTTGTGCAGCGTTACTTGAGTTTGTATCGATTTCCAGGCGATCAGGTTTGAGTAGTTTATCCATTTTCGATTATGTAATTTTAGTTTATTAAATTGTAATAAAAGAAACCTTCACAATTCAGGCTTTAATAAACTAAAATTGTAGTAGAAAAGAAACGATTGACAATACTGACATTACATGACATAAAGTATTAACAATTATCTAGGTAAACTAAATACAGTGTAGGTCAATATATACAACAAGGTCCTTGGTTGATTTGTGAATATATCGTCGAGTTCTAGATATATAATGGCGTCTAAAAAACAACTTTGATGATTAGGGCATTTCTTTCCAAAGTTTCGCTACTAAAAAAGTGTATCCCCATCTCGGACTTATACATACTTTCGACGGGTGAACTCTTTATTTGAATAGTAGGTACTGATGTAGTGGCTCTAACAAATTTACATTTTTATTAGCAAGCTTTCAACCTTTAAATGGCTAATGTAAGAAAATATCTACTTACTGCAAATGGAAATTCTCCTTCAGTAGCATCTGTGCCGTTGACTATTCTAGGAGAACCTACAATTTCAAAAAAGTGTTGTTTCGAATTTCAGAGGAATTGAATAGTATCTGCAAATAACTTTTTACTTAAACATAGCTTCTTTTCCGAAACGCCTTAAAGACATATTTGTTGTAATCTTGGTCTTATGTAAAAAATTCAAATTGCATTGCATTTAAATGAGCGACAAAGATGTATAGATTATTTTTTAAAAATATTTTGGGAAACACGGAAAATATACAGTCAACAGATAACATTTAGTATGTTTTCATGAAGATTTGAAATTGATTTGAATACATATACAATTTTGAATACTGCATGCAAACTCGTACTGAAATCGTTTGGAGTTTTAAGTTCGATTCGTCAAATTTTGGGATTGTATTTGAATATCATGAAAACGCACTTGCGAATTGAAAATCTCACTCGCGTTAAGTGAGGGACTGCTAACCTACAAATTTGAATAGGTTAATGCAAGAAACTCCTATTTTAATATGCAATTTGCTATTAATTTGACATCTTTTTATGCTTCTTGTTTTATGATATCGTGGATCCTTACAGCTGTCAAACATCCAAATTTCCAAACTTTTTATATCGAATTGAAACCAGGTGCATGAAAACACTTAGGTAAAGCGATTCTAAATCTATATAAGAACGTATTAATAATATCGAACTAATAATTCTAGATAATTCTCTCTCTGTGTAAACAATATCATAAAACAAGCTTGAAAAGAAGCGAAATGTATACTAGTTTATAGCAGAAAACAGAACAATCCTGCCCTTTTACATTTAATAAATTTAATTGACACGTTTTATAATTCCTTTGTTGTTAAATTAATAATTTTCGATTGAAAGAATTGATAAATATAATGTAGGTCTATTATCTTGTATTGTTGTCCGTTATTTATTTAGAGCGAACCTAAAGGGAGATCTGCCACAGTTGGGCCTGCTTTATAGATATCAGATCAAGGGAGTTAAGTGTTAGGTGTTGAATCACATGCCTTTTGAGTAAGAAATATATTGTGTTCATACATCAGACTTTTGTTTTAAGTTCACATTTGATAATCTGCATATACAGTGAAACTTCTATTAACAGACACCTCTACACAACGGACCCTTCTACTAATCGGACATTTGTTAAGTCACCAAACATTCCTTATGTAGGGACCTATATACAATACCTCTTAACAACGGACCCTCTTAACAACGGTTCCGGACAAATATTTTTATGATATATCCATATTTTTGTTTGTAACATATTTACCTTTCCGCAACGGACATTTAAAATATACAGACCTACATACTAAACAAAATTTTGTTGGAAAAACCCCCCGACCCGAAAGTAGGTAGATACCGAATTTCTGAGGACTTATGGTAGGTATTAGTAGTACCTACATATTAACTGACTTTTCTTAAGGGGCTAGGCATTTTACTTTCAAATCGAAATTTCTAAGAAAAACTTAATTGTCGACTCTGGAATGACCTACATGTAGTTTAATAGGCATTTTGTGAATTTACTTTTATTTGTGTATTCAAAAAGTAACAATGTCTAAAATGAAGAGCAAGTTTTTGAGTTGTAATATTAGTGATAATGATGATTTAGTAGCAACGCAAAAAAATCTCTAATAATCTTGCATGTTGAATCAGAAATTGTAAAAAAATCAGTCAAAAGCAAAACAAACTAAAATTTACGATTTCTTCAAAAAATAATTGTAAATAATATGTAGAGTATAATAATATGTTTAATAATTTGCAACATACGCCCATTATTAAAATAAAAATTAAATGAAATAAAATTATGTATTTTTATTTCTGTACATTGAGCAATTTGATTATCTCATTGTTTTTTCCGACCATTCGACAACAAACGCCTCTACACAACGGATGCCTCTTCACATCGGACATTGTGTTATTGTGTTGCTTTAATCTCCGCTGTTGAGAAGTTTCACTGTAATTTAATTTAGCTCTATAAAGTTCTGGTCTAATTATGTTAATGAAATTATTGTGAAATTAAATATCGTTTAAGAATAATATCACATCAAAGAAGCAATAACCTTCCCGTGTATTTTCTCGCTCTAAAATGCAGAGAGAAACAATAAAAAACGTTAATTAATTGGTGTAACAGCTTATAATTGAAGAGAGTAAAAAAAATCGGCTAAGTGCCTAAAAGTTAGTTTTAAGCTATTGAAAAAAGACTTCGTAAGACAGTTATAGAAGCGGTGTGTTTTAATTCTTGTTCTACCTAACTGCTCTTAGAACAGCCGGACAAAGAATTAGTGATCAATATTATTTCCTAAAAAAAAATATAAAATAGCTTATAACTAAAAATGGCCATGAGGGAGATATTTAAAAAAACGGCTATCAGACTAAAATTTAGTGTCCAAAGTAACAAACTAAGACAATTTTTTAAATTTATTTTGAAACAATTATTCGCACATTCTTTCGACATTGTCCAAGTTTTGTGCTAAAAAATTAATACTGTATTTAATAACGTCCTGGTTCCTGGGTTGCACGCTTAGCACTTAGCCGATTTTAATGTTTATCACATGGCCCATATTACAGCATATCCAGCACTTAGAACGTTATTATTACGTAAAAAACAAGAAAATCTTTTTTTTTGGTACATAACCGACTTATCCATTCCACTCTTCTTTTTTTTATGTAAGACATCCCACGTATACTTCAAGCCTAAGTATTAACGTACCGTGGGCGTCTAAAGAGAAGGGAAATGTAGTCTATTGACACGGGATTTGAAGGATTGGAGGTTGGGACGGGAAGGGAAAACATCTGAGGCAATTTGTTCCATAATCTGGAGACCCTAGGTATGAATGAGCGAGAGAAGTGGTCTATTCTAGGCTTTTGTAGTCTATTCTAGCCTCTTGTTCCTTCGGATTCGTGGAAGTAGCGGGAGAAAAGGGATAAATCCCCAACAGTGAGGGCTGGGTCGTTGATAAGTCGAATGGCTCTCTTTTGGATAGAATCAAGGATGTTAAGTGTCGAAGGTGATGCCGCTCCCCAGATGGGGGAGCAGTACTCTAGGTGAGGTCTTATTTGGGAAACATAGAGAGTGTATAAGTAGGAAGGGGAGAAGTATTTTCTGGCTCGAAACAGAACTAAACCGGAAACTAAACTACTTCGTAACTTACGCCGCAAAACAATTCCTATAACATTAATTAATTTTGGGGTAATGTTTGTCTAGATAATTGTTAAACAAATACAACATGTTTACCTACTTACTTTTCAATAGAAAGCAACACTTTACACAAAGTCCAACAATATATTACCAAAATGTCTAATAAGCACAAAATAACCAAAATAATGGCAAAATGCTTTCTGAAAACATGGAGAACAGAAAAATATTCCTAAAAATAAACTTTGATTTCACACGTCATAAATCAAAATTGGACGGGACGGCTCTGTAAATAGTGTAAATAGCGAACTAACCTTTGAATATATAATCAAAGGAACTAACGTGGAATAAACAGACGGGTCGAAGACTGCGGGAAAGAGATATGCCAGTGCAAAGGCGTAAGAAAGGGATACCCATCTATACGGCATTCGATGAGAGGTTGCGATTGTCTGTATCCGCGAGGCGCGATCCATGAGGATTCGATGTGAGTTGCTGCACATATTCCACCTGTTGACGCTTTTCCGTGTGTCTGTGTCCGCGAGGCATTTTCTGAATTAGGGAACGTTTAAATCGTAAAGTTGGCAAATATTTTGACAGGTGTCAACGGCTGCAATTAAAGTCTAAACTGATATTGACTATACTCGAAATTTCTAATTTGGTTTTGATCAATGTCATCCTTGATCTTAATATCCTTATAACTAGAGCGGTCCGACGTTCCCGGCTCGCAGAAGCGGCGCGGCCGAAACCTGCTTGGCGGGTGTTTACAGTGAATTGTTTCTTAGTTTATTTTCGTTCAACGGCAATCGTTTACGATACCGGCGCGGCGGCGTGAGTTGCGGTAAAAATACTGTTTTTTGTTATAAATGATTTGTAGTAATTATGTCGAACGGGGGAAAGACTAAAAAACGACCACTGGCTGTTACAGTGAATAAGTTTATCGCGAATTTCCTGATTTAGTATATGCTGGTACTAAAGTACCTATTGTGTAAAATTTGCGATAAACCTTTGCTGTGCTGGGACAAAAGGGATTGTACAATTCATGGGAATACCATATAACACACAACTAAAGCAAATGGTGTGCAACCGAAAACTCAGTTTATGTTCAGTTTACTTTTCATGCTGATGGCCTGTAATTTACCGCTGCGCTTACTCGATAAACAATCCTTTCAACACTTCTGGAACAAATACAATCCCAACTGGACGTTACTAAGTCGGCCAGTGTTACACAAGTATATACCATCTGTACGTGCAGAAACAGAATAAAATCTAAAGTAAAAAATAAACAGTTTTGGTTATGTCTGGATGAGACGACAGATTGTAAAAAAAAAATTCTATCGTAAATGTTGTAGTACGAGTCCTGGAACCTCTTAAACCGACACTGTTATTAACTAGCAAAAGACTGGAAAATTGTACTGCCGAAGTAATTAAGAGGTTGGTGCTCGATACGTTTAAAAAGTTTGAATTGTCAACAAATGAACTGTTGCTGTTTATGATCGATGGTGCGGTGACAATGCATTGTCTAGGCCGTTCTCTTAAAACATACTGTGGAAGGTTTTTACATGTTACGTTTAAAGTTCATGCTTTACATCTTGTGGTACAAACTATTCGCGAATGTTTTCTAGAGGTAGATCAAAAACGTATTCGAGAATTTCACAGACAGTGTCCCGGTATTTCTGAGCCACCACAGCCCATTGTAACATGTTGGGGAATATGGTTAAAGGCAGCTTTCTATTATTTTGAATATTTTGAACGCATGAAACCTGTGATTTAAGCATTTAATCCCGACGAAGCTGCAGCTATTAAAGAAAGTCAAACAAAATTTTAAGATATTTCCGTTGAAACAGATTTAAAAACTATTCATAACAGTTATAAAGGATTACTTGAAGCAAGAGAAAAATTACAAAATAGTGCGTTGTTGTTAGTGGACGCATTGCAAATAATGGACGAAGTTATTACACAGCTGCACGCTATAGGTGACGCCAAATGATCACGTGATAAAAAAGTTTGATGGTGTTTTAAAGATAGATACCCATTTTACTACATTAAGAAAAATTTGTGATGGTACAGGTCCGTTGACTGATTTCAAAGAGTATTTATTTATGCCTCTATACTCTATTACATCAGTTAGTAGATGTCGAACGTTCTTTCTTAAGATATAAGAACATTTTCTCATCACGGTGAGCATCGTTTACTGAGACAAGTGTGGAAACATATGGTGCAAATGTCACCTTATCCAGGCTGTGATAACGCTGATACCGTTGCTTCTACTTCTTCCTATGTTGGGTAATTTTAATGTCCTCATGCCTCTCAGCAACCGATTAAGCTGTGTGATAACGCTGCTTAAGAGGGTAAGTGCTTCACATATTTTTCAAAATTATCTTATATTTCCTTTATCTTTTTTCTGTTATATTATACTTACTATCACGCGTACGCCTATGTCGCCCGGAACATCTTGGACCGCTCTACTTATAACGTATTGTATTTATGTCACGAAGGATGACAAGAGGAGGCTGGATGAAATGTAAATATTCAAACTACGAATTGGCCATATCTCCAGATCTCAAACGAATTTGGCATACTTATGTGAAATATTTTTGACAAAAAATTATAACAGCAGCAGCATACTCCTCTCGCCCATCGGAACGTAGAAATAGTGATTGTTGAGATCTGGAACGAAATTGGTTAAAATCATTAACCTTCAGCAAGAGGAGACGCAACCGTTAATTCATATCTAGCCTTTTGTTTGTTACATACATTATGCGTGTGTAGGACAAAGACGACAGCTATAACTTCGTATCCGCGCGCCACTGTAGTGGCTATTCGGGCAGTCTGTATTCAACTGAGCAAACCTGTAAATACAGTTCCGGAAGAAAATAATCCACTTTTCCACACACTTGGCACCGAGGCACCATTTCTTAAAGATTATGTTAAAGTTCTTTTAAGAACATCCAAAAAACACCTAAAATTTTACCACACACGTTCTATCTATATTCTGACCTGCCAGAATCGTTACACACAAAACATTACGCCTTGACAAATATTTAAATCATCGGTGACGCTCCTGTGTAAAAGTGACGTTGCCAATCTAACTCGAAGTTTAGTCCCAGAATACCTTATCTATAAGGTATTCTGGGGTTTAGTTATAATGGAATGGAAATAAATTGCTAAAAATTTATTATATCTAAAAATAATAGTATCTATATAATAGAGTTAACAAAAACATATTGAGCCATAGAATGGGATACATATATCCCATTAAATGACAGAGATGAAATAATGAATATAATTGAAAATGTTAAGGAAATATGAGGCTAGAGTTTAATTTCAACATGTGATTTCAACTGCGTTGGGTTATGATTGCTAGCGTACACTCACAGGGTGTTACGACATTTGTGGAAAAATACCAACGGCCACCTTCTCCAACGCTAGACCGGTTTAATTTGACAACCAAAAGTTTAAACTGACAAGAATAGGAATAACAAGATGAAAATCATTTGAAAACAGAGCAAATCGCTGAAATATTAGAATAATTCATAAGTTGTTAATGTCGACTTATTAATAACAATGAAAGGACAAAAACCTGTCAAAACCTAGCTAATCCACTAGAACATCTTAATTTAAACCGATACTAAATCTTAAACCTTAGTGAATCTGAACGCAGATTTTTATTTACACCCAGTATAAAATAAAAATAATTTTTTAAAGATTTTCGAGGAATAAACCTGCAACGCAGAAAAATGTTCATTTAAATCGGATCACAGGTTCAGAAAATTAATAATATAATTGTGGCAAATTTTTGGTTACTGGTCGGTGTATTTTTAATTGAAGTGAATACGTCGGTAAATAAATGTTTATTTTATGTGTGCTGATGTTTACTTTAAACAGAATGTTTTAATACTGAAGTTTGTTTCAGCAAAAATCTCTTATGAATACCTAGTAGGTATCCCATGTAGGTACCTAAGTTAGAAAAAATAATCTTACCGTATACTTTTTCAGTTTCACTCCAAAGCATAAATAAAAGCAATACAAAATTGAAACTGGTAAAACAGCTCATAATTAAAGTTGACTAAGTTAAAACAGAAAATTTCATTTAAACACTGAAGTTTGATTCGGTTTTACGGCGGCCTTATTTTATAGACCTCTGAATAAAATATTAAAATTTATTTTAATTTGCTCCACAGGGCATAAGATACCAGGCGTTTATTGTTATTATCTATCTAGTTTAAGGTTATTCTGTTTCCATACATAATATACATACATATATATTTTATTTGATTTTCAATCTATTGTGTTATCCAAGTTTCATTCACTGATCAATATAAATGAGTTATTTTTGTAAATATTTCCCGGAATCAAACTATTGACCTTTTTGCAACATTGCATGTATTTTTGTTGCATACCTCGTTTAAGCAAGTCATTACAAACCTAATAAAGAAATTTCCTAGGAAAACTTAACTACAAAGAATGTTTTACTTTTCAGTATACCTAATTGATTCCAATTTAAAAAGCAGTCATTTTCGCGCGTCCTCAAGTAACGTCAGATATCTAAACCACGCATCCCTGTTTTGTACTAAGTTCTTAAATTCAATTCTTTTTATCTTTTTGCTCGCAATTATTGATAGGCGCGTGATCCATCGTATTGTTTACACATTATTCACGTGCCAGTCAAAACTTAGAAGCAAAAACTAAATTTAGGAACTTAGCATCGAGTGTATATTGAGTTGTCTATACTCACCATACCTAATCGGAATCGTTTCTTCACGATGTAAACAGATATATTAATTGTTTGCATAGCGTTCGTTTATTGATTAATGATTATAGTGTAATTTGTGTATAATTATTTTTATTAAACAATGAGAGTTCTCAAGAATTACCCTATAAGTAGGTACTGTATTGTACCAATATGCAAGAATACGACTGTAAGTGCCCCGAATAAACTACGAACAGCCGAAATCAGCCGCAGTTAATGAAAAATTTTACATAAATATCAATAAATGTTAGTATCGCCAAATTCAAGTAAGCATTTTTTGCCATATATTTATTTCTGTGTTGTAATAAATCCTATCGAAAGATTGAACACAAATGTTGAGGTTATGATTTACCACTGTTAAAGTATAGCTCAATCTCAAGATAAATGAAAAGAAAAAACTTAAATGAGCTTATTAGCACATAACAGTTAATATAGCTTAAACAAATGCATTGAGGCTATTTCTCCTTCAATTTCTGCAGATGTAAACAAAAAATAGAATATTTGTTAGTCGGCAAATTATCCGATACTCCTTGTTGTCATTCCTAAACAATCTTTTTACTCAAATGGAATGTTTCTTATCCACGAAATGTTCTAATCTTCGGGAAATATATCAATAATCAATAAAGTGTATTAACACTCGAATTTACAGTACACCAGCCATAATAGCACTTTTATTCATCACATTTCTATTCCATATCATGTGACGTCAAAACCAATACGATAACGTTTTGCGAGTTTTGAATTTTGTATGAAAATTTATAAGAGAAAATCTTCTTGTCTTAATAAAAAAAATGGATAAAAGAACCTCTATAAATATATAATTTATGTAGAGAATACTTAAAACAATTTCAGATTAATTTGGATTATATGCATATTGTGTAAGTTGCTCAAGTGTATTCCCCAAATCCCAACGACATTATATTTTAATACCTCGGATAGGGGGAGGTCCCTCCCCTCAGAACCTTCTTTGGCTAATGCCTGGCTGAAAATGAAATAGGTGCATAAGCCGCCAATTCCTATTTTACTTTTGGAAAGATGCACAAGATTTGGCACACTTTGAATGAGATTTTAGGTACCATGTTACCATAATATATAATTATTGCTCCTTCTTAGTAAACTATTTTTAGTGATAGCTGAAAATAAGTAAATCGTAATTAGGTTGAGGATTGTTAATTAAACTGAAGATTTTTTCATATTCAATTTTAACAGCCGTTTTATACACGACTGATGGTCAGTCCAACTGATCATCACTCGATTATCTTGTTTCCATATGAATGCGATTTATCAGTTTTAAAAATGTATTTGCAAAGCGCGGAGCAACGCGTTGTCGCGTTGTGCGTAAAATTACAGCGAAGAAAGAAAAAGTTTAGAAATATTTGGGTACATCCGTTATGTTTAGAACGGCCTATAAAAGGAGCATTAGTCATCCTATATTCAAAGTTCAGTGATGATGCAATTTGATGATGATGCATTATTTAAACGTGACTATTACTTAGGGCAGAGACTATAAAGAATAGAGACAAATTCCCGAATACACCGATATGGGACCGAAAGCGGGTCCCACTTGAGACATTTGGGTTGGTTTACTGATTCATAGTTTATAAATTTGTCAAATTTGTGAATTTGAATTGAACGTGTCAACCTTTAGTCCAGGGCCGGATTGGCAGATTTTTTTTTACCGAGCTGAGTCCAGACCGGCCCCCAGCCGGCGCGGCCTCCTATACAAAACAGAAACCCCAAAAATAAAAGAATACTTTGTTAGCCTTAAACAGTAAAAATAAAATGTGATTGTGAAAAAAATCATAGTTAATAACTTTCTCATTGTCACTTTTTTCGACTATAAAATCTATTACATCTTGCGCTTGACTTTATTTAAAAAACACGGTTTTGACGCACAGCGAATTGTCAAATGTGGAACATTGTTCTACATTCTACCTACAGTTTCGACTTGTAAATTTATATCCTAATACCCGAACATTAAATATAATTTTTTTCAAAAATCCTTTTAACAAATGTTTATGTTTTTCAGTGTCGCGGGTAATTTAAGGCCAGTGCTGGTATATTGGACACTCGAAGTGGGGAAAGTTGGATGATTGCATGGGCAGAACTGAACGCGATTGCGTCGCACAGTGTAACGGATTTGATATTTCGTGCACATAGGGCAAAACAGCGACTATCGAATTTTAATTTGTTTTGCCCCGAGATTATTCGAAAAATATCTGGAGTTTAGGCGTTTACTAGTTTTTTTCAAATGTATCATCGTAAAGTACTTCCTTATTAAATGAAAACTTGACTTGTCTGAGAGCAATAAAAAAGATGTGAAAATAACTTTAAAAAATTTATATGTGTTCTATAAAAAATTCCTCTAAAATTACAAATTTTAGAGGAAATACTTGTGAAGTTTACTTACATAATTCCATATCATGGAATTTTAAAGAACCGTGGTCCCAGTCGAAGAGAAAACAAAGTTTGGTGTGGTTTTTAAAAAAATGCCTAAATATGCGGTCGTTGTTACATACATAAAATTACACAACTATTATACATTAGGAATATCCAAACATCCCATCCAACTTTGTCCGATTAATTATTATTGAAAAAAAGAATATTTTTTTAGTAATGTCGCACATGCAGGAGTCCAAAGTTGCTTTTAAATGCCGCTTTGAAGATTTTCCAGGTATGTTATTAATCATATTAAATTTTCTAAGAAGTTACAAGTCAATTTTAACTAATTTAACTTTATCTAAGAAAAGTGGCTAGAATAATATTAAATAAAATATTCATAAATCTAAGTACCTACCTACATAGTTTTAAAAATACCTTATTATACCCAATTCGAAAATCTTATTTTATTAAATATTATTTTATTCTAAATTATAAGAAGTAGGTAATAAGTTAACTCATTAAGTACGCTTTGTAATTTAGTTACGGATGCCACTACGGGTGAAACGAGAGTAATAAAAGAGCAAAGAAAAAAGAAAATACAAAATGAACTTGCGATACTAATTAAAATGGACGTTGTAAACAGAGTGAGGGCACTACAAACGACGGCAATACTGCTAGAACTTTTTTTAGACATTACGAAAAATCAGCAGCAATCACTGGATTGAACAAAAATTTAATTAAAAAATTTGCTGTAATTTTTTAAGCCCTTTCTTCGGGTCGAAACTTAAATGTTGATACTTTCCGAGAATATTTGAGCAATACTGCAAAGCTGTACGTGTCATTATATAGTTGGTACTATATGCCATCAAGTGTTCACATGTTATTAAAACCTTTCCTATATTCCAATTGGACATTTATCTGAAGAGGCACCAGAAGTTGGAAATAAAGAGTTTCGTAAATTCCGAGAACATTACGCGTGAAAGCGAGGACGGACCGAGAATATTCAGGACATACTGCACAACTTGTTAATTTCTTTGAATCTCCTTATTTCCTTTATTAGACCGAAATAAACTGCGAAAAAAATTATGTGTTCTCAGACACTGAAACACTTTTTAAAGTAACTAACGTTGGGGAAGACAATTCTGATAGATTAGTCTCCAGCTCAGATGGTGAAAATTAGGTTAATTAAAGAATGTTTTTCATAATTAACATTTAAGTCTATTTAACTTAGCTAGGTACTTTAAACCGAAAACAGTGTTTTTTTATTTATTTTGTCGAAAAATAATTATATTTTTTGAGCGACCGATACCTAGTAAGTTACTACACGTAGGTCTAAATTTAGTACAGTAATAACAAACTCCAATGTTTTATGTTTTTATACGCCACAATTTTTGCAAAACAGCGAAGTAACGTGCCAAAGTCCACGAATTTTCGATTTCGTTACACTCTGCGTCGGTTTAGTAATCCCTCCCTGACGAGGAATCACTAATCGAGGATTTAGTTGTGGACGGCCCAGTGTTGCCAACTCGTGGGGAATTTCTCGTTTTCTGGGATATCTTTAACGAAACTGGGAAAATTTCCTGTTTTTTTTTAACAAAAGTGGGAAATTTTCTATTAACAATTATTGTAACAATTTATGAGTTTTGGTTTGTAATTTACAAATTCTAAATCAAACAATTTTGATCCGTTTGAACGTTTGCTTTGCACATTCCTATTGAATAATATCCAAATATAAATTTGATAACTCATCCAATGAAATATCCCTGCATTTAAAGTAGAAGGTTCCTAAAACTTATTCATGTATACTTCAAGCCGAAATCGGTCCAGGAACCTTTCAATTTTGCAACAAAAATTGACATTTCTGCGAAATTTTGACATAATATCATCTTAATAATTTCGAGGAAATAAACTGCAATTCTTTGTTTTCATGGCAATCTTCGAAAATTCAAAAATTTTCAAATTTTAGATGTCCCCGATGCAAATAAACCTATTTATTTATAACTTTAACGAGAAAATGAGCGATTTGAATTAGTGGGAGGTATTCGTAGATAATTAACGGATAAAATAAACCCAAAAAAATATCACTAAATAAGGTAAAGAGTGTGGAGTAATGTCGGTTAAAAATAGGATTTGTCGGAAAAAATCAAGAAAATTCGATTTCTACCCCTTAAATACGCTCCTGGATGACCCGTTCAGTATTCATTTTAAAGTGTGATTATCCCTTTATAAGAGAGTGTTGAAAAATTGGGAAAAAATTAAATAGGAAAAATACAGAGTGATTCAAATGTACCGATGTCGAGGGCAAAAAAATAAAAAAAATCGGAATTTAATCGGCGATTGCTCCCTTCTTATAGAGAATGAAGAAACTAAAAAGTAATGGATATTATATACTTCGACGAGGTCTTTCCGATGACGTATATGGGATTTTAAGTTGAACCATTTTGACCCCACAACAAATTAAAAACCGTGAAAAATTTGGGTCAAAAATCTAAATTTCCAGTTTTTTCCAAATATTTCCATTTTCCAGTGATTCTTTTAGGTAAATGTATTGCAAAAAAAATATTTGAGATTTTAAAGTTTCACTTATGAATCCGTTTTTCGATCTGACGTTTTGTTTTCGAGTTATTAAGTACCAAAGATGGTATTTTTCGAGCTAAAAAAATTCAAAACTTGCCATTTTCTGATCCTCACAAGTTTCAGTGGAGTTCTGAAGCTCCGGGTCCCATACAACCTCCGAAAATTTACATCGATTGAATTCACTTTTGCGACCTGTACCCGATTTCAACGGAAATCGTGGAAATTTCGACTTTGACGTTTAATAACTGCAAAACGAAACATCCTGTATAACTGAATTTTTTACCGAAGCTAGTTGAACTATTCCTCTATCAATCCAAAAAAATCGATTTCTCTCCCTCTTACTGTTTCCGAGAAAAACAAACCTGTTCGACTTTAGGTAAGCTTTACGTTAATATGTAGACTGACACTTATTTTTGCTGATCTGACGTCATTTTTAATTAAGGACAGATGGCTGCTTTTTAAATTGTTATAAATTATACCGAAAACTAAACCTTTTTTTGAAGCTAAATTATCCTAGTAATTTTCTTCAAAATATTTTTTTTGGGATTGTAATGACTTCCTTAAACGATTAATGCAATACAAAAATATGTGAATATTCCTTATTTACATGGTTCTCAAGGTTTTTCCTCTTTATGTTTGGGGTTGGGAAATCTTATGATTCGAAGTGGGATAGAGTCTAAGTGGCTAGGCCTTCGGCCTTACCGGCCCCTTTGGGCCGGCGGCCCACATAGATTTTCTCGCTCGCTCGCCTGTTCCAATCCGGGCCTGCGCACATTGCGGATGACCCCAAAAAAGTTTTAATTTTAATTCTATTTCACACGTGAGGTAAATGATATTGAAAAATATAATATAAAAAATAAATAAGTATACATTAAATGCAAATAATAAATAATAATTTACATAGTTTTCAAGGTTTTTCCTTTGTATGTTAGGGGTTGGGAAATATTATGATTCGAAGTTTCGAAGTGCCCAGACCTTCGACCTCACCGGCCCCTTTGGGCCGGCGGCCCACCGAGATTTTCTCGGTCGCTCGCCGGTCCCAATCCGGGCCTGCTTTAGTCACACGTTATTGAACAGTGTAAATTGCAATACTTTCAGAAATGTAATGTAATCAGTTTTCTTTGTTTCACAGGTTTATTAACTTATTATTAATTAAGATTCGAGTTACTGATTCAGCACTAAAGTAAATATAAAAACCCAGAATTATTATTGTAAAAGACACATACATTTATAGAACGTTTTATGTCAGTTTAAAGTTTGAATTTTGGTATTAAAAAAATTTCTTGTGTAAAATAAAAGTTTTTAAAAAGTGTAGTTTAAATTTTGAGTTATAACATATATATATATATATATATATATATATATATATATATATATATATATATATATATATATATATATATATATATATAGTTAAGTATGTTTGGAATTATCTGGAAAACTACTGTTTCGTCTTCCTCGGTGTCTAAGTTGTTAAAAGACACCACATCGACTCATCAGAGGCCTTACAGTAGCATGAGCATTTCTGCTCCCATATAATTCCAGAGTTCTTGCCTATAAAAGACAAAATGAAAGTTTTTAGAAGGTAGAAGTTCTTGAGATTACTCTCTGAGAATATATATATATATATATATATATATATATATATATATATATATATATATATATATATATATATATATATATATATATATATATATATATATATATATATATATAGAGTAAGTTCGGGTATTATGGCACACCATAAGGTTAAATTAAAATAGAAATTATTGTATTTGTTACCAGTCGGACTTTATTGTTTAATTCAGCCGATTAACCTATCTGCTATCATATTACGTCAAATGAACAAATAACATTTCAAAAATTTAACTGAAAAAAAAATATTTTATAGAACTTTACAAATAGACAAGATTTAAACATGGTAGGGTATTATGGCCCGGGGCCATATTAGCCAATAATGAGATGGGCCATATTATCCGACCCCAAAACAGATAAATACAAAAATATCTGGAATTTATTTTTTCAAACAAAATTCACATATAAATATGTCAGTCTCTACCCCAGCGCATTCCTCGTGAGCCCAGTGATGACAATAAACACATTGTACCCATCTTTCACCCCTGGTATCCTTTAGGAACCGACATTCACAGTATAAACATATGGCGTCCTCACTATCACCATTATCAGGGTTATCGTCAGAAGAACTATCGTCGTAAGCAGGTTCACCATCTTCTTCTGAGCTAGAACTACTGAAACGTGTTTTTTTGGTGGTTTTAGTCAATTTCCTTGTTTGCGTTCCTTTCTTTGCGTTCTCTGTCTTTTTAGTGGTTTCCTTGCCAGTCTTACTATATGCCTCTTCTTTCTTTTTCAGCGACCCTTCAAGTTCTAGTTTATACGGTGATCCAGTCAACAACGTAGATTTGGTACTCTTGCGACCCCGGTTACCGACTTTCCTTGGAGGAATTTTAGGTATCGGAGATATAAGGCAAGGCGTTATAAAGTTATTAGCTGTAGAAGTTGAAGGCTGTGGAGAGACAGGTTTAATTAATGTAGGCAAAGAAGTTAGTGGCTGTTGTATTTCTGCAATAGCTTCATTATCAGCAGTAGATGTCAAAGGCTGTGGAGACACAGGTTTAACTAAAGGCTTAGATTCAGCTTGCGTCAAAGTTGGCAGAAAATGTATTGGCTGTTGTGTTTTCAGATCAGTTCCATTATTACGGATGTCAATGTTGACGTGTTTTAATTTAGAGTTGTCGATAGGCAACACAGAAGAAATTGGTGTAACGATTTCTTCGTTTGGGATGCTGTCATCTCCATCGATGAAGTCATACTCTTTGAACACGCTTTTATCTAAAGGATATATTCCGGTTGCCCGGAAACCACTAACAGCGATATCTCCAGTTTGGGAGCGTAAATAAGCACGACCAAATACTTCCATTATGTCGTACTGAGTCAGAGGTCGCCTGTTGATTCTAATCCAGCATCGAACTTCATCAGCCAGGTACTTTTTCAGTGGTCCCATAAATGACTTATCCAACGGTTGTATCTTATGACTTGAATGGGGTGGAATTGATAGCAGATGGACATGGTGCTGGCGGGCTAGATCAATTACGTCTAAGTTTCTGGTATGACTGGTATGCCCATCAAGAACAAGTAAGATCGGAGAGTCTACTGTTGGCCTTACAGTTGCAAGAAAATGGTTAAACCATTTGGTAAACAAATTAATCTGGATCCAGCCCGAAGGATGACATTCATATATGGACCCTGGAGGAGCCCCTTTCATAAGAAGTGGATGACTTCTTTTGCGCGGAAATATTACTAATGGTGGCACAAACGATCCTCCTGCGCTCATGCACATTACGCATGTGATAAGGGAGCCCCTTTCCGCAGATGTAAGAGCACCGATCTGCCTTTTACCCCTACGTCCTAAAATTTTAGGCATTTGTGACGGTACTACACTAATGCCCGTTTCATCGACGTTATAGATTCTATCTGCTGCGAATTTGTGCTGCTCCATTAGCTGTTCAAGAATACTGAAAAACTCATCAACACTTTCTTTGTTGAACCCTTTGGCTCTAGCAAACGATGTACCAGTTGGACGACGAAAAGAAAGCTGAGGATGACGTTGTAAAAAGGATCTTAACCTGTCTTTTCCGGCGCTTTGGTTCTTAGCAGAAAAGGAGTGGCGGATGTTATTTCTAACTGCAAGTTGATATGCTAAGGTCATAACATCTTTTCGCACCAATCCAAAAAACTTTGCTTCCATTGTTAGAACATAATCTACAAGCATTTTTTCGATTTCTGCAGGTAGACAAGGCTTCCTACCTAACTTGGCGCATGTAACTAACGCAATGGATGCGTCTTTTGCTGCTAAACGCCTTAGTGTTGTTCGGGGAACACTGTACACTTTAGAAGCTTTGAGCGAGCCCATTTGTTTATTCCTTAAAGCTTCTATGGCCTTCTCCATTGATTCTTTGTTCCATGTTTGCCGCTTTTTTTTGGAATCTAATACTTTTGGAGCCATACCCTGAAATAAAGTCAGGAAGCCTGTTAATACTACAATAAATATTTTTTTTACAAAATCCTAAATTGTCTTTAAAAAATTGGTGGGTAATATGGCCTACCAGGCCATATAAGCCCACCCTATGGTAGGCCATATTGACCGCCGAGCACCTGTTAACAATTCTAATCTATAACCTCGAAATTAAAATTAAAACAAGCAAAACCTTATTGCCAAGTATTTACCTAAGAATGTGTAAGTTAACTAGAAAGGGTGAAATTAAAATTTATGGATGATTTAAATTAATATACAACTAAAATAACTTACCGAGAAATTAGATCAGAAACCGCTAAAATCGACACTTGCTTCTTACGAACACATCCGCACTCCATGCACGGTAAGATGTGACTAGGGTGGCTGGGGCAGTGTTGCCACATACCTATATTTTTTCGAGCGAGCCGTCCTGCCAAAAACGAGCGAGATTTTAATTAAAAGAGCGAGATTTTTTTGTTCAAATCAATAACTGTACATTAACGTACGTTCATAAGTCGAAATATTTGAAAAAAATCACATGGGGTTATCCATTAATTACGTCACACGCAAAGGGGGAGGGAGGGGTCCACAAAGCGTGACAAGACGTGACGGGGGGGTCATAAGATTCGGGACGTCACATCTAACCTAAAATATTAAAACAACTAAATAGGGAATAGGGCCATGGGCGAAATGAGCTTTATATACGTTATTTTGAAGTTTGAAATTGTTTGCCTTTGATAATATACACCGACCGATACCGCCATTGAAAAAGGTCGACGTAACGGAATTTATTTTTTTTATTATTTGTTTCGCAGTGTTACCAGGTCTACTGTTTAAATGGTAGGTCTACCCTTTTCAGCCTCGACCTTCCGCCTTACCGCTTTCGAACCTGATTCTACCGTAATTTTTAATCTGAAAAATATATATGCCATTATCTTACTTCGTCACTGATATTATCCATGTATGGCAGGTATTATGGTTGTTGTTCAGAATCTCAGGTTCTTTTTTTAAATTTTTATCGGGCTGGAGCCGTATCCTCGAACGCACTTGCAGCCTTTGACAACGAAGTATGAACGCGCTCCTGGGAGACACGAGACACGATTCAGGAATTCACAGAAATCTCAATTCCAACGAATTTTACAGATACCTATTAGTTTTATTTAGGGAAATTCCATTGAATTTTATATGAAAAAACTAGGGTTTGTTACTTTATTTGAAAATATTAAAGAATAATAATAATATCGGAAGTGCTGCTTCCATCAAGTTCTAAATTTCAAATTGCAAAATGTGTGACGTCACAACAGGGGGGGGGGGGTTGGTCACACGAATGTGATTAGTTGTGACAAGGACGACGGGGGTCAGAAAACGATGAAATTTGTGTGACGTAATTTATGGATGACCCCAAGAAAAAACGGAAAATAATTATCTTTAAGGGCTTTTGTACACACATGGATATTTATCGGATGTCGGAGTCGGACACTTCCAAGTTACATTATTTTAAATTGGTAGCTTCCACACGATAGTCCGATATTATCGGATTTGACAAAAATGCCTCCCGACATATTAAATAGTTTATAGCTTAATCGGCCTGATGAATATCGTTTACAAACGAAAATGACGTAGGTAGATCTCTAATAAAAATTGGACGCAATGTACAAGAGACGGTTGCCTAAACATCTGCATCGACTCCAACATCCGATAAATTATTAGCGGTGTGTACAAACTCCCTAACTTGTCTTGCGTGCTCAAACAGATACACCATCCGAAGTGGTGCAATCTGTACCAAAATAGCCAAACTAGAAAATCCGTCGTGTCAACTGTGAAGTGATATTCTGCGTAGCCGTGGTGACAGGCATTAAAACGAGCGAGATTTGACAAAGAGGAGCGAGAGAGTGCATCAGAACAAAAAGGAGCGAGATCTCGCTCGATCGAGCGAGCTGTGGCAACGCTGGGCTGGGGGAGATACAAGAACAAACTAACGCAAAATTTGACACAATGCGGCGATTCGTTTCAGACATACGGTGGTGTGCCATATAAGCCGCCTAGGCCATATTACCCGAACTTACTCTACATATATTTTTATAGAAATTGTTTTCTTGGATCTTGTTTATATATTTTTTATAGATATATTTTCTTGGGATTTAAAGATCCTTAATAATTACTACTTTTAATGGTTTTAGGCTTTTATTAACGTTTCGGTCCTTATTGTGACCTTCTTCAGAATGTGTGCTGAAAAACCGCTCTAATTAGTAACATTAGTTATAACAAAAACATATAATAGTATACCTGTGAACGAAAATATCTTGGGGAATGCACCCTCCCAGTCAAAGGTTAAAATTGACATATTATAGACACTGACAGATCGGACGAGACAATTTAAAACAGACATTAAACAAATTTTAAAATGACGTGCAGCATCAAAACTGCGTGTCTACTACACTACTGGGATCTTTATCGGTATAAAATTTGTGGTGAACAGAATTCCGTTTTTGTATTTTGTTTAAAATTTGTTGCCTGAGAATAATGTTTTCATTGTTAAGATAGGGGGGGGGGAACTGAATTTCTTTGGATACTTTTTTTTTTAATTATTAGTGGTTATGTGAATATATTTTTTTTAATTATTTTATTAGATTGTGATAAATTTTGCTTAGGTGTTTTGTGTCAGATTTTGAGTTTATGCTTTTTGGATTTTTTTGAATTTCTATCATTTCGAAAATCTCCCGTTTCTTTGTGTGGGTCTCAGTGCGTAGGACTTTTACATTTTCATAATTGAAGGTATGTTTCTTTTCTAGCATATGGTTGGTCAGGGCTGTTTTGTTTTTCTTGTCGTATTTGTGTCCGTTTAATCTGTTTTTTAAAAGTTGACTTGTTTGACCTATATAGACGCACTCACAGTTATCACAAGGTATTTGATATACGACATTGCTTTTCATATTTTGCGGTATTTTTGATTTTAAGCAACTGAAACAACTTTTCAAAAGATTGTAGCTTTTGTGCGCGACTGTAACATTATGACCTTTGAAAGTATTGTTTATTTTTTCGGACAAGCCATTAATATAAGGCAATGAAAGATATGGCGTATTTCTTGTTTTTTGTTTGGGTTGGTTATGGTTATAGAAATTATGTATGCGTTTTTTAAAAATGGAATTTATTAGATTCTCGGGGTAGTTGTTTAGCTTAAGGGCTTGTTTTGCTTTCTTTATTGCGTTTTCTCTATATTCAGGGCTTGAGAGTTTTATTGCCCGGTCGGCCAAGCCGATAACTACTGATTTTTTTTGTGATATTGGGTGCTGGGAATTGTAGATGACATATCTGGAAGACCAAGTTTCCTTAGTGTACCATTCCGTTTTTATGTCGCTATTGTTATGGTGGAGTGTAAGGTCCAAAAAGCTTATTTTATTATTTTGTTCTTTTTCTATGGTAAACTGGAGTTTGCTGTGGTAACTGTTGACATGATTTAACGTGTCTTGTATTTTGTTTGTTGGTATAGCTGTGATGCAGTCGTCAACATATCGATAGAAAAACGGTATGTGAAAGTCAAGATTTTTTATTATATTTTCTTCAAGGTCTTCCATTACAAGTTGTGCAATGACGCTTGAGATAGATGCTCCCATGGCACAACCTTCTATTTGTTTAAAAATGTTGTTGTTATAAATAAAGTAGGTTGAGTTTAATGTCAAATCTACGGCTTCCAAAAAGTCTGTCAAAGGTATGTCAGTGAATTTACTTATTTCATTCCATTTTTTCTTTACTACCTCTTTAGCTAAATTTAAGGGTATATTTGTATAAAGGGATACGACATCTAGGGATATTAGTATGTAGTTGTTTGGTAACCTTGTATTATTTATTTTGTTTTTAAAGTCGACAGAATCTTTTATGTAATATTCATTTTTGTTTATGACATTTTGTAAAATGTTTTTCAGAAATTTAGAAAGTTTTTCTAGCGGTGATTGTATACAGGAAACGATTGGTCTAAGGGGGATATTTTTTTTGTGTAATTTTGGTAAGCCGTAGATTCTGGGGGGTTGTGCGTTTTGTATTTTTAGTTCTTTTGCCGTATTGGGAGATATATACATTGAGTTTTCCCATCGAGATATCAAGGCGTTGTTTTGTTTTTGATAAATGTTGGTAGGATCTGTTTTAAGTTCTTTATACGTATTGTTATCTTGTAATAGATCATTAATTTTCTTATCGTAGTCCCTTTCATACATAATTACAGTTTTATTGGATTTGTCAGGTTTTAGAATTTTTATGTTTTTATTCTGCTTTATGAAATATTTGGTTTTTTTAAGTTTTTGTAACAAGTTTTTTTGTTGTTTATTGTTTTTATTTACTCTATGAAAATTATTTTTGTGGTTCGTAATAATGTTACAGCATTTTGATCTTAAGCTATCTTTCGTATCGCTATCTGAATTTAGATGTGCTAGTGAAGTTTCAATATTGCTAATAAGGTCGGGTATAGGTATTTCTTCGGGTGTATTCAAAGGCATGGCAAAGTTTGGACCGAGGCTAAGCATCTCATTCACATAATCCGGAATATTAATGTCGGTTAGGTTTTCGATCCAGTCAGGGCTATTGTTAGTTGCAGTTTTATTTTTAAGTCGGTCAAATTTATTTATATTTTTTTGCTTAATTTTTTCAAAAATATTATTAATTTTTGAAGATTCCTGAATTAAAAAAGTGTTTAGGGTGGGTTCTGGTAAGAGACTTGTTAATGAATTACATAATTCGGATATTCTATTTTGTAAAATATGTAATTTCTTTGTGGTATCAGTTATTAATAAATTTAGCGTGTTAAGCACGAAAGAATTCAAAGTGCATTCCTTAAACTTCCGTTCAAGGTCTTTACAATCAAAGTTGATATGCTGTGTTTTTATTTTTAAAAAGGAAGGCGTTATATTATTGTTCTTGCAACGTAAAAGAAATATTCTTCGATTTTTTTGCTTACATTGCTGTAAGCTTAGTCTTGAATATAGCTTCATTTGTATTACTGCGGCTTCTCCATATTTCAAATTGATGTTCGTGTATGAAAGCATATTTTCACCCATGCTTATATATTTTTATAGAAATTGTTTTCTTGGATCTTGTTTATATATTTTTTATAGATATATTTTCTTGGGATTTAAAGATCCATAATAATTACTACTTTTAATGGTTTTAGGCTTTTATTAACGTTTCGGTCCTTATTGTGACCTTCTTCAGAATGTGTGCTGAAAAACCGCTCTAATTAGTAACATTAGTTATAACAAAAACATATAATAGTGTCATAGTTATGTTATCATGGATTATTTTATTAATTACTTTAAAATCACACTGTATTTATATAAAGATTATTTTGACAATAACGATGAATAGACACTCTGTTATTCGGTGAACTTGGTGACGACATTGAGGGTCAGCTTGGTTTTGTTTAACTTTATTGGGTAAGTCAAGGTATGCTGACTTAGCAATGCACCGATGGTCGATAACCGTATAATGGAGTGATAGGTAGTCGTTCTTAAGATGGCGAGATAAGTTGGTCGGGAGAGGAGCCGCCCTTATAGATAAGATGTAAGGGAAGTGTATAAGTAAGTGCCTCATTTCATTTATTTAAAGCCAAACTTTATTTTATTGCTATTATTGTTGATTAATTATTAAATGTTATATTTTTTATAACCTGTTTTAACTTCATTCCCTCCACACGATCCCAGAGACTATTACTCAGTCTCAGTCGCAACAACCCCCGTTGTGACATTTGGTGGAGGCGCCGTTTTTACTCTCCATACACAATAAATTATAACTTTTTTGGTGTAAAAATTAAATATTCTTTAATAAATTCTGTCCATTGTGTGAGAGTAGGCATAAATTTTCATTTCAATTTCAATTTTTCATTTCAAGTATAGATTAGAGTCTGAGGGAATGAAGTATATTTTAATTAAATTGTATAAAATAAGAGTTGGCAACTTTTTACTTTACGTCTATAATAGAATAAGTGGTGCAAGTTAATTTTAATTTTTTCGGCCTCTTCAAAAAGTTTTCTGAAATTTTAATGGTAATTTATATAGGTACAATTTTTGGTTTTATTCAAAATAAAACTATATTACGATACATTTTTTCACGTTGAGTGTTTATTTTAAATATAATAGTTTGTCCCTTAAAGAGAAGTAAAAAATGAGTTTGGAAGAAGCTTTAAATACCCGTATTACACCAGTGCTGCCTCCATATTTTCAGGCACCTATTTTTTGTCCTAAGAGTAATAATTGTGTTTTATTTCTCAGAGAATTTAATAAAATTTCTGAAAGAAACCGCTGGTCTGACAAAGACAAAATTTACTATTTTTTATCATCATTAGAGGGTGTTGCCTACATTTGGTATAGTAATTATATTAAACAATCGGAAAACTTAAAGAAAAATTGGGAGGAAGTCTCCAGAGATTTTTTATTTGAATTTGGAGGGAAATACGAAGTTTCAAAATTTGAAATCAAACTGATGAATAAGCAACAGCAGCAAAATGAAAGTATTAAAGATTATTATTACGATACAATCATGTTATGCGACATTGTTGATTCCAAAATGCCGTTAGATAAAATTATAGGATACTTTGAAAGAGGTCTACACCCTTCCTTTAAATCAAATTATAACTTTTTGTACGACCCAGATCTTTCAAAAAATGATTTTAATCAGCTTATTCTCAAACTGCACAACATATGGGAACTAACGGATAACCGCCGGGTTATTATCAATGAAAAATGTAATTTACAATACCCAACCAGCACCAATGTACAATCTAATCAAAACGTTTTATTTTTACACCCTACTCAGCCTTACAATACAAATGAAAAAGAAACTATAATGGACCAAACAAATGAAAATTTACACCACTGCTTAAAACAAGAGACAACTTCTAAATCAGCATTCTTAAAATCGGCTAAAACTACTAAAGAACATCAACTGACTAACAACAAAATTAAATCAATTGTTTTGAAATCTAAAGAACACGATATTAGATATTTGGAGCAATTACGAGATAATTTTGCGGTAAATACAAATCTTTTTAATAAATTGGACATTATACTATATAAATGGCCTTATATTGACAGAAATAAAATCAAAATTGACCTCACAACAAACTCGAACCAACCAGTTACTATATTTAAAAACAGAACTCTAGGACGCTTTTTATTACCGCCAAACACTTTAACGGCGCAAAGTCTATTTGTTTAAAAAGAAATAGGTCAAAGGGAAAAATAAATAAAGAAAAACCTAGTAATTATTCTTTTACATATCTTTACGTTTGCATAAAATAATATCCACAAAGATTTTTTTTTTCAGAAAATTTTGTTTTAAGTAAATGCTATTTATTGTATCCTGACGTTTACAAGAAGTAAAAATATTTTTTTTTGTATTTACAGTAACAAAGAACTAGGTCAAGCGTTTGTTAAAGTGTGCATATACATATACATATGTACGTACGTATGTATGTATCTACGTTTCTTCACATTTGTTTCTCTACTAAACTTTTATTTCAGAATATAAAATACGTTAGCAAAAAAGGTACTTAGTTATACCGGAAAATGCTTCTTTTATAAATAATTTTTCTAGTTGAATGTAAGATTTTAGCAAGTATGGGTATCAAAGTATTATGAGTTCAAGTACCTATCTAACACCTGAGATATTTCTCGTTTTAATTTGCACTGATTTTTTTTTTGGTTCAAAATTTAGTGTAAAATTGATTTTTTTATTTATCTAACATTGCATACTATTTTAGTTCCAAGTCAATATTTTTATGCAGATGTTGCAATTTTTTTTTTAATGTCCACAATGCATTTCGTCAGTCTCCTCTTGATACATTTTCTATATTTTTTGTTTACGTTGCGTTGGAAGACAAAATCCAAATTATACTACTTGTTTATACTTTTAATTTTTGTGCCGTAAAAAAAAATCTATTTCTGATGTGTAATTTATTTGCAATTAAACATTATGCACATAGGCGATATGCAAGAAAAATAACAGAAAAATTTGATTACATTTTTATTTTTAATTTAGTAGGTACTAATTTCATTTTAGTACTAGTTACAAGTTTTAAAATATGTTGTCATGCGGAAAAAGAATAGATCAAGTTTTACGCAATTAACGAAGACCACTGGTAAATAAGGGCATTAATGTGTTGTATTTTTATTATAATAGCCAGCGACAATTTTCTTTTCAATTTCAGAAGTTTGTTTTAAAATTAAATATTTCTTAAATAACTAACTAGTAAACATATCAACATTTTATTATTATTGCTTACGTTTATAGAAATACTAAATATTATTAGACGTAATTGTTATACGTCCAAGGTATAAAAAATATGTTTTGTTATCAAAAGCTGACATAATCTTGCTTTATTTCAAGTTCATAATAAGTTATAATAAACACTGCTGACCCAGAGATGGCAGGTATCAAGAATTTTATATTATTATACAATAATGGCATAAGGTTACCGATCAAGCACGCGCCTCATTTTCGCAAGTACTCATTCATATTATTTATGTTTTTTTTATTTTTATGCATAATCAAGGGAATTATGAAAAACTAAATGGAAAAAGAAAAAGGGTTTATGCGTGCAAAACCAGAGTAGTTTTTATCCAGAATTATTATCTAGTTAATCGAGGCATAAAACAATTTTTATAGGCATGAAATGATAGAAACTTATAATAAACTTACGTAAGAAAGTAAGAGTGTTACAAATCAAAATATATAGAGATTTTTTTTTAATTCGATGCAGTACTAAAGCATCGTGCCTAAGTTCTTAAGTTAAATACACGAGTATATATTTATTATTCTAGAGTACCTACAGAACGACTCATTTTTCTCAAAGAAATTATAGGTACATATTTTAGGAAACAATAAGGTACACACAAAAAAGTGGTACGAAAAGGGCAGCTAGAGAATTAGCGATCAGCAACATAATGCTATAGCCCTACTGCAAAAAAGTCATTTGCAGGTTAAACTTTACTGACAAGTAAGGTATTTTGAAATGGTTTTCAAGTGTAACAAATTTTATGAAGAAAAGACAAGTGAATGTCTTATGTTATTCAATACCCTGCGTGGCACGTAGCTAGGGGCGTAGTTGTTTTAAGAATTTACGCATCTTGTCTTCATAAAAGGTGACGCTAGTGTTTGAGCACAATGTTTAAACAAATCGATGATGTTTAGTGGTACAGGATGTTACCAGGTGAGATACGCCTGAAGTTATCTATTTCCCTTAGGGAAGGTTTACAGATTTTTTTTTAAGAGTTTCTGGTATTTGTAAATACTGCGTGAGCTAAAACTGCTCAAATGTTCGTACGGTTATTACTTATTGTTGACAGCATGTAAAATATCGTCAGATATATTTTTGAAAAAACAATAGCACAAAGTAATTTTTTTGTCACGAAACTGCCTACTACCTCTCATTAAATTGATATAATTTAAGTTTTTAAATAATCCTAAAACATTTTAAATTTTATTAGCAAGTACTAACCTAGACTTTCAACTTTGTACTAAAGAGTTGCTTCTTTATTTATTCTAGTATTAAAAATCCTAGGTGTACTAGAAGTTAAATATTAAGGTATACTCTAAGCCTAACACTAAAGATTCATTTCAAAAATTAGACGAACGTTATAACTCAGTATACTTGGAGGTAGAAAAAGAGCAAACTGAAACTAAACAGGGATAGTTGTTCTGATATACAAGTGCTATATTATTATTTTAAACATGCATGTTTGAAATGTTTGAATTTACAAGAATTTGTAACTTAATTATTGATGTGCAAATTAAGATTAGTTTATAGACTAGTCTAAATATTAGGGATTTTTAATATTAGATATACGTGTAAAGAGAAATGTATTTTCTCATTTTAATTTTGTAAATAATTAAAACATGTAAAATTAGGACTATATATTCATAAGTATTGATACGCACTCTCTTTATGTTTCATGTACCTGGACACAATAGCACAATGGCAGTGGAGATTGGGGATGAGCCAAATAACATGCACAACAACTTCCTACAACAAAGGGGAGCCAGTATATATCCATCATACCTAAACCTGAGCAAGCAGAAGCTGTTACTCAACGTCACCACAACGCACGCAAGCAAAGAAAAGGCAGTTAGTTACACCATCACGTTAGGTAACCTAACACCTAACACAACACTATCTTGTGTCTCGAAAATGCCCGAGGTACCAGGGCTCAGTAGAGATGACCTTATCAAAGCAAGCCACTTCCAGCTGCATTCATCTTGCATCATCTTGTAGAATTGTCGCGATGAAGAATGGGGGATGGAGAAAATCCATCCAAAAGTGGTGAATGTTAAGTTCGTAGGAAATTTATATTATCATTAATATAACTAAACTACTTCTGGCTCATAGTTGTGCATAGTTTATCATTGTTCGGCGTTATTACAATTAAGCAAATCTTCAGCAAAGACTCCTTATATGTTGCCATAAATGCCCGCGTCACGATCTCATTTTTCAGAGTGCTACCTTTTGAGATTATATTATGTAAATATTTAAAAGGAACGTTATGAGTATCAACAAGTTTTATTGAAACTAACTTATAAGTTTTATTGAAAATCGTATAGTATACCTGTGAACGAAAATATCTTGGGGAATGCACCCTCCCAGTCAAAGGTTAAAATTGACATATAGACACTGACACATCGGACGAAACAATTTAAAACAGACATTAAACAAATTTTAAAATGACGTGCAGCATCAAAACTGCGTGTCTACTACACTACTGGGATCTTTATCGGTATAAAATTTGTGGTGAACAGAATTCCGTTTTTGTATTTTGTTTAAAAGTTGTTGCCTGAGAATAATGTTTTCATTGTTAAGATAGGGGGGGAACTGAATTTCTTTGGATACTTTTTTTTTAATTATTAGTGGTTATGTGAATATATTTTTTTTAATTATTTTATTAGATTGTGATAAATTTTGCTTAGGTGTTTTGTGTCAGATTTTGAGTTTATGCTTTTTGGATTTTTTTGAATTTCTATCATTTCGAAAATCTCCCGTTTCTTTGTGTGGGTCTCAGTGCGTAGGACTTTTACATTTTCATAATTGAAGGTATGTTTCTTTTCTAGCATATGGTTGGTCAGGGCTGTTTTGTTTTTCTTGTCGTATTTGTGTCCGTTTAATCTGTTTTTTAAAAGTTGACTTGTTTGACCTATATAGACGCACTCACAGTTATCACAACGACATTGACATACGACATTGCTTTTCATATTTTGCGGTATTTTTGATTTTAAGCAACTGAAACAACTTTTCAAAAGATTGTAGCTTTTGTGCGCGACTGTAACATTATGACCTTTGAAAGTATTGTTTATTTTTTCGGACAAGCCATTAATATAAGGCAATGAAAGATATGGCGTATTTCTTGTTTTTTGTTTGGGTTGGTTATGGTTATAGAAATTATGTATGCGTTTTTTAAAAATGAAATTTATTAAATGTATGAATGAAAGTCTACTTGTCAGGGGTACATATAAATATGCGAAAATTGAGAATAAATTCTCTAACCACCTGAAAATTCCTTATACAATAAGGATTTCAACAAATAATGGTAAAACAGCTATTCTCCGGGCTATATGCCCCTCCGAGCGCTGAATTACATACCAAAATTTGCCGTATTTTCTTCTAACACAGTTAGATAATAAAATACTTGTTTTGAATGCAAGAAACTACTAGGAAGAAGGAAGCTTTTTCTTTAGTTAGGATGTCGTCACCTGCAGACCGGTTTCGAACTCGTTGGTTCTCATCAGTACAGGATAGACGAACATACCAACCTTCCGAAAACGTAATCCCTTAAAGCTACAACTGTCGTACTGCATAAGCAGTGAGACACAGGCAGCGCCATCCATTAGCAGTTTCGAGCATTCAGAGTAGAGTTTACCGTAAGGTAAAATTTTCAAATGTATGAATGAAAGTCTACTTGTCAGGGGTACATATAAATATGCAAAAATTGAGAATAAATTCTCTAACCACCTGAAAATTCCTTATACAATAAGGATTTCAACAAATAATGGTAAAACAGCTATTCTCCGGGCTATATGCCCCTCCGAGCGCTGAATTACATACCAAAATTTGCCGTATTTTCTTCTAACACAGTTAGATAATAAAATACTTGTTTTGAATGCAAGAAACTACTAGGAAGAAGGAAGCTTTTTCTTTAGTTAGGATGTCGTCACCTGCAGACCGGTTTCGAACTCGTTGGTTCTCATCAGTACAGGATAGACGAACATACCAACCTTCCGAAAAAGTAATCCCTTAAAGCTACAACTGTCGTACTGCATAAGCAGTGAGACACAGGCATATTTATATGTACCCCTGACAAGTAGACTTTCATTCATACATTTGAAAATTTTACCTTACGGTAAACTCTACTCTGAATGCTCGAAACTGCTAATGGATGGCGCTGCCTGTGTCTCACTGCTTATGCAGTACGACAGTTGTAGCTTTAAGGGATTACTTTTTCGGAAGGTTGGTATGTTCGTCTATCCTGTACTGATGAGAACCAACGAGTTCGAAACCGGTCTGCAGGTGACGACATCCTAACTAAAGAAAAAGCTTCCTTCTTCCTAGTAGTTTCTTGCATTCAAAACAAGTATTTTATTATCTAACTGTGTTAGAAGAAAATACGGCAAATTTTTGTATGTAATTCAGCGCTCGGAGGGGCATATAGCCCGGAGAATAGCTGTTTTACCATTATTTGTTGAAATCCTTATTGTATAAGGAATTTTCAGGTGGTTAGAGAATTTATTCTCAATTTTTGCATATGAAATTTATTAGATTCTCGGGGTAGTTGTTTAGCTTAAGGGCTTGTTTTGCTTTCTTTATTGCGTTTTCTCTATATTCAGGGCTTGAGAGTTTTATTGCCCGGTCGGCCAAGCCGATAACTACTGATTTTTTTTGTGATATTGGGTGCTGGGAATTGTAGTTGACATATCTGGAAGACCAAGTTTCCTTAGTGTACCATTCCGTTTTTATGTCGCTATTGTTATGGTGGAGTGTAAGGTCCAAAAAGCTTATTTTATTATTTTGTTCTTTTTCTATGGTAAACTGGAGTTTGCTGTGGTAACTGTTGAAATGATTTAACGTGTCTTGTATTTTGTTTGTTGGTATAGCTGTGATGCAGTCGTCAACATATCGATAGAAAAACGGTATGTGAAAGTCAAGATTTTTTATTATATTTTCTTCAAGGTCTTCCATTACAAGTTGTGCAATGACGCTTGAGATAGATGCTCCCATGGCACAACCTTCTATTTGTTTAAAAATATTGTTGTTATAAATAAAGTAGGTTGAGTTTAATGTCAAATCTACGGCTTCCAAAAAGTCTGTCAAAGGTATGTCAGTGAATTTACTTATTTCATTCCATTTTTTCTTTACTATCTCTTTAGCTAAATTTAAGGGTATATTTGTATAAAGGGATACGACATCTAGGGATATTAGTATGTAGTTGTATTATTTATTTTGTTTTTAAAGTCGACAGAATCTTTTATGTAATATTCATTTTTGTTTATGACATTTTGTAAAATGTTTTTTCTACTAGCGTGCGCAATTCACCGTTTTCCCGCACTCATTTTGTCTCTGAAAGACTAAGTTTCCCGCACCGTGCGGGAAAATTTTTCCCGCACCGTGCGGGAAAATTTTTCCCGCACTGAGTGCGGGAAAATATTTTTTAATGTTTTATATTGAAATAAAATTTTGGTGATGTATGAATAATATTATTATGAAGTCTTAGAGTCATTTCCAATAAAATCAAGTGAGATATATCAGCGAAACACTAATTTTTCACTGTTTGTTGCAAAAATAGTAAATTTAAAAATACTTACTCAAAAAACCCTGTACATAGAAGTTGGCATGCCAACCATCACTCAAACAATTTTATTAAATTGTCAAAGTCACAATTTAACATCATTTGTAAACGCCAGCAGACACGCAGTGATTCTTTTTAGATTTCTACACGTTTAATCTATGCAGAATCAGTCAACTTCAACCTCTCTAGCTTCAGCAATTAATTTACACAGTGCATCCAATTGTACTTTTACGATAAATATATATAATAAGTAATAAGTAAACATTATATACCTGTTATTTTTTGTTTATTAAAAAATAATAAACTTTGTAAAAATGATGTTGGTTTTTTTAACGCTAGTAGAAAAAAATTTGATCCTAACTCATGCGGAAAGGCACTTTCCCGCACTCGACTGCTTACCCGAACTCCGCTTCGCGTCGTTCGGGTAACGGCAGTCGCTTGCGGGAAAGTGACTCTTTCCGCACTTGTTAGGATAATAACTATTTCAGAAATTTAGAAAGTTTTTCTAGCGGTGATTGTATACAGGAAACGATTGGTCTAAGGGGGATATTTTTTTTGTGTAATTTTGGTAAGCCGTAGATTCTGGGGGGTTGTGCGTTTTGTATTTTTAGTTCTTTTGCCGTATTGGGAGATATATACATTGAGTTTTCCCATCGAGATATCAAGGCGTTGTTTTGTTTTTGATAAATGTTGGTAGGATCTGTTTTAAGTTCTTTATACGTATTGTTATCTTGTAATAGATCATTAATTTTCTTATCGTAGTCCCTTTCATACATAATTACAGTTTTATTGGATTTGTCAGGTTTTAGAATTTTTATGTTTTTATTCTGCTTTATGAAATATTTGGTTTTTTTAAGTTTTTGTAACAAGTTTTTTTGTTGTTTATTGTTTTTATTTACTCTATGAAAATTATTTTTGTGGTTCGTAATAATGTTACAGCATTTTGATCTTAAGCTATCTTTCGTATCGCTATCTGAATTTAGATGTGCTAGTGAAGTTTCAATATTGCTAATAAGGTCGGGTATAGGTATTTCTTCGGGTGTATTCAAAGGCATGGCAAAGTTTGGACCGAGGCTAAGCATCTCATTCACATAATCCGGAATATTAATGTCGGTTAGGTTTTCGATCCAGTCAGGGCTATTGTTAGTTGCAGTTTTATTTTTAAGTCGGTCAAATTTATTTATATTTTTTTGCTTAATTTTTTCAAAAATATTATTAAATTTTGAAGATTCCTGAATTAAAAAAGTGTTTAGGGTGGGTTCTGGTAAGAGACTTGTTAATGAATTACATAATTCGGATATTCTATTTTGTAAAATATGTAATTTCTTTGTGGTATCAGTTATTAATAAATTTAGCGTGTTAAGCACGAAAGAATTCAAAGTGCATTCCTTAAACTTCCGTTCAAGGTCTTTACAATCAAAGTTGATATGCTGTGTTTTTATTTTTAAAAAGGAAGGCGTTATATTATTGTTCTTGCAACGTAAAAGAAATATTCTTCGATTTTCTTGCTTACATTGCTGTAAGATTAGTCTTGAATATAGCTTCATTTGTATTACTGCGGCTTCTCCATATTTCAAATTGATGTTCGTGTATGAAAGCATATTTTCACCCATGCTTATATATTTTTATAGAAATTGTTTTCTTGGATCTTGTTTATATATTTTTTATAGATATATTTTCTTGGGATTTAAAGATCCTTAATAATTACTACTTTTAATGGTTTTAGGCTTTTATTAACGTTTCGGTCCTTATTGTGACCTTCTTCAGAATGTGTGCTGAAAAACCGCTCTAATTAGTAACATTAGTTATGACAAAAACATATAATAGTATACCTGTGAACGAAAATATCTTGGGGAATGCACCCTCCCAGTCAAAGGTTAAAATTGACATATAGACACTGACACATCGGACGAAACAATTTAAAACAGACATTAAACAAATTTTAAAATGACGTGCAGCATCAAAACTGCGTGTCTACTACACTACTGGGATCTTTATCGGTATAAAATTTGTGGTGAACAGAATTCCGTTTTTGTACTTTGTTTAAAAGTTGTTGCCTGAGAATAATGTTTTCATTGTTAAGATAGGGGGGGAACTGAATTTCTTTGGATACTTTTTTTTTTAATTATTAGTGGTTATGTGAATATATTTTTTTTAATTATTTTATTAGATTGTGATAAATTTTGCTTAGGTGTTTTGTGTCAGATTTTGAGTTTATGCTTTTTGGATTTTTTTTGAATTTCTATCATTTCGAAAATCTCCCGTTTCTTTGTGTTTGTCTCAGTGCGTAGGACTTTTACATTTTCATAATTGAAGGTATGTTTCTTTTCTAGCATATGGTTGGTCAGGGCTGTTTTGTTTTTCTTGTCGTATTTGGGTCCGAACACCCGAAGAAATACCTATACCCGACCTTATTAGCAATGTTGAAACTTGCTAATTAGCAATGTTGAAACTTGCTGTAACATTATTACGAACCACAAAAATAATTTTCATAGAGTAAATAAAAACAATAAACAACAAAAAAACTTGTTACAAAAACTTAAAAAAACCAAATATTTCATAAAGCAGAATAAAAACATAAAAATTCTAAAACCTGACAAATCCAATAAAACTGTAATTATGTATGAAAGGGACTACGATAAGAAAATTAATGATCTATTACAAGATAACAATACGTATAAAGAACTTAAAACAGATCCTACCAACATTTATCAAAAACAAAACAACGCCTTGATATCTCGATGGGAAAACTCAATGTATATATCTCCCAATACGGCAAAAGAACTAAAAATACAAAACGCACAACCCCCCAGAATCTACGGCTTACCAAAATTACACAAAAAAAATATCCCCCTTAGACCAATCGTTTCCTGTATACAATCACCGCTAGAAAAACTTTCTAAATTTCTGAAAAACATTTTACAAAATGTCATAAACAAAAATGAATATTACATAAAAGATTCTGTCGACTTTAAAAACAAAATAAATAATACAAGGTTACCAAACAACTACATACTAATATCCCTAGATGTCGTATCCCTTTATACAAATATACCCTTAAATTTAGCTAAAGAGGTAGTAAAGAAAAAATGGAATGAAATAAGTAAATTCACTGACATACCTTTGACAGGCTTTTTGGAAGCCGTAGATTTGACATTAAACTCAACCTACTTTATTTATAACAACATTATTTTTAAACAAATAGAAAAAATGTAAAAGTCCTACGCACTGAGACAAACTGAGACCCACACAAAGAAACGGGAGAATTTCGAAATGATAGAAATTCAAAAAAATCCAAAAAGCATAAACTCAAAATCTGACACAAAACACCTAAGCAAAATTTATCACAATCTAATAAAATAATTAAAAAAAATATATTCACATAACCACTAATAATTAAAAAAAAAGTATCCAAAGAAATTCAGTTCCCCCCCTATCTTAACAATGAAAACATTATTCTCAGGCAACAACTTTTAAACAAAATACAAAAACGGAATTCTGTTCACCACAAATTTTATACCGATAAAGATCCCAGTAGTGTAGTAGACACGCAGTTTTGATGCTGCACGTCATTTTAAAATTTGTTTAATGTCTGTTTTAAATTGTTTCGTCCGATGTGTCAGTGTCTATATGTCAATTTTAACCTTTGACTGGGAGGGTGCATTCCCCAAGATATTTTCGTTCACAGGTATACTATTATATGTTTTTGTTATAACTAATGTTACTAATTAGAGCGGTTTTTCAGCACACATTCTGAAGAAGGTCACAATAAGGACCGAAACGTTAATAAAAGCCTAAAACCATTAAAAGTAGTAATTATTAAGGATCTTTCAATCCCAAGAAAATATATATATATATATATATATATATATATATATATATATATATATATATATATATATATATATATATATATATATATATATGTATATATACATATATATATATATATATATATATATATATATATATATATATATATATATATATATATATATGTATATATATATATATATATATATATATATATATATATATATATATATATATATATATATATATATATATATATATATATATATTATAGTAAAATAAAGAACATTCAGCCATAAATAAATCTATTGTTGAATAATTTTTTTTTATTGTAGCTACCTTTTAAATATTACATGTACAGATATCCAGAGAATTATATAAATAGCAATTGATTGTTGTGTGGGTTTGATATAAATTTCATAAAAATATCAATGTATATAGATTGCTAAAATTGAGCGAGACAGATGTATCATCTTATAAAGAAACGAAATTGAAAAAATCGCATCAGCTAAAGTAGTAAGACGCCGCCGTCGTTCTCCCTTCCTCCTCAACAGGGGTAAAGATCGCTTGCACGGCGCTTCGCGTCGCGACGACCACCTCACTGTTCGGAGGGTTGTCGCACGGAGACGCCGAAGTGAACTCGCACCCTTCTGTACGCGTTAAACGATTGATCAAACTACGAGCTTTGATTACGTTTACACGAAGTGAAATAAAAATTTATGTTGTGAATATATTATTAACAAAATAGCTGGATTTTAATAATAATTGAGTTAATTTGTAAGTGTAGATCGTAGACTAATTTTATAAACGTTAGTTTACATATGGTGTTTTTAGTGCAATAGCTTGGATATTTATTAGCAGTGTTTAGAAATTTCAATACTTGGTGGATGATCACAGTATATTTAAGGTTAGTGCTTATCTTAAATATTCGCTTACTTCGGTACGTAAACTTATTAGCGATAAGACTGACCAATTTTAAAGTACAGGTGCAAACCATCTTCTTTTAATGAAACTGTTTTTTCACTCTTCTAAGAGTTTTTTTCTTCCATAAAATTCTTAAGGTATAAATATAGGTATATTGTTGAAATCAGTGACCTCCTAAAATTATCAGACTGTTCGATTTAAGATAATTGTTTTTCCAACGTTTCACATTCTGGAATTTCAGACAGCGATATCCAGTCGAAAACGTCGAATTTTAGAAATTACTTGGTGCATTAATAGTAACCGGTTTCCAAAGATGACCAACGCGACGGTACGCACAAATCCGCAAGATCGAGGTCTACTGCACCACGCTATTGTAGTGCGTTATACTCAAAAGTTTTTTTTAAACCGTCAAAATCATGTTTGTTGGTGCATGTGCCTTTAAAATTTAATTCAAGAAACCTTGCTAACGTCGATCAGGACTCAGGCCTGTAGCCAGGATTTGATTTCAGAGGGGGCAACTTATGAAGTAATATTTTTCTAATAGACAATGATCTCAGTGATTTTCTAGAGTGGACAACTTTTTCTTTCAGAGTGGGCGTTGCCCACTCTGTCCCCCCCTCCTAGCTACGACCCTGACGGGACTTTTAATACCTTTGTTGGTACGTCGGGACATGAACTCCAATATCGGCGACGGTCCCGATATATCGGGATGCATGGCAACCCTAAGCATGCAGCTATCATTTGGAGTCCCATGTATGATATTCATAAATGCTCAATTGAAAAAACTCAAAACAGATTCTTAAGGTATTTCTATTCTAAGGAATATGGAATATAAATTACATTAATATTGCTAAAAGTGTACTTATAGACAAGTACAAGTTGTATAGCCTTGATTGTAGTTCTGTAATGTTTTTGTATAAATTGTTGCATAATGAAATAGAGGATCTAAATTTGTTGTCCAAAATAGATTTCTGTGTACCATCTCACAGGACTAGAAATCCTCGTACTTTTTATTTGGACCCCTTCGTACGAATAACTTTATGAATGCCCCCGATAATGTTATGTGTAGATGCGTTAGCACTCTTGGACTGGAGTTTGATTTCTTTCATGAAAATAAGAATCAGCTGAAACATAAATTAACAACCCATTTGTACATCGCAAGATAACTATATATGTACATATATATATCCTTTCTTACTCTGTAATCGGGTTTTACCTGTTGAGTTTGTAAATAAATAAATAAATAAATAAATAAATATGTAATACTATACTACATTTTATTTCAGAAAATTAACATACTTCACAGAAACACGGAAATGTATGAATTAATATTTCTTCGTATTTATTAATGAGCATAATGGTAAGCTTTACTGCACCTATCTAAATTTAAATAACTTGTGTACCAAAATTCTAAACCTTGAAATTGGCTCAAATTACCTATGTACCCATTATTATTACTCTTATTCTTGTACGTTGAAACTGCGCAGATTTCAAAGTTAGATAATAATTTTAAACACAATTAAGCTTGCCATAAAGCTTATTATTAAATACGTAAAATATTATTTCATGCATTTCCGTGCTTTTCTTAAGTCTGTTCATTTTTTGAAAAAAAAAATCGTTCTTATCCGACTCATTACTAATATACTCAATAAGTAGTGAATGTAATAAGCAAAATGGGTTTGCAATTGAGTTTTGGGAAAATTTACAAGAAAGTCGACAATGTAAGTTCACGAAACGCAAAAAAAGGTCGACCAGTTATGTTGAAGAGAATTTGCAAAAAGGTCGACAATTTTAGATTGTTATCTTTGAATAGTTCCTCCACTCCCCCCTCCAAACATAGTGCTTCCGATATGTCCCTGAATGGGACATTACATATTAATTTGAAAGAACATTTTAAGTGCCCATATTTCCTTTTCCACTTCCCTCTCCTCTTATCTCCTCATTAATGTTTTAATATCCATGTGCTATTGATTTCCTTGAGCCCAATATCACTGAAAACAACATATCGTCACATAGAATTTTAGAAAAAAAGAAGTTTCGCTTAGGCACATTTTAGCTCACACGTGCTTTATTTTTTTTGCGATAATTATGTATAACCACAGAAAACATACATACATACATGTTTTCTGTGGTATAACTGATTTTTTTGGCTGGAATAACTCTAAAAACCACATGTATTTAATGAAAAATTTCTTTATCACACTTATTCCGTCTCACTCCTCCTACTCAGTCCTTCTCTCTTCTCTCTCGCCTTTATTTTTTAACATTATTTGCTATTTACCATTGAATTCTTTGACCTCGATAATCCCAAAACGATATACTGCGCAATATTTTTAGAAAACATTTAATTTCATCCCCTTTTACCCCCTTTAACTTTCTTTGACTAAGTTGTTTTCTCTGACCTTAGTAACCTCATAAACAACATGTTACTCAACATTTTTGAACAAAATTTCCCCGCCGCTTCATCTCATCCCCTTTCACCCTCTGTGACTTTTGGGGGTCTAAAACATTCCTCGATTTATCTGGATTTTTTGCAAAAGGTTCTGTTATCTTAAGCGGTTCAATGATTCTGAAGAAAAATTGCAAACATACGATTAAAATAGTATACTTCATTGCATACCCTCTCATCCCACGGTATCAGGATTATATATAACCTACATTTTAACCAATATTTCAAGCTATTTTTTTTTCAACCTTGACACATCTAAGCCTATTGGTTTGCACCTTGCCCACTTGGTTTATATGTTCCATGTTTGACGCAAGCGAAGCCTCGGGCAACAGCTAATATACACTCAAACTTTTATGGAGGATTGCTCTACAAGGTCGTTAAAACCTCATTCAGATCAAGTGGTTCTGAGATTTTGAGCGATATCTAGTAGATGTAGATATTCATAAAGAAAATTTTATTGAAATCGTTACGGGCAACATAAAGATAAACTAAATACCTTAGATATAAATGCAAACAACTACGAGAATAATAATTTAGGAGAAAAAAGACAACCAGTAAAAGTTTAATTAATCACATTTTAATTAGAAATAATGATTTAAAAGATAAGAAATATCAGGTAAAATTAGTGCAAGTGCAATTTCGGTTCATTATGGTGTCGGGCTATCTCTAAAATTTGATTTAAGCTATAAAACTACGACTAGACGCATTTCTTAAGAAAAAATTTGTTTTGAAAAATTGAAAAATATCTTAGAATATGAGACGTGGATCGAAGTTCTTGCGGAGACACAAACTGCCGAATAAATAATCTAAAACACACATAAAAACATCAAACGAAATGTCAGTATTAAGTTTCGTAAAATTAAACCGGATATACTTAAATCAAAGTGTTTTTTTTTGCTGGAATTTTTCCACTAAAGATTAACAAGATCTATATAATAAATTATTGTTCATTCCATTTGACTATTTCCGAGCTTTTAGCAGACATTATATAAGGTTATTTCAGTCAGGTTACGCAATGATCAGTACATGAGTTTCCAATGACCTACCAGGGCTAACATCAGCCCCCAGTTCCACTGGCTTCTTCTCTAGGGGATGAAAGTTATGCTTTTTACCTTAAAGAAATCATTAATTTTAAGTGTACACATGTGCGCGCCTGTGCGCACTTAAGAGGTCAATAAATTGTAATATATTATGTAAATAAATGTTTTAAAAGTAAAAGTAAGTAAACCGGATATAGAAATACTTAAATATATCAGACAAAGGGATCAAATGAAAATAGCTCTTAATAACAATTTTCGAAGACAGAACGAACAATACAAGCAATATAGAAATACATATAAACTAACAATAATTATTAGGTTGGGTTGGGTTTTCATCCCCTAGAGAAGAAGCCAGTGGAACTGGGGGCTCATGTTAGCCCTGGTAGGTCATTGGAAACTCAAGTACTGATCATTGCGTAACCTGACGGAAATAACCTTATATAATGGTATCAACAACAATTGTACCAAGATACAAAAATATTATCAAACAATAATTGTGGAGTCACATATGTTTAAAATATCTAATTAAATGTCCTGAAATTTTACAGTAAATTCATAATTATATTACACGATTCATCATAAATAGGTCGGTCCCAATATCCATATTAAATAAATCTCATACCCGGAGAATTTCTATTTATTATGTTACTAAATTTTTCAACTGGCTATACTACTAGAGTTTAAGAACCTTAAAAAAATACGTTGATTTAAATATCAAATTAATTGATTGATGGATTCTAGAAGACACAAATCAATTTTTTTCAATAATACATACTCGTATTATGTAGTAAAAATTAATATTTCCTAAGTAGGTAGGTACATAATTTTGTTTTACATTTTTTTGCTAAGTAGTTGCTTAGTTCTAGTAAACATATTATACTCATTTCTTCGCCTCATCTGATCTATTCATTATACCTCTATTGAATTGCTATTAAAAATTGACAACATTGTCAGAATTGCAGTGTGTATTATTGATTTTTTTTACTTGTACTGAGAAACCTATGCATCGTGTGTGTTTTTTTCCACCGGGGCGGGGAGTGAAAGACCAAGACCATCATAAGATCCGTGGCAACTTATGAATGCGATGCATGGACGTTGACGCTGACCTGTGTAAATTCCCAGACATCATACATCATGCATCATACAGGAGCTAAAAGATTTAGATGGGCTGGAAACCTGCAAAGAAGTTAATAAAATAAATAAATAAAATAAAAATAAAATACATTTATTTCCTATTGACTTACAATATTATAAGTATCGGATATTGTCAAATGTGAATAAGTCCTTGCAGTTAATAAAAAGTAAATACATAAATATACATTAAAAAGTAAATATACAGAAGCGCATCCAGAGACAATCGAACAGTGTTCACAGCACGCTCACTAGTTATAGGTAAGTATTATAATATTCATTTACCTAGGTGTCGCAATCCAAGTACTCTTGAACTGAATAAAAAATTCCAGAATAAAAAATTTGTTTAATAACTTTAAGAAATTTACATGAAGCAGAAATTTGCTTTAAAACAGTCGGCAGCTTATTATACTCGTATAATTTAATGGACAGAACCAGTGGGCTATTCGCAACAGTCGACAAACGATGCTTAGGGATATTTAAGTTAAATCTTTGCCTCAGTCCATAATGGTCAGTGACATCCCGAGACAATCCAATAACAGAAGAGTTTTCTCTTGCGTACTTAACTGAATTATACAAGTAAAGTGAGGGGAAGGTTGGTATACCCAAACTTGAAAACAGTTGACGACATGGGTGTCGGGGTGATTTAAATAGCATAGTTCTTATGATTTTCTTTTGTTGTATAAATACTTCATTAGCCCTTGAACAATTTCCCCAGGACACAATTGCATATGCTAGGCAAGATTGGACATACGAAAAGTAGTACAGCTTTAAAAGATTTAGGTCAACTTTTGAGCGCAGTTGTCGGATAACTAACAGATAAATAGATAACTTTTTCAAAATATGATCAATTTGATATGACCATGAAAGCCTTGAATCTATAAAAACGCCAAGAAATTTGGCTACTGGTTTTTGCTCTATGTTTTTTTGATTAATTTTTACCACAAGGCTCTTGTTCAAATCTCGTAATGAAAAGAAAATTAATTATGTTTTTTCGTAGTTACGGACTAAGCCATTAGATTGGCAGTAATTCTGAACTTGCACAACGGCATTATTAGCATTCTTGCTAACGTTCTCGACATTGTTACCAGAACACACCACTCGAGACACCACTGCAGTGTCATCTGCAAATAAAGAAATAAAAGAGCTTCTAAAACTCTCAGAAACAATATCGTTTATAAAAATTATAAACAACAGAGGCCCCAACAAACTTCCCTGTGGAACGCCGCTGTCCACAGTTTTGGCAGTTGAAGAATAAGTAATGCCATTCTGTTTTAAAATCACTTTTTGGGAACGATTTGAGAGAAAATCTTTTAGCCAGTCATACGAGTTACCACGAACTCCATATCTGCTCAACTTACAGATTAATAGATTAATGTCAATTACTTCAAAGGCCCTTTTTAAATCGAAAAAAGGCATTCAGTTTGGTTAGAGCTGTCAATGCTCTCCATAATTTTATTGTATAACGAAACTATGGCATGGTGTGTGGATACTTCCTTACGAAACCCAAATTGGTTAGGGCTGAAAAAATCTTTATTTTCAAGGAATGACAAAAGTCTGCTATAAAAAGCTTTTTCAAATATTTTTGAAAAAATAGATAGAAGGGCTATGCCCCTATAGTTAGATATATCATGTTTGTTATTCTTTTTAAAAATAGGCTGAATAATAGTATTTTTTAAAATTTTGGGGAACGAGCCTTCAAAAAAAGAAATATTTATCAAATACGTTAGAGGATCAACAATATAGTCAATTACGTGCTTTAGAAGTGAACCGGGTATTTCATCAAAACCACAAGAATCTTTCTTTCAAACTGAGAGTATTATAATATGAATGTCTTCCTTTAAATAAGGTGATAAGAATATAAGGTATCGTTGAATGTTTTTTTATCGTTTTCATTATTATGGGAAACCCTTATGTTAGAAGTAATGTTCTTTATAGAGTTAATGAAATAATTATTAAATGCCTGAGTGGCCAAATCAAGCTTGTAAATTCTGTTATCACTATTATTGTCAACAAAGAAATCTGACAGGTCACTGACCTTGCTTTGATTTGTTTCGTTTTTTATTATTTGCCAGGCTGTTTTAGATTTATTTTTAGAATTTGCAAATAGATTATTGTTATGATTTTTTTTTGCTATGAGAATTCTTTTTTGGTGCTGTTTCTTTAAAATATTATAACGAACTAATAGTTCGGGATCTGATGAATATTTATAAGCCTTAAACATATCTCTCAGAAAACCACCCCCCTCAATAATCTCCTGTGAGAGCCACGGCTTTCCAAAAGACCTATCTTGAGGTGTACACGATTCAAGAGGGAAGCAATAATTAAAATTCTCCATAAATATATCAAAGAAGGTACTAAATTTATCATTAAGATTGTCACCGAGTAGAAGAGGCGACCAGTCTTGTTTGGAGAGTTCTAGAACAAATCGGTTAATATTAGTTACCTTGTAAAAACATCGTTTTTGGATAGTGGTATTTGATTTCTTATCCCTCTGTAAGTTAAATGATAACATCTGCATAAAATGATCGGATATATCCGCATGAATAACTCTGGATGTCACTAACTCAGGATTCATGGAACAAAAGATGTTGTCGATCGTTGTCCTAGAACCGTTTTGAATACGAGTGAATTCAAATATTGATTTTTGAAGACCAAATGATAATAATAGGTTTTCCATTGCTATAGAGTCTTTACATTTTTTGTTAAAATCTACATTGAAGTACATACAAAAGTAGTGAACATAGTTTTGCAAGCTTGTAATAGCAACTCATACACTTGATCAAAGAACACATCAAGATTTTCTGTAGGAGATCGGTAGAAGCAACCCACAGTAATAGATTCGTTTCTTATGATTAATTCACACAAGCCAAATTCAAAGTGTTGTTCATCATTAAGATGAAATAGTTTGTCAAATGATTTAAATATTATATCTTGACGTACCAGAATTGCAACACCTCCACCCTTAAGGGAAGATCTGCAGAAAGAGCCAGCAAGCTGATAACACTGAATATGAACTAATAAAATTTCATTGGCAGTACACCATGTTTCGGTGACGCAGACCACTTCAGGAAAACCTATGGACTGCAAAAGCAGTTCAAATTCGTGAACTTTGTATCTAAGACTTCTAGCATTAATATGGCAGACAGAAATTTGTCTGTTCTTGTCGACCTTCTCTTCCACTGATGCTAAAACTAGATGGGGTTCCATGGCGGTGTTTTTATTGAGGCAGGCTGGTTGAAATTTGAGTTGACGGTGTCATTGACGGTGGGTTTCGATGCCCTGGGAAAGATACCTGTTAACGCAGGAACTGCAAGGCCAAATGGATGTTTCATAAACTTTTTGGACATCCTGATTGGAAAGGACACCAAAAATGAACTGCCCCTTTCAGTTCTATTTAAGTCCTTGCATTCAAACTTAATTTCGGGTGCCGTTTGTTTTAAAAAATTTCCCAGTTTTTCACACGTTGTACCAGCATCCAGTCTGTAGACCTATAAAAATCCATGCTTGGGAGCTGATTTCATCCCAGTGTTTGTCGAATTTGCTAAAATTAATTATTGGTTTTCTCCTATTGGAGTGACGTACAAAGTTATGGCTGGTACCATTAATGTCCGTACTATTGCTGTTATTATAATTTACAGTAAGTACCAGTGGAAGGAGTCACAGGCCGCAAGGTCGTTTCTGACCTTGCTATCTGAACGGCGCGATTCACTTGGTTCAAGGTGATTTGGTTTTGCGCACTGCTGTTTGACGCCGATTGCTTCAATGTTTTGTTTGTATGGTGCAGCTTGTTACCGTCAGGTGGCACAGTTGACGTTGTAGTTTTAATTATAGGATTTGATTGTTTTAGTACTAAAATCAAATCTTCTTGACTTGTGAGTCTCTTTTCCATGTGAAAAATAGTCTGACCTAGCAGTATTGCTTTATTCTGAAGTGCAGTATTTGTCATTTTCAACCTTATACACTCAAGTTTATTACAAGCAGTATGGACGACGTCCGATGTATCGTGAAATGTATTTTCATCGACTTTGTCACCAGTTCCTTGGTTTAAGTATAAAACTGTGAAAAAATCACTTAACACTGTATTAGAACTAATTGAATCCGCGAACTTTTTGTAGACTGACGCTTGAATGATATCCTTTTTGTTGATTTTATTCAGCTCGGCTAACAGTAACTCCGCACTTGCCGCCATCTTGCTACTCTCAAGTTAGAACATCCGACTTATTAGCGGCGTTCGGTAATTCAATCTTTTTCATAGTTTTGCTCGGAATTTTTGACAGGCACGTGATCGGTCGTACTGTTTACAATAATGGGTCATGTGTCCGTCAATAATTCCGAGCAAAACGATGGAAAAGATTGAATTGCCGAACGCCGCTATTAAAATAGTGTGGGAGGAGGCACCTCAGGGGAAAATACCATTAGAACGTCCAAAACTCAGATTGAGAGATATCATTGTAAGGATCTCTCGATATTGGGCGCCGATATTAATACCTGTCAAGACAGGGCTCAAGACAGGGCACTCTGGAGCTAGATTATGCAGAGTCAAAACCCACCCCGGATTGTAGCGCTTGGGAGTAAGTAAGTCACTGAAAAGCTTGATTACTGATTCGAAAATTTAATGTCTTTTTCTTCTCTCTTTTATATAGTTTAGAAGCATTTTTTTCTAACTTTTTTCTTTCAATAACACAAATATTGAATAAATCAATTAGCTTATTAGGGTGTAACAACCATTGTTTTCCCAGAAGATTTCCATACAAGCGGTAACGAACTCATTTGAAAAATAAAATTACAGCTATTGTTATATAAACTTTTAGTTAGTTCATAGCAAAAAATCAACTCATACTATCCAAAATTTCTAATCTAAAAAAATAATTTGATCAAACCTCAACAAAACGTGTTCTTTAATTTATCATAGAATCAATCGTAAGTTAAAATTATTCGTTAATAAAATATAAAATATAACTGCTTTTAATAACGTATGAATCTGTTCTGATTTGGATTAGTAAATATTTTATAACGTTTAAATTTTCAATGCTAAATTTCACGATCGTATTTATATGACAAAACAGCACTACAAAGCTCATAAATAAAATCAAGGGTCAGTTAATTTGTGACAATCCTCATAATAACATACACAAACCATATGATAATATGATATTTGGAGGGTTTAATTTAATTTGCTTACCAACATAACACAAAATAAAAGAAATTATCTTTTTACCAACTCTTTTAGAATTATATACTGTGTAAAGGAACACATAACAATTTTTTTACGAAGAAAACTGTACTCATATTTTTAATAAACCGAAGATAAACCTCCAGTCCAGGCCAATTATTGTATTGTAAATGCCTGCAGTCGCCTCCAAGATTACACTTGTCTAGACAGGAGCTGAACATATACAGCCTATATATATATATATATATATACAGGGCCGTCTTAGGCCATGCAGGGGCCCTTGGGCACACAGAGTTTGGGGGTCCTTGTAGAAAGTAAAAAACACCGTAATTGTATATATATATATATATATATATATATATATATATATATATATATATATATATATATATATATATATATATATATATATTTATTTGAAGGTTATTGGGTTTTGGATCCCGGGGAAAAATTATAACAGTTTTGTGGGTGGTGGGAAGATCTGGAAGAGACTGTCTTAAATAACTTAAACTTTCATATACCATTTTTCTATAGATACGTGGACGACTGTATCACAGCCATCCCAAAAAACGAAACAAATAACATATTAAACTCATTCAACAGTTACCACAATAAACTCCAATTCACAATAGAAACGGAAAAACAAAATAAAATAAACTTCTTAGACACAACACTCCACCACAAAGAAAACACCATAAAAACAGAATGGTTCACAAAAGAAACCTGGTCTTCTAGATATGTCAACTTCAAATCTCAACATCCTCTTGCTCAAAAAAAGTCAGTAATTATTGGCCTTGCCGATAGAGCCATTAAACTTTCCAGCCCCGAATATCGTGTTACAGCAATAAAAAAAGCAAAAGAAGCCCTTAAATTAAACAGCTACCCAGAAAAACTAATTAATACCATTTTTAAAAAACGCATCCACAAGTTCTACAATAAAAATCAAACTAATAAAAAACCAAAAACCAAAAACTATCTTTCTCTTCCATATGTTCCAGGCCTGTCGGAAAAAATAAACAACACTGTCAAAAATCATGGTATAACTGTCGCACATAAAAGGTATAACCTACTAAAAAACATTTTCAGTCACTTAAAATCCAAAATTCCAAAAGATAAAAAAGTAACATAATTTATCAAATACCCTGCAACAACTGTGAAGGTGTATCCATCGGTCAAACAAGCCAACTTTTAAAAAATAGATTAAATGGACACAAATATGATAAAAAAAACAAAACTGCACTTACCAACCATATGCTAGAAAATCAACACACTTTCAATTATGAAAACGTTAAAATCTTACGTACAGAAAATCACACAAAAAAACGAGAGTTCTATGAAATGATAGAAATTCAAAAAAATCAAAACAGTATAAACTCCAAAACCGATACAAAACACCTAAGCAAAATCTATCACAACATAATAAAATAATCAAAAAATGCCAGTAATTAACAATTAAAACTCTGAAGGAAAAATGTTAATCAATAATATAATAAAAGGAATAGGTATATAAAATTAAAAAAATAATACAACAAAAAGCAAATTCCATTGCCAATTTCTTTGTCGTTTCGTGTTCTCAGTTCTGCAATGAACCCAAATGGTGCTTGACGTGGCGTTTTTAGATAAATGTTGTTAATAAATTAAATGATTTTAACTGTGATTATGTCCGTGTCACTGTCTTTTGTAAACATAATTGTTATCTACCAGTGCACCGCTGAAGGCTTCGTTCGAAGGTAAGATAATTTTGATTTTTAATTATAACAAAAAAACATTAGTAATAGAACGGTTTTTAGCTCTTAAGAAGATTTCTGATGAAGGTCAAAAATATGACCGAAACGTCAAACATATGTGAATAAGAACCCACAAAACTGTTATAATTTTTCCCCGGGATCCAAAACCCAATAACCTTCAAATAAAAATATATACAAGTAGGATCCAAGAAACAAATCAAACCATAAACTATATATATATATATATATATATATATATATATATATATATATATATATATATATATATATATATATATATATATATATACATATATATACAGGGTGTTTCCTAATTGAATGTCAATATTTAAGGGGTCGATTTTTGGGTCCATTTTAAAAAGAAAACTTCATGTGAATGTATGTCCTAAACGTCTTAACTTTTGAGGTACAGGGTGGTAAAGTTTTCAAAAATAAATAGTTTTTTATTAATATCTGTAATACCACTTTAGATATTTTAATTAAATGTGGCATACAAGTACTATGTATCAAGAGGCATTATTTAGTGTACCACAATTTTTTTTATTTCCACCAGTGGCGTCCGTACGGAATTTCACCTGCCTATTTTGGCAGACATTGATAGTACGCCACTGACTTCTCGTAAAACTCAAATTATTCCTGAAATCTCCAATCATTTCTAAGCAAATTTGATCTCTTGAATTTTTTCAATCCGATGCAAAAAAATAAAAACCTTTTCTCTGCATGATCATAACAATATCGTTAATATGACAATATCACCATGCAGAGAAATAGATTTTATTTTTTAGATCAAATTTGCTTAGAAATGAATAAGGAAGTTAATTTTTGAGATCGTTATTAATTTCTAAGCAAATTTGATCTAAAAAATAAAATCTATTTCTCTGCATGGTGATATTGTCATATTAACGATATTGTTATGAACGTGCAGAGAAAAGGTTTTTATTTTTTTTAGCGAAAACCGTGCATTGGATTGAAAAAATTCAAGAGATCCAATTTGCTTAGAAATGATTGGGGATTTCAGGAATAATTTTAATTTTAAATCGGCAGGTCAAATTCCGTACTGACGCCACTGGTGGAAATAAAAAAAATTGTGGTGCACTAAATAATGCCTCTTGATACATAGTACATGTATGCCACATTTAATTAAAATATCTAAAGTGGTATTTCAGATATTAATAAAAAACTACTTATTTTTGAAAACTTTACCACCCTGTATCTCAAAAGTTAAGACGTTTAGGACATACGTTCATATGAAGTTTTCTATTTAAAATGGACCCAAAAATCGCCCCCTTAAATAGTGACATTCAATTAGAAAACACCCTGTATATATATATATATATATATATATATATATATATATATATATATATATATATATATATATATATATATATATATATATATATATATATATATATATAATATATATATATATATATATATATATATATATATATATATATATATATATATATATATATATATATATATATATATATATATATATATAGATACAGGGTGTTTCAAAAAACATGTGCCATCGCTTAAAGGAAGATTCTTTGAAAGAAATTAGGGCAAAAAGTTTATATGAACATGGGTCCGCAGATGCTTTGTTTCAAAGATACAGGACGTTAAATTTTTAAATGGTATTTACATGTTAAAACCGATGGTTGGGAAAACTAAACCAGTAAGACTGTTAATAAAATTACATTTTTCTCCTAAACGAAATGCAAAAATATGAAGAGATAAGTATTGTTAAGAATTTACCATACTATTTGACCGATATAAGAAAATGTGAAAAAAACAGTGGCGTACATGTTTTTATTGGAAAAATATTGTACCGTCTTCTCATATGTACGCCCCTGTAGGACCTGTCAAAGTCTTTTCATGGTCAGAATTATGCTTAATTTAAGTACTTTACCCAGTGTAAATTTCATCAAAATTGATGAAGCCATTTTGAAAATATTTTGAAAAAACTGAAAAAAATTTAAAAATTTAACACCCTTTCAAACGAAGCATCTGTGGACCCATGTTTATATAAACTTTTTGCCTTAGTTTCTTACAAGGAATCTCTCCTTCAGCGATGGCACATGTTTTTTGAAACACCCTGTATATATATATATATATATATATATATATATATATATATATATATATATATATATATATATATATATATATATATATATATATATATATATATATATATATATATATATATATATGGAGTCCCGGTTATCCGAGTCTGGGTTATTCGAGTTCCGCTTTATCCAAAGAAAGTACATTATTTTTATCGAGATGATGATAATACTAAAAACTCAACGGAATTTAGGGGTCACGAAATATAAGCAACCAAGTCATTCACGTGGATGGGATAGAATACTTTAAATTTTAAAAATACCATGCACAAACTAGCTTAATTCAATTACTAGACTAAGATTGAGGGACGTCAAAACCTACAGAATTTTTAACAAAAGTTCGAGCCCCCTTGCGTTGTAAATCTAGTGTCATTTACTAATCTGAAAAAATCATGAACATTGGGAATTGGGTGTAGATTGAGCGAAAATTATCAGGATTGAAGAATTCCAGCGCGATCAATTGTTATACACAATTTAATTGTTTATTTCCTTATCAGTGCTGAACCATTGGTTTTAGAGAAAACGTTTTTTGATAAAAAATATTTCTACGATTTAAGGAACTATTTTTGGTCTTACACGTTTTTCAAAATTTTTAATTTGAGCCACTCAGCTCCGCACATACGCGATGTGATACGGCATTGGTGCCGTCGGCGGCGGGTAGCGCGGCAGATGGGCGGAGATCGGGCGGCCGAGGTTTGCTCAGGTTAAGTGCACGGAATACTAACTGTGCAAGTATAGCTTTCACTTGACCGATTTTTTAGTTCATGTTTCTGGTCATCACTTTTCCGATTATGTGCAGTACAATATGGTAATAATTCCTTTATTTACAGTAACGAAGGGATTTTGAAACAGTTATTTTGGACTGTATTTAAGGTTATATTTAATGATGGGATCATCCGGATGAAAAATCATCCGTCATCCGATTATCAAAATATTCGGAACATTCCGATTATTAACGGAAATGTTCGGATAGTAAATAATCGGTAAAAGTAGGGCCTACTGAAGACTCATTTCAAATTTTAACTGCGATCTGCGAATCTGCGATGCTGTCACTCGGCTCTAGGCGACTACGACTGTCCGGACGTCGAGGATCGCTGCGATTAATACTCGAGCTCGAATAATAATAATATTCGTCGTCTTTCGATACGGAATTTCCGAGTGATGAATGATTCCATTGTTTATTTTATTCTTTATTATGCGCTGTGGAAAACAGTATTTCAAATTTCAATTAACGAGAGGCAGATCATCAGCTCTTATCGGTAATATTTTTTCATCTAGTGAATAAAAAGGTCTAACACTAATCAGCTAGAGATCGGGTTAATAGGATGTAATTTATCGAAAATTCTTTTTCTTAACATTATTGTTTTGCTTGACTGGGAATAGATTGCGGAGCAGTGTTGCCAAATCTTTTTAATTTTCATATTATTTTTACAATTAATATTATACTATTTTGAGCTTGTAAGAGTTTTGCTTTGGATGGGTTATAAAAAGTATTTTTATTTGTATAGTGTCATGGAACTTTCACACATAAACTTATATTGTAAAATTAAAGTTTTTTTTATGATTAACGTCTGAATTTTCTATAAGTAGAGAGGGGATAAGAAAATAATTTACTCAGAAGACGTATCTACTGAGAAAAATATATTTATTAAGTAACAAAAATTAGAATTCGAACAACAAAAAAAGCAAACAAAATTTTTGAAAGGTTAACAGTATTTAGTACTTATGAGAAATGCGAGTTTAGGAAAATGATTTTATCTTATTCTCGCATTTCAAGTTACTTTGTTTGCTTTGAAAAAAAGAAGAGCAGAGAGAGAGAGAGAGAGAGAGAGAGAGGGCAAGAAAAAATTGAAAAAGTCTATTCCCCTAACAAACATAATCTTAAAAAAGAAATCATTTTAATTATAGGCATCATATTATGATGTTGCTTGTAATCGCTCTCCTTTGTCAAGAACAATATTTTATATTTGTGTAAATAAATCGGCAACACCGCATCACATCTGATAAATTTGTATTGCCGGTTGTTTGAGTTGTTTCCATCTCAGACGCGATTATTATTCGGATGATCATCCGATTATTAAAATACTCGGTGGCCGTGTTTCCGATTATTGAAATCATCCGATTATTCCCAACACTAGTTATATTTATTTCAAACTTGGGCCGTGTTGACTTAATTTATATTTAATACTTTAATACCAGGGTTCAATAGCAAAGCTTAATACAATAAGTATTAGACAAAACTAGTGCTTGGCGATTCTCTGTTCCGCCGATTCGCAAATTCGTTATTTTATGTTGACGAAGCTAATGATAAAAATTTAATATTTTCCCTCTGCCTATACAAATAATTGTTTTTATTTAAATTTTAACTGTAGAATATTTCCACACCAATAATTAAATTAAAACGCCAGTTTTTATTCAGCTATTTGAGGATTAAAATATAACTTTTTTTGTTTTACATAAACATTATAGCAGCAAATATCAGTTGTGCTTCAGACTAGTCAATATTTTATGAAGTTTACAAATTCAAATATAAAATGTAATATCCCACAATCGTGTTCCGTTTTACTAACACAGTATGAAAAAAGATTTATCGATATATAAATAATTAAAAACAATTCTGAATATAGCTTTATTATTAAAGTCATGAAAAGGAAAATGAAGTAGTTTTCTAAAAAAAATTATTTATTTTATATTTACTCATATGCTTATTTTTTGATGTTGATTTTAAGGCAAATTATGTCAGATATACGTATTTACAAAAGTAGTAATCTTAATAAAATATATAACGTGGTAATATCACAGAATTTTCTAAGTGGGTAATTTTGTGGTAATAGTGCAATACAGTGTTGCAAAAGTCTACTGCCAAATTAGGGGTGATTCTTTGGGTCAACATAAAAGTTCCATTACCATAGGCTTGACAATGCTTTGTGGTCAACATACAGGGGGATAAAATTTGGATTTTATTCTGTTTTTTCTTATTTTTTTTTATTTTGCTAAAATGTCGCAAAAATTTACAAACTGTAGCCGAAGTTGCGATATATGGCTAATCTGGCCACAATGGTTCTAAAAGAATAGGATTAACGCCCCCTCTAGCCATAGATCCGTAAAACTACTTTGTGAAATCGAATTTGTCTACTGAAATATTACCGAAATTATAATACAACAAAAAAATATATATATTTTTGAGTTATATAAATTATAACATTGTGAATTATGAAAATGCAGATTTTCGAGACTGTTGAACACGAAAACTTATATGATTGAGCAACTAGAAATACACAAAAAATTACTTAAAAATTTTTTGTTACACAGTGTTATTCTTACAAATATACTTTCACACCAAAAGAATGTTGTTTTGTTTATTAGAAAATAAATATTTCTGGCTCTAAAATATGGTATGAATGACCGAATATTTTGCTAAATAATTTGTTAATGATATGTATGACACAAAAAAATGGAAAAACTTTTGAATGAATTAGGAATCTAAGCTGTTGTAAAATACCTGACTAAAACTATCAATTTTTAAGTTTTAATGAATGGTAATTAGGATATTCCATAGGCATTCAATTATTATATACATATACAGTGTGTGCGTGTGTGTGTGTTAATTTTTAACCCCACTTTAGGCCCTGCTTTATTAGAAGTATAGAGATGAAACTTGGCATAGGTAAATTTCAGAGTCTTAGAATTATGTTAATTTGTCAATTATGCCAAAAAAGCTCCCAAAGATACCTAAAAAAGCATTTATTTTGTGAAGAATATTAATTTTTCACCCTGATTTCAGACTGATAGCAATTCACTATATGCATCAGGTAACTTGTCGAATTTAGAGTTGTAATTAGTACCTACCATAAACATAATTATCAGAATTTCCGGAAAGTATTTATGAACCACTCATAATCACAATTCAACTCCTTTAACCCAAAATAGTTTGTCTTTATTCTTTATCAGAATCAAGCAAGCAGAATCCAGGAACAATATTGCTGTTGACTGTTACCCTACCTGTCATAATGACTAGGAACGGTAATTTAAATAAAACCGAATATTATAAAGCAATAGGGAATATGCATATAACCCAAATAAATCTGAAATATTTTTTTTATATTCTCTACATAAATTAAGTGTTTATGGCGGTTGCTGTTATTCATTTATTTTGGTCTTTATTAACAAAAAAAAAAGGATTTACAACTGCAAATTTTCGCGCGAATTTCGAAACTTGTAAAACGTGATCCCATTGGCTGAGTCATCAAAACTGAACTTATGACTCATCGTGAGTATATATGGCGAATTCCAGTGTTGTAGAGTCATCGAAAACTCAATAAAAATGGTATTTAATGCGTAACTCATCCAACGAAATATCCCTGCACCTAAAGTAGAAGGTTCCTAAAATCTTATTCATGTATACTTCAAGCCGAAATCGGTCCAGGAACCTTTCAATTTTGCAACAAAAATTGGCATTTCTGCGAAATTTTGACATATCATCTTAATAATTTCGAGTAGGTAAATAAACTGCAATTCTTTATTTTCATGGCAATCTTCGAAAATTCAAAAATTTTCAAATTTTAGATGTCCCCGATGCAAATAAACCTATTTATTTATAACTCTACCGAAAAAATCAGCGATTTCAATTAGTGGGAGCTATTCCTAGATAATTAACGGATAAAATAAACCTAAAAAGAATCACTAAATAGGGTAAATAGTGTGGAATAATGTCGGTTAAAAATAGGACTTGTTGGAAAAAATCAAGGAAATCCGAACTTTACCCCTTAAATACGCTCCTGGACCACCCATTCGGTATTCATTTTAAAGTGTGATTATCCCTTTATAAGATAGTGCTGAAAAATTGGCAAAAAAATAAATAGGAAAAAATACAGAGTGATTCAAATGTACCGATGTCGAGGGCAAAAAAAGTAAAAAAATCGAAATTTAATCGGCGATTGCTCCCTTCCTATAGACAATAAAGAAACTAAAAAATATGGATAAAACATACTTTGACGAGTTCTTTCCGATGACGTAAATGGGATTTTAATTCGAACCGTTTTGACCCCACAAAAAATTAAAAACTGTGAAATATTTGGGTCAAAAATCTAAATTTCCAGTTTTTCCAAATATTTCCATTTTTCAGTGATTTTAGGTTTAGGTAAATGTATTGTAAGAAAAGTATTTGAGATTTTAAAGTTTCACTTATGAGTCCGTTTTTCGATCTGACGTTTTGTTTTCGAGATATTAGGTATCAAAGAGGGTTCTGGAAATGGCATTTTTCGATCTAAAAAAATTCAAAAGAATTACTTGCCATTTTCTGATCCTCACCAGTTTCAGTGGAGTTCTGAAGCTCCGGGTCCCCTACAATCTCCGAAAATTTACATCGATTTAATTCACATTTGCGACCTGTACCCGATTTCAACGGAAATCGCGGAAATTTCGACTTTGACGTTTAATAGCTCCGAAACGAAACATCCTGTATAACTGAATTTTTTACCGAAGCTAGCTGAACTATTCCTCTATTAACCCAAAAAATTCGATTCCTCTCCCTCTGACTGTTTCCGACGAAAACACACCTGTTCGACTTTTGGTTAAGCTTTACCTTAACCTGTAGATTTTTGCTGATCTGACGTCACTTTTCACTAAGAACAAGTGGCTGCTTTTTAAATTATAATAAATTATACCGAAAAGTAAACATTTTTTGTAGCTAAATTATCCTAGTAATTTTCTTCAAGATATTTTTTTTGGGTTTGTAATGACTTCCTTAAACGATTTATACAATAAAAAAAATTGTGCATATTCCTTATTATGTAACTTTATTTTTGTCGCTGGTCAGAGTTTGTGAAATACGCCAAGAAAGCTCCAAGAGATACCCAAAAAAAGCATTTATTTTGTGAAGAATATTAATTTTTCACACTCCTTGAATTATTGTTTTTAGCTTTTTTTAACAAGCGAGGGTAATACACATTTTCTGATATTTAAAATTTTATTGTCATAATTTTAAATGCAATCTTAGGTATTTTTTGGAACTTCTTTGGCATATTTGGCAAATTAAAATAATCTTAACTCTGAAATTTACCTAGGTATGTCAGGTTTTATTTGCATTCTTCTAATATAACACACACACCGTAGAGTTACGGCAAATGAAATTCGGACACCAATTTGACATTTTATGACATTTATGCAAATTTTCGTAAATTAGGCTTTTACCTTAATTCTTCTCCACCTTCACTACTTAAACTAATATTTTAAAAGTTATTTTTTAGCTTACTTTTACGATGATTTTTCGCTGCAGTCGCATTATTCCAGCATATAAATAGAATCTGAATTTGCGAGGAAAATGTTTTTAAAATAATATAAGTTCACAAAATTTAGTTACTGACTTATTATTGGAAGTAGATTAACTATAGTATCTAATACTAAAATCAAATTTTATTGTTAATTAAATAAAAGAAACAAGTTTTTAATAATTGGTATTTTACTAAGAAAAAATTAACCGGGCCAACTAATATTTTGTTGTTCCTCCATTTCTGTCAATTACAGAGTTTAGTCTTCTAGGTATTGAGTCCACTAAGGCTAGAGTATAGTTTGGCGGTAATGTATTAAAAACTTCTGGAATTTAATGGACGAAAATCATTTGCTCCGTTAATTTTTTTGACCATAAAGCCTCAGACTTTTTCCATTGGGTTAATATTCGGGCTGCGCGAAGGCCATGGTAATACCTGGATATTTCTTTTGGTCATCTATTCTCTCAAATCATCATCTCTTAAATAAAATGATTCAGAAATTCGGCAACTATGGATGGCAGCATAACGTTTTTAAATATATTTATATATGCATCTGTGTTAAATCTTTCAATATTTGTGCACACTTCACTTCCTAACAATTATCCATCCCCAAACGTTAACCGAAAAACGTCCACTTTCGCTTATATTTTGTGTATATTTTTCTTGAAAACGAGTATTTGGGGGCCTGTACAGGGTGTCCGGATTTCGTTGTAATTGCAGGGTATCTCGGTTTTTATTAGAGATACACAGTTGCGGTTTTCGCGAAGTGTTGCTACTTTATGATGAAACGAAAGCTGGCATGCAAATATTTTTCATGGCCCCCTTCGTTTTTGACATACAGGATGAAATTAATTTTTTTTACATTTTCGGACCCTCCTCGCATTTCAGTTATCTTCTAACTTATAAAAAAAGTAAAAATTTACCCTATTAGAGTTTTCTACGTAGAATCGAGTGGGCGTGGTTAGATTTTCATCAAATATGATATTTTTCGAGATATTACCCAAACATATGTTTCTTTTTTAAATGGAACACCCTGTATCTTTCTTAATCATTAAATTTCCCCTTTCGAGAGCTGTTCAAAAATATATAACACTATAGTTATTTTTTATTTTTAGCCCTTAAATGGAACTATTTAATTTTAAACTTTAATTTTGCGTAGTTGGCCGAGACGGGAAGAGTCAGTTGTAGTCATTAAGTTACCAGTTTTATATCACTTATCTTTAATCCGTTATTTATCAATTTTAAATAACAACATGGCAGTAAATGACAATTTTATCAATAACGAAAAGTATATTTGGAATGCTTTATACGATGCGACGAAAATAGTGATCATCACTGATCAGGCGTCTGATATATATTTAGCAAGGTATTTATTTTCTTATTATGTCTGGTAATTTATATAATAATATGCTATATTATTCCATTATTATAGGTATCCAGCAAGAAAGCAACCGAATAATGCCATATTCTGTGGAATTGAAACAAAGCTTATAACTTCTGCAAAACCTCGCTCAAAAAATTATAACAAGCGGGAAGTCGAAGAAATTGATGTTTTGGCAAGTGTAGAAAACACCCCTGCAACTTGCTGCAGAAAGAGTGAATAAACAGACAAACTAGAAGATATTGGTCTAGAGTCTAGAGAAGATCAACATAGGATTTATCCTAGAGAGCAGCAAGGTAGATTTGGCTTCAGCGAAGCGTATTTCATTCTACGATTTAGATTCAAATTTTCTCATATATAAAGGAAGTTTAATAGTATATAGGTACCTAAATATACTGGAAAATACTTTCGCTGAACTACATGATGATGTGCCTTTATCCCAATTAAATCAGTTATATTTCCAGCAAGATGGTACCCCGGCACATAATGCACAAAAAATAAGATCATATTTAGATAACAATTTTCCAGGTCGTTGGATTGGGACCCATCAAACCTCATAAGATGGCCCCCAAGATCACCAGATTTATCAGTTCTCGATTTTTTCTTTTGGGGTATATCGAAAATAAAATATATCATACTCAACATCGAACAATGCAAGATCTCCGCAACGCAACGGAGCAAGAATTTAGAGATTTTCAAGGCCGCCCATTAATATTAATACATGCCTTACGCAGAATAAGAAAACTGTCATAAATGCAGTTTGGGCAATGCAAATAGAGGCTTTAATATGTTACTTGTTAGTTTTAAAAGAACGGATTAAATGAACTAACTCTTTTCGTTACCTAAAGTTTTGTATGTTTTGTTTTTAAATTTGACTTTTATTTGCTATTAATTATTCAAAACAACTAATTTAATTTTCAAGTGATTAAAAATTAAGCAGTTTGAGTTCTGGTTAGAATTTTCTATATATCTGGTAACAGGTAGTGTTGTAGTAAATAATACTAATATTAATAAATTAATGAAAATACAGGATTTAACCACTTATTTTTTTAAATCTAAATACTTGAGTTGACGTTAAACCACAATGACATGTTAAACACGACCAACTACACAAAATTAAAGTTTAAAATTAAATAGTTCGATTTAAGGGCTAAAAATAAAAAATGACTATAAAGTGTTTTACATTTTTGGAAAGCCCTCGAAAGGGGAAATTTAATGGTTAAGAAACATACAGGGTGTTTTTAGTATTCCTAGAAGAGCACATTTTTATATGTATTTTCGAAATATATAGGTATCATTCTTTAATATATAATTCTGAATTTCTAATTTAATGTTATTTGAATTAGGAACTTTATTTATTATTTGACGGCTGTGATCACTAGCATTGTCCATTACAATTACACTATTCTTAGGCACATTGGGCAAAAGGTGATGTTTAAACCAATCTTCCAAAAGTTCTGCTGTGGTGTCGTCATGGTAGTCCAAAGATAAATCTTTAATATTTTTAGAGGATAATCACAAACAATTTGGAACTCAACCATCTTTTTTAGTTTTAGTTTGGCATCTTCCTGATGGATCTACCCAACCTTTTGCTGGGGTGTCATCAAACCATGATTCGTGGTTGTACTTTCTTATAGATATTAAATAACCAAAGCGCCACTGTCGTAGTCGTTGTCATAATCATTGTGATTCCATTAATATTTGTCTTTGATTAATGGTCCGATATGTAAAACCCATTTTAGATAATACTCTCCAGAGGCTTGTCTTGCTGCAGGAAATGTTGGTTAGTTGGTTTCATCTTTCATTAGTCGCTGCTTTAATGAAACCAACGAAGGCACAATTTGCTCTTCGTACATAGCGTAATTTTTTCTATGAATTAAGTCTTTGTCGCTTTTGACAAAACACTTGCTTTTACCAGCATCACTACGTACTTTTTTGTCTTTAATTTGCGTTTCTTTAAAGGTGCGCGCACACTTAGGCGAAGCGTCGCGAAGAGAAGAGAAGAGAATTTTATCCATCCAAGAACTTTACATGCAATCAAATGGGAGCCCGCACACCGAAGCGTCGAGAAGCATTGTGCGGGCTTCCATTTGATTGCATGTAAGTTTCTTGGACGGATAAAATTCTCTTCGCTTCGCCTAAGTGTGCGCGCACCTTAACTGTATACAGAGGAGTTTTTGTTAATGAATACGTTTCTGCTGCTGCTGCTGCAGCTGTATTAACATTGAACTCCCTGTTCAATAAAGAAAGATACACATTTTTAACAATTTGCTTGGCATCGGGCAATAAATATTTTCTTTTTAAATTAGCACTACCAGAGGCACTATGATTTACGTCTTTTCAAGGACGCCACATTTTTTAGCACGTTCGGAATAACAAAAAATACGATCGAAATCATGTAACAACTGAAGTTTACCAAACAGACAGGAACTAAATTAAATATTTCGACATTATTAAACCAGATAAAAAATACACATTTTACTGATTATATTAAAATTAACTTTAACTGTTATTTTATCAGGGCCGGCTCTGTTTACAGTTCATGCAATGCGAGTTTTATTACAGCTGGTATCGATAATAGTTTATTGCAGGCAATAAGTCAACGAAAGAGCTTGAAACAAGCTTTATAAAAAATATTATTTAGATTAATAAAGATATGGTATTGGGAAAGTCAGTATACCATGCAGATGAAACAAAAATAAGTTTATTTGGGTCTGACTGAGTTGAATAAATATGCCCTTTCTGTTGTTAGGTATAGGTGATAATAGTGTAGTTTTGATGTCATGATTATAAATAAGTACATGAAACATGAGTTATGTTAGGTTAGGTTAGTTATATCTAGAGACCGGATTTCAATATTACATAACGCAAAAATCGGAGTTGGACTCAGGTAACTGACAGAAAAAGTAAATTACATGAAATTAATATTAGATTTTGTCAGGTTATATTTATGAATTATTGCTCCTTAAAAATAGTTTTTTTTTCAAAAAAGTGAACCAACTTCACAAAAGTAAAAGCACTGAAAAGTATGAAGTAATATTGTTACGTACTTATTACTGTGGTTAATGGTCAACTTAATTTTTTTCATTTTTATGATTTTTGTTCTTTTTAGTGCACCTATTCTTCCCCCATCCCCTTCATCTTATCGGCCCTTCTTTAAATTTGTAGTGGCCATGATATATTAGATTTTCTGACCTCAATAACCCCAAAAATTACATATTAGGTAACATTTTCGAAGCAATTCCCAAACCCCGTTTTGATTGGTTGAAACATAATCTATACTTTTACTTATATCGTAACTCGAACTACTAGGAAATTAGACCCCCTTTCTAATGAACACGAATATATAATTGGCAAACGTTTGATAATAATGTGTTCATGATTTACTTCCGAGTTGATTAAAAATTTGTTAATTGCAAAATCTTAAACTAGCCTTATAACAATGGGAAAATCATACTATCACAAATTGTGCAGGTATTGTAAAAGCTCATAATCTTTTACGATACGAAACGTTTTCTTTCAATTACTTTGACACAATCTTGTATACAAAATTAATCGGCATTTCCAATGGACACGAACAGAGAATGAGCAAAAGTTTTGATATACAATTTACAAATTAATTTAATATACGTAGACCGCAAAATTTTAAGCTAATTCGTAAATTCATTTTTTAAACGAATCTGCTGCTTTTCGCAAATTAAACAATTTGTTAATTCTGCGTGTTTGTGTCCCTTAGAACTGCACATTTGTTAACTTACGTTTAAAAATGCGCTAAAGTGAAGAAATCTAATAACACTTTAAAGGGACAATTTAATTTCTAAACTAATAATCATTCTTTTTTATTAAAACATAAATAAAGTCTATAGAGGATTTAAGAGAGTGCGTGACTTTTATAAAATCCATTTCTCCTCGAAGTAATTCCCTTCAATTCACATTATCATTCGTTTTATACTTTTTCATCGAGATTCGTAAGTTCCCGCTTTCCTTTTAAAGCTTACCGTGGCATATTATATGAGGATAAAGGCTGAGGGAACTCAGTGGTAGGGTTTACGTGGAGTAGAAGCATATTCAGAGCCGGATTTAACTTTTTGTGGCCCTTAGGTTAAAAGTATTTTCCGCTTTCAACTTTGGGAAACCAATCGAATTGATAATTAATCGATTGATGAGGCCTTTACTGGGTTCGAATCTGTCCATGTTATTATGAACTTAAGTCGTTAGTTTGCTGGATCCGTCCTTGTCAAATTTTGCAATAAATGATCATTTTTACAACTATGGTACAAAGATATATTTTTTTTATTAAATATAATTAATACTACAAAAAATGGGTTGGGCGTCCCAATCCCCCTGATAATCACTTTAAAAATTATTATTTCATCTAGCGCAAAGAAGAAGTACGGTGCGGCAATTATGAGGATCGAATTACCTGTATAAGGGTAAAGGGTGTGAGAGTACCACAGTCTGATTTATTAAATATAAATGAAAGAGATGAAAAAAGCAGTGTAGCCAGCTATCGTCTATTTTCATAATTTTAATAATTATCGCAAAAGTGACCATCTGGTGCAAAATAGGATGAATAGGCAACCAGGAAACCAACGATTTCTTATTTACCTTATGTCAATTTTTCGTAAGAAACGGTTTTCATCTTGTACTCGATGACGTAAAGTAAATTGCAGTCACTGCTTGGCCTTTTAGTTAACAATGGCGAAGGCGCAGATAAAAAACAAAATTGGGCTTCATAAAATTTTGTCTCTCAAGGTATCAGCGTAGTCAGTCCCTGCATTAAATCTAGCCCTGAGCATATCCATTTTCTTGTACCGAATCAGGACTGAAGTTTTCAAAGCAGTGTTAATCAAATATGTATGTGTACCGATCCGTACAAAAAGAAACGTTAAGTGATACAGTGTCATGCCTGAAAAAGTATGATTAAATTTTAGTTTAATAAATCAAATGATTCAATATTATACGAAAGCTTAACACTGAAGTTTTTAAAAAGTGGTAGGCATTTTTTATTTACAAAATAACATGTAAAAAACAACTCCTTTCATCACAATAAAATTCTTTGGTTATTATCAGGAGCGATCATTAAACTATTAACCTAAAAGCCTATATAATATGTATAAAGGGTTTTCGAAAAGCCTTAGAATGGGCAAATATCTTTGCTATTAGTAAAGATAGAGACATTAAATGTTAGGTGTATCTTACTGGTTAATAAATCTACTTTTTTACAACGTTGGAGATCAAAAATTTTAAATGCAACACTATGCCGTGTGGTACCTCATTTTAACAATCTTCAAAAAGAAACATTTTACCGCAAAACCCGAGGTCCGTATCTTAATTCGTTTTAAAATGGCAAGCCTAGAACAACTAAAGATCGTGAAAAAATTATAAATTTAAGTACCATTATTTCTCTTATTACTTTAAAAGTTTTTCTAAATGATAACCATAAACCTCTTGGCAGTAATAAAGTCGATTTTAGAACTCACTTCTCACGTTTTCGAGAAAGCAGGTGTTACTTCTTGTCAGAGTTCCAAAATCAACTTTATTACTACCAAGAAGTTCATGGCGATCATTTTGAACAACCTTTAGAGCAATAAGGGAAATAAAGGTACCGAAATTTTTATTTTTCTTCACGATTTTTAATTTTTACAGGCTTGTCATTTTAAAGCGAATGAGATACGGACCTCGGGTTTGCCGTAAAATGTTTCTTTTATGGAGACCTTTAACATGAAGTACCACAGGGCATAGAGTTACATTTAAAAAAATTTACCTCAACTCTCTGGCGTCACCCCTCAAGGGGGTTGAAAAAGTTAAATATACATATATACATATATATTTACGCCGTTTGAGGGCACTGGAACTAAAAGTTAACTTTTTTTTTATATCATAACTTTTTTATTCCAGCAGATATTGCAAAAATGAAGGTATCGCTTTAAAGGCAATAAAAACATAAATTTATTTAAGTCGATAGACCCTCACCGTTTAGTCGCAAATTGGCTTTAAAGTTTTTATTTAGCAAACATTTTTATTAAATAATGTATTCCTTATAGATACTTCGACAACATGCAATATATGTAAAACGAAACCTTAGAAGAGGTGAATTGCAGCGGCGTCTAGTGAAATGTCAAAGTTGTATATCTCTATGCAAAAATTGAGAATAAATTCTCTAACCACCTGAAAATTCCTTATACAATAAGGATTTCAACAAATAATGGCAAAATAGCTATTCTCCGGGCTATATGCCCCTCCGAGCGCTGAATTACATGCCAAAATTTGCCGTATTTTCTTCTAACACAGTTAGATAAGAAAATACTAATGTTTCGAATGGCAAGAAACTACCAGGAAGAAGGAAGCTTTTTCTTTAGTTAGAATGTCGTCACCTGCAGTCCGGTTTCGAACTCGTTGGTTCTCATCAGTACAGGATAGACGAACATACCAACCTTCCGAAAAAGTAATCCCTTAAAGCTACAACTGTCGTACTGCATAAGCAGTGAGACACAGGCAGCGCCATCCATTAGCAGTTTCAAGCATTCAGAGTAGAGTTTACCGTAAGGTAAAATTTTCAAACGTATGAATGAAAGTCTACTTGTCAGGGGTACATATAAATATGCAAAAATTGAGAATAAATTCTCTAACCACCTGAAAATTCCTTATACAATAAGGATTTCAACAAACAAAAAAAAAATTAACACGTTTAGGTATTTTATTTACTAATTTTTCTAAACAAATTGTACATCATTTTGTCGAGAATTTTTAAATTTTAAGAGAAAAAAATGTGTTAGTAGAAAGTTATAGTCATTTGAATATTTTTTTAAATCATATTTTAGGTTTAAAAAAATTCAAATGGCTATAACTTTCTATAACACATTTTTTTCTCTTAAAATTTATAACTTCTCGACAAAATGATGCAAAATTTGTTTAGAAAAAATAATAAATAAAATACCTAAACGTGTTCATTTTTTTCCAGGGTAGGCAATGCAAAAATTCAACTTTTTTCGCAAATTACCAAAGGTTTTTTTTCTTTACCAAAACATTCCCAGTGGGCTCACTATTAAAGCCCCTAAATTTCGTACGGTTCCTGTAAGTAGGAACAGAGATATACAACTCTGAAATTTCACTGCACGCCGCTGGTGAATTGAAAATGGAGTTTAGATGTAAAAAAATACGAAAGAAAATTAATTATAGCTAGTCTGGATAATGTGTTTTACGGAATTAGTTTCGTTTTGCTTCAGAATGCATGTTTTTGTTAAAAATTATCTTAGCACATGCTAATGTTAATACAGTTTGATAAACTACATCGAGTGCGTCATTTCCCCTATATAATTGAATCAGTCATTTTGAAAAGGGGTCAACTCTAGTTTCCACAATTTTATACGAGAAGATAAAAACATTTTTTACGCTCAGTTTGAAAGAAACAGCTTCCAGCCTTTTTGTGGGCTAGAAAGGTATAAAATTAAATGAAAGGCAATAGGAAAAGCTCTAGAGTTTTATACAGGGTGTCCGCCATGAACATTTTTCTGACAAGCAGATGACCCGTTTTCAAAATGAATAGGGTTTGCACAGAGAAAAATATATTGTACTAAAAACATATTTAATTATTTCATAGACAAAGAGTTGAAAAACAAATTGATAAACACCTATGTAATTAAAACATATGGAAAAGCTTAAAAGAAAAACGGGCCATCTCCGAGAAATGTCCCGTTTTCCAAATAAACATCGATATCTGACTGACATAAAATGTAGTTAGGTAAATAGAAGATAACCCCTTTTCATGCACAATGTGCGTCTATGCCTACAGATTGGTGAACCGGTGACAACTGAAATTGTCAAAACATTGAAGATGACCCCTTTTCAAAATGACCGATTCAGTTAAGGTACGATGGCGCAGTGAATACAAAAAACAACGTCAGTTTTCATTAAAATTTAGATTCCTATATCTGATTTAAAACTTGGTACGTTAACTTCTAACGGTTTCTGTTTTTTTAATGCCACAATGTTTAAGAGAGAAGATGGAACTTAAAATTACAGAAAACCGGCCGCGCTCTCATTAAGTTTTTTTCTGTTAAATTCTTTGTATTTGAATAATTCGGCTCTTAAAAGGATTGGAATACAAAGTAAATATTCCATTTAAACAAAATATATATTGGATTCGAATCTTTGTGTTTACATTTGAATTACGAATACTTTTTTAAGTTTCAAATTGCATGTAGGGATTGTAATAAAAAAGTGTTCTGCAAGCGTTTTGTTTTTGAATTTGACGTAATAAAATACAGAAGTAATACATATTATTATAAACAATTTCTATTATAAAAACAAACTAACAAAAATAATTTTTATAGTTGTAAATGGATTAGAAGTTGTTTGAATGTATAGATACATTAGTACAGGGATATTCAAATAAAAGTGAACAGGCCTTATAACTTTCTTATTTTTAAAGATGAGAAAAAATGTTAAATATGAAAGTTTTGGGGATTTTATGGATCATTCACATATCTTATCAGCAGAACAATTGAGAATCGAATAAAAAAATATAGTATAGAACATCGATTTTCCCGCTTATTTTAAATTGAATGTAATGCTTTTTATCATATTTTTGGATTCTAGGAGAAGTTCTAGACATATTTTGTATAACATACCCTATGCGATTTTTCAATCGTTTTTGAAATATTTCAAATTATAAATTATTTAACATGAATATACTTTAAACGTACATAACTATCCAGGTTGCGAACGAAATACCTGCTACCTTTAAATTTTATTCGTAGGTAAGTCAAAGTTAATGAGAAGGTTGACAATAATACTTTAGTCACCGTGAATGTATAATTCTATTTTTATGCAAAATGAGTTATTTATTAAACAATAAATGTTGATTTTTATTAGTTATTAATATTTGAAAGCAATAACCAGGCTTATAAACAATAACAAATGAATTATAACATAAACAGATACATGTTAACATTGCCGAATAAATATCAAAAGAAATTTTCAATATGTCCAACATCTAATTCTTCACACTTTTCGTACGTTCTTCTCTGCCTCTGATGTGTGTTTATAATACTTTTAGAATCATTTTTGTTCAGATTTTTTACTTCATTTCTCACCTTCCTTTGAATTTCTTCAATATTTTCATTATGATTGCTGTATACGACATCTTTCAAATGACCCAAAAAATCTGTTTAAAGGTGTGAGGGCTGGACTGTTTGCAGGCCAATGTAATGTTCCATAACTACCGATCCATTCTTTATACTGATGGTTTAAAAAATTGCGAACCTCAATTATATTATGGGGAGGCGCGCCGCGCCGCGCCGTCCTGTTGCCATATAATACGTCGACGTTCTTCAAGTAGCAATTCGTCGAGAATATCTTCGATTTCATTTTCTAAAAAATTAAGATAGCGCTGGCCAGTTAATGCTCCCGAAAAAGCAATGGTCCTAGAATTTTATTTTATAATATCCCACACCAAACGTTGATAGAATTACGCCCCTGAAAAGCAATATCTTTGACGGTAAAGGGATTTTCATCCGACCAAACATGAATATTTCGTCTATTAAACTTTCCCGCAGTTGAGAAAGTTGCTTCGTCTGTCCAAACGACAGTATGAAATAAATTAAGATGTTGCCGCATTCTTTCGTTAATATTTGTGACAAAAGTATATCTCCTTTATTTTTGATCGGCACTAAGTTTTTGAACTGGCTCTTTAACGTTTTTTGAACTGTTCCATAAGTCAACATTTTATCTCTTCTTCCATATCTGAGATACCCCACAAAATTGGGAACTGATTTTTTTGTATTCTCTTGAAAATATAATAAAGTCGCTAGGTCCCTTTCTTCATTTCTTTCTCTTCTTCTTTTTCCACTGCCCAGAATTCTAGTCTTCTATTTGTTTTTATCATGGTGTATAATGATTGAGTTCTTGGTTCCTCTTCAATAGTTTCTTTATATTGTCTTTGAGCCGCTCTAACATTATTTTTATTGTTTAAATATAATTTTTCTACAACCGAGCGAAAAGTACAAATTTGCGCTTTCAAAAGAAAGCGCAAAGTTGGACATTTTCGAGGAACAAGCGTTTGTTTTACTTTGTCGCTCGCCGAGCGACAAAGTTACTTTGTCGCTCGCTTAGTTACCATGGACACCTTAATAATAATAAAGAAACGTCCAGCGTATCTGCGACTTTTGACACAAAATATAAACTGTCAAATTTGATATCAATAATTATTAATTACATTACAAAATATTTTTATAAAAATACCGGTTGTAGAAAAAATCATGTGTGTAATTCGAGCGCAAAGTGACATTGCCGCTCTCGCGAGATAGCCGCGCTCCGCTACGCGTCGCGCGTCTAACTTCTCGCTCAGAGCGGCAATATATCACTTTGCGCTCTTAATACACAAATAGCTATTGAACATTTTGCATCTCTCATTAATAGAATATTTATTTTGCATAAAAATAAAATCATAATTTCACGGTAACTAAAGTATTATTGTCAATCTTGACATCAACTTTGACTTACCTACGAAGAAAATTTAAAAAGGTAGCAGGTATTTCGTTCGCAACCTGGATAGTTACGTTTAAGGTATATTTATGCGCAATAATTTTTAATTTTAAATATTTCAAAAACGATTGAAAAACCGCATAGAGCATGTTATACAAAATATGTCTAGAACTTCTCCTAGAATCCAAAAATATAATAAAAATCATACCATCCATTAAGCGAGAAAATCGATGTTTTATACTATATTTTTTACTCGATGCCCAATTGTCTTGCTGATAAGATATATGAATGATCCATAAAAATCCCCTAAACTTTCATATTTAACATTTTTCCAATCTTTAAAAATTAAAAAGTTACAGGGCCTGCTCACTTTTATTTGGATATCCCTGTACAATTGTTTATGTAAACATTTTTAAAATGCATTAACTGCTATTTTACAGACCTATTCCGTAATACTTAGAGAAATAGGGTTCCAAGTGAATCATCCTCGGAGGTACAATTTTCTAGGGGATTTGGTGATTTCCTGGTTACCCGTAAATTTCTTTGCCGTTCAGTTTTTGAACCAACACCTATTACAGACCGGCCTCAAGTCTCAATAAAAGATGACAGTTCGATTTATAAAATGTTTTGGTTGGTAAAGAATAACTTCTTGTGGAATACGTTTTAGATGTCAAACTGATACATTGTGTCTTATCGTGCACTGTCTGAGTTTAAAATTTATTGGGGATTGATTTAAACTTGAAATTTTTGGGTATCTTTAAGAATATACTAAAAGTAATTGTCAGAATGTGTAAGTTATTGTACACTTAGTTGTGCCTGAAGTTAACAAGATTTCAATAATGGTAATATAAAACTAAGAAATCGTAGGCTGTCCAAAATATTTCCTTGAAAAGTGACATTCTTCCTTATATTCCGTAATTTTGGTATTCATTTGCATATTTTCTAATAAAAAAATCGTGGCTATTGTAATATTAGCGATGGAATAATCGATAATCCGGTTTCTTAAACAAATGGTATTATCCAACTATGAAAATCATATTAAACCAAAATTAAAATTTAAAAATATTGTTTCGAGTAATTCGACACGAGAAAAAATAATTTTAAATAGCAATCTAAAATAGGTTCAGCTACCACCTAAATAAACCTTGTTTGATTCCGTTTTTTTTTGCTTTTATTTATATACTGGGGCATATAATAATAAAATAACATTTATGTCAAATTCAATGAAAAATAAACTTATAAAATAATGCACTTATTGAAGTAAACTCAAAAAGTAAAGAATCGGCAATAACGCGTTTGGCTCCTCATAGCAGTAGAAATTTAAGTAATGAATAACATATCGATTCAAATGATGAGTAGGGTTCGTACACAAAGTACCCGGCCATGGGCGCCGGGGCCGTAAACAAACTGTTTAAAAGTAAGAAATAATTTACATAATACGAAAAACACTTCCCAGGGTGACTTCTACGAACGTTTGGTAACCTGTTCCCACCGCCGAGCATGCCAATGTCTTGACATGTCGATGTATTGACACGGTGCAGTCGCGATAAATTGCAGTAGTTACAGTTCCGGCGCCTATGCTCCGGCACTTTACTTAACTCTAATGATGAGTGACGAGGAAACATCAGTTATCGTAATCGAAATACGCTTTCTCTTCTTAATTGATATTTGGCCTTCTAGATGGAGTTGCACGGATCGTGTGATGTGCGACCCCTAGTAACTCCGCAAAATTGTGGAAGTTTTGAAGATCTGGTCTTGAATTACAATGGTTTTTCTATAGATGGCGTTTGCCCGCATTCTGTACCGTTTCTGTTTGAGAGAAAGTATTGAATATGCGGGATTGCTACTGGGTAAGCTGCCTGATAGTTACGTCACTCCGATATTCCCACCAAGGGTGAAAGCTTACTGTCTACCATGTCCCGTTCTTTTGCCTTTATTTATACCCTTAAATACTGAGGCATATAGGAGCTAAATAACATTTATGTCAAACTTAATGAAAAATAAACTTACAAAACAATAAACTTATTGAGGCAAAGTAAAAAGTGAAGACTGTAAGAATCAGCAATAACGCGTTTCGCTCTTCGTAGCAGTAGAAATTTCAATTATGAATAACATACCGATATAAATGATAAGTGACGAGAAAACATCAATTTATTGCAGTCGAAATACGCTGCCTAATATGAATTATAATTGTCAGTTCTACGCAGTTTCTTCACGTTCCCTTGAAAGTCGGAATAGTCCAAATTAATACTACAAAATTAAAATTTTTTACGCAATGTCCTCTCATGCACATGGAAGAAGCGAACCTTTGGCGGCGCCTGGCATATTTTCCATTTTTCAAAAAAATATTTAAAGGGGATCACAAAGGGAAAGATTAAAAAATATAAACTGTAATCAGGTCTTATCAAACACCAAAAATGTTTTCGCATTTTTCTCCTGTGAACATGAAATTTGTCCATTTTTGCCTTTTTGATCCCCTCTAAATATATTTTTTTGAAAAATAAAAAATATACCACGCGCCGCGAAAGGTTCTCTTTTCTCATACCCAGGGGAGAAAAATGCGAAAACATTGTTGGTTTTGGAGAAGACCCGATTTCAGTATATTTTTGTCGATTTTTGCCTTTCAGTTTGTGATCTATGTTGGAGGCTGCCAGGTGGCAAACTTCACCTACACAATAAAGCAATTATTACAGCAAGAAGTTCCAAACGGAAATTCGTACTTACTTTTCTGGCCAAGGGAAATTATCACGTTTCTTAATTTTATGGTTTGGAAACTGAACATTACCATTTTGTCGGTGAAAAATGTTGACCTGCTATCTCCATCTTAACCAAACCGCCTAGATAAATTATTATAGTTGTTATAAATGTAAATTTGCGTTATATTATATTGGTAAGCAATAAACACACTTATTGAAAAATTATTTTAATTTTTGGGGATAGCAGCGCCATACAGTTAATTGAAAATCCATAAAATGTCTTTAAAAAGCCGCTAACTCCATTTTGATAAGTAATATTAACCCTCTACCAGCATAATATAATCAATTTCCAATAATTAATCGACATTTTTCTTAATACTCTTTTATAAAAGTATAGCTTATACATATTTTTACCATTAATAAATCCATAGAATAAATCAATTAGAAGAAACCAATACAATCGCAAAAAACACAGGAGTAAACAAAACCATGTGGCTGTATAGATATAAACGCAACGGAAATACCGGAGATAGCAGCATTTTGTTGGTTAAAGAATTGCGTGGAGATTGCATGATTTATTTATATAATTTAAAAGGAAAAAGCCGTTTTTCTTACTAATACAATAGTTTTTCCTCTTTCTAATAATGCCAAAAACCCATTTTGTGGAGTTAGCAGGTTAACACTTTTCACCGACGCCGACGATTTGGAACCAATGCAAAGATATTACAGTACAGAGTGATTTTGAAATTTCTCTTAAAATTCACGCCAGCATGTTTTACATTATTCTTGTATAAATTTAATGGTATTGATCTTTGCAGAAATTGAAAAAAAAATTAAAAGGATAAATTCTGGGCCACAAAGCGCTTAATGGTCGAAAAACTGGTTACGTATATAAGAAGTGTTGAAAAAACTATGTAGGTATGCAGTTTTCTTGATCAGGTTGCTTTATTATTAGTTTTTTTTGTGCAATTTCTCTGCTTATGTATTTTATTACTTTATTAGTGAACTTCGTGCATAATTATTTGTAAAAATAAGTTTTTATTACTTTAAGATAAATTCCTTAAACAAACTATCGGGATTTTCACAGATAAAACCTCATTTTTTACTCGTAATACTGCCATGAAAAACGGATTCTCAAAGAATTGTCGATAAAATCGCAGTCTCCTGTTACATTACACGAATATTATAAATATGCAATGTGACAGATTTAATGGCATAAACTTTCGAAACAATAATTATTTGAAAGCATTCTGAAATTATTAGCCTTTGTATTCAACTCCATTTACTTAAAACTTAAAACAAATTACGCCGTATTAAAACTTTCTAACCCGCGCCTCTCGTAGCGGACAAAACCGAGATTTTAAATAATGAACTATCACGATTATAATAACTTTTTGTCTGCGTTTGAGCTTTTAATTTACTTCCCGCATTCGGCAAATTTAATTTGTAACTAAAGATTGCATTGTAAATTATTATCAGTTTAACAATGAATTCCTGATGATTATTGTGTGCAAGCTTTTACCCGCTTCTTAGCTCGTGTATGTTATATTTCTTATATATATTATTGAACACTAATATTTGCGCGGTACCTACCCGGTATATTGTTATTATTATCGTGACATCATGAATTAGCCTATCTGTATTTTTGTGAAAAAATATTTAAATCGGTGTGTTGATTTTTGGTAGCCATCGTAAAACATATGGCCGTGACACACCCTGTATATGACTAATAAACAAACACAGTAAGAACCGTTACTATTTTCACACAGGAAACAAACTTTTACATTTTTGCACCTCTGTCGCATTTACAGTCTTTATCGTGGCACAACCTGTATATAAAATACTATTAAGAAAATCTTTTTCTAACGAAAGCATATTAATTCCGTTTATTGGTTGTCCAGTTTCCGAGTAATAATTCAAGACGTGACACCCTGTATACTATTTATTGGTATAAAAATAAGCTTATGTCCTTAGCATTAGCACAGGGACTAAAAAAGCTCTGCGTTAAAAAATGAAATCGATTTAATGATATTTAGGTTTCATTATACATAACATGACTATGTATTTTTTTCCTCAGAACGGGACGTCAACGGTTTTTCGCCAAAAGTAGGTAGATAAAAAAAAGGCACATTACCCATAATAAATTTTATTAATAATTTTAATGAACAATGCACGACATTGTTATTTATGTAGTGTTTAGTGTAGTGTAGTGTTGAGATCTGAACAGCAAATTTTCATTAATATATCAGGTGATGATTTTAAGTAAGTGTAAAATTCTTAATACGTTTTATCAATATTTTACAATTATTTCACCAGTTTGGTTTTCAAATTGATGCCGCCTTTGCAAACTTTCTCAAAACGGGACATTTTGGCGTCTTGAAGCTTTCCTTGGGGGCAACGGGACAAAGTATTGAAAAGCCTTACAGTCCCGTTTAAAACGGGACGTATGGTCACGTGACAAAGTTTGTATTTGACTAACACAGAAAAATTCTAAAAACTGTTATTATGTTTATTCAGCGAACAAACCTTGACAAAACAAAATTTTTACGTTTCAGTCGCATATAATTGTGACTAATAGTCTTCATCGTGGTACACCCTGTACATGAAATACTGTCGGGAAAAAGCCATAAAAATTGTGACTTCTGATTGATCGGAATTAAAATGAAGGAAGTAGTCGAACAAAAACGAATTAATAAGGCATTTGGGATAATTTGTTTCAAAAGAATTGACAAACACAGATAACGGGATGTATTATGAATGAAATACAATTTAAAAATATACAGAAATAGCGACTTTAGAGGTCTACACTGCTGCCCGACAAAAAAATTAAATATGTGATAAATTTCCATTTTCAAATATATATTAGGAAACTACAATATATTTTTTGGATTCCTTTTTAATGTAGAAACCAAGAAAAAACATTTAACAGTAGTCCATTTGCACGGAAATCTTTCAAAATGGCAAATATTAGTTAACAATTTTAAGACTGAAACATACAGGCTTCAAACTTATTTTCCGCTATAACATAGCAGATATCGTTGCGTCCTGTTTTATATATCAATGGTATATAATTATATTCTTTTTCCGATACTTCTATGGTTTCTCAATTCTCCGGTATATCTTTGACGGCCACTATTATTATTACTATTAGTGCGCTGTGTTCAAATATTTCGCCTGACGTCACTCACATGGGGGCCAAGGAGAGCAAGTTACTGTTAGTTTCTGAATTTGCAAGACTGTGATTAAAAGCATATTAAAGAAATATGGAAACTTGCTAATTATTATTTCTAAACTGAAGTGAAAAAATCTTGTTTATTTTAAGAGTTCTAAGATTCACTCATATTTCCTGTTACACAAAACATCCGAAGGATGACTTAGCCACAACCGTCTCTACTTACAAGCCGTGAAGGGAGATCGCGCAACACCGTATTGCCAAGGACCTACTACTGGTCTACAGCGACCCGACACTCGACTGTTTAATGCAGTTTCTAGGGTTATTTTTGTATAAAGAAAGCGGGATTTGCTTAAATTATGTACCTGCCTAAAAAGTCTTGTCTAAATTGTTTTTATTATTCATTTGTAGGTTTTCGAAAACTTCTTAATTATATATGAGCAAAAAGAATTGATACATGTCTTCAGTATCGATTTTTATTTATTTGTTCACAGCGCTTATCTGAAAACAATTTAAACTGGAAAATAGGTCACTCTCTTGTTAAGGAAGAAGCTAATGTTTACAATACTCAAAGCCACTGCGCTTAAAACGACAAAAAGGAAAAAAAATCGGTGTGTTGTATAATCAGTGAATAACACCTGGATTATCTGCACTTACAGTGTGGTATTTGCTCTTGAGAAAACTTAACTGAGTAAAAAACCATTTAATCTGTAGTTTCGTGATCAAAAAAATGTTAAATTGTAGAAGATAATACTTTTTAAATACATTGAATTATATATTTTCAAACGTATATACTTACATACCCTACCTATGAATGAGCCTACATAACATATATAAGTCGGTTGCTTTAAAATCTTAAAAAAATAATAAATTTACAACAAGGTTTTAACGAGCTTGATACATAATTTAGGTAACTATTTGTAGTATTTAGACTATATATATATATATATATATATATATATATATATATATATATATATATATATATATATATATATATGTATATATATATATATATAACATAAAAGCTATCACTATAGTGTTTAATAATTATCGTTTCTTTTTCATTATAAGCAAGGTAATTTGATCAAGTAAAATTGGCAGGCATATGGTAAATAAATTGCATTCTTCTGACATTTCTGGATTTTCTGAAGCTGTACTTGCAGCTTCATTTAAACACAGTAAGCCTTTTTCACGAATTCACCGAAGCCATGTCACCGAATGATTGCCCTTGGTAGGTACTTGTATTTTTATAATGACTTAATAAATAATCAAGTTGAGAGCACCTACTTATTGCCTCAGTTTCCTTTTAACTTATCGGTAAGGTAAAAACTGATTATTTATAGTTTTTTGCGTAGAATTCAGTGGCGTAATCAATTTTTTTCTAGAAGGAACGAATTTGAAGGTAAAAACCGAAGTTGCATTTTTTTTAAATTGGACACCCTGTATAGTTTGTTTTCATTCGATTGCTTTCTTCATAAGCTTTTCAAAAATATATAATTATTGGTATAATATATCTTTTGAAATAACTTCCGAATTTTACAATTAAAAAAAAAGCGTATAATATTTCATAGTAGGCCGTGATATAATGGGTTTGTTTCTGCAGCAGTTTCAAATCAATCAGAGCCAATGAGATTGCCCAGTTTCGATCAGCAAACTGTTTTCCTTGAAGATGATTGGCTCTGACTGGTTTCAAACTGCTGCAGAAACAAACCCAATGATTTGAAACAAATGAATATAATAGTATCCTTTCATGGCTGCTAGTCAGACCGCTTGTCAAAATTTGTAAGAGATCATTTAAAAATATATTGTTCTCAAAACCCCTACTTGTTATTTATTACTGTGCTTTTCGTTTAAAAAGTGGCTGAAATGACAGTTTATCAGAACTTTAAAAAGCATGATATGTTAGTTTGCTATAATGAATCGAATGAAAATTCGCATGATACCGCCGAACTATATTTTAACAGGTAGTACGATTTTATATCCATTATAAATTTATCTTTGGCCTTTTTTATACAGGGTGGTGCAACCAAGATGGGGTGGACGATTGTGAGTAAACGGTGAGGAATTTCGAAATTTTTTTTTTGGATATTATCGACAGTCAGACACGCTATGTTTTAAAATTATAGCCATAATACAGGGTGGTCCGAAAAACTCGTGGCGAACCAAACTTGTATTTTTTTAAATGGGACACCCGGTATATAATTATTCCAATTGATTCTCCTGTTCGTTACGACAATTTTGATATATATTTATTGGGTCTAAAACTTATAGTAAGGGAATGGGATGCAGTTAAATTTGAAAAAATGCTCACAGTTCGGCCATTTTTTTGAAAAATTTGAAACAGGTATGGAAGAACCAAATATTCCATGAAACGTTACATATCCTTGAATACATTAATCACTTGCAATTTGTTTAAAATTATTCACTGTTATACAGGGTGGTCAAGTTTTGCAAATACACATTTTTTTAAAATAGAACACCCTGTATATTTTATTTTCATGTTAAAGATAACATTACTAGCTTTCAAAAAATACCATACATGATGCCTTTCTGACCAACAGTTTTTTAGTAAACTAGCCGTGAAAGCAAAGTTTCTTCATTCTAATACGAGTATACTGAACTTACCTTGTTTATTATTGAAATGAAACAAAAGATTGACGAACTTGTCAAAGCTACTGCCGCATAATCCATTATTTACAAGTTAAGTGTAGGTGGCCCAATAATTATGAGGTAAGAAAACTGAGACTTTTACATGTTGATTAGAGATATTTCAAAAAACAGAAAATATTGTTTTTAGGAAATGTAAAGTAAGTTATAAACAAAGATAATCAGTTATCAGTATTATTAATAGTGTAAGAAAATTAATTAAGCAAAAACAGAACATCTTTTAAAATTATTTAGGTATGTACTTACTTGTAATCCTAATTTAATATAAACAAGTAAGTATACATACCTAAATAATTTTAAAAGATGTTCTGTTTTTGCTTAATTAATTTTCTTACACTATTAATAATACTGACAACTGATTATCTTTGTTTATAGCTGGTTTATTAATTACTTTACATTTCCTAAAAAGAATATTTTCTGTTTTTTGAAATATCTCTAATAAACGTGTAAAAGTTTCGGGTCTCAGTTTTCTTACCTCATAATTATTGGGCCACCTACACTTAACTTGTAAATAATGAATTATGCGGCAGTAGCTTTGACAAGTTCGTCAATCTTTTGTTTCATTTCAATAATAAACAACGTAAATTCAGTATAATCGAATTAGAATGAAGAAATTTTGCTTTCACGGCTGGTTTACTAAAAAACTGTTAGTCAGAAAGGCATCATGTATGGTATTTTTTGAAAGCTAGTAATGTTATCTTTAACATGAAAATAAAATATACAGGGTGTTCCATTTAAAAAAAATGAATCCAGGGCGTATTTGCAAAACTTGACCACCCTGTATAACAGTGAATAATTTGAAACAAATTGCAAGTGATTAATGCATACAAGGATATGTAACGTTTTATGGAATATTTGGTTTTTCCATACCTGTTTTAATTTTTTTTTAAAAATGGCCGAACTGTGAGCATTTTTTCAACTTTAACCGCGTCCCATTCCCTTACTATAAGTTTTAGACCCAATAAACCCCACATCAAAATGATCGTAACGAACAGGAGAATCAATTGGAATAATTATATACCGGGTGTCCCATTTAAAAAAATACAAGTTCGGTTCGCCACGAGTTTTTCGGACCACCCTGTATTATGGCTATAATTTTAAAACATAGCGTGTTTGACTAGCGATAATATCCAAAAAAAAATTTTTCGAAATTCCTCACCGTTTACTCACAATCGTCCACCCCATCTTGGTTGCACCACCCTGATATTCATTCTAGATATCCAGACAGAAGGCAACCTTTTCCCGATACATTTTCTAGAATTAAAAAAGAATTAGTTAATTTTGGTGCGTTAGTGCAGCCAAAACCAAAATCCTATAATAAAGAAAATCGAGAAGTCGACGAGGTTAACGTTTTAGGCTGTGTAGAAGCAACTCCTTCTACTTCGTGTAGGGCTATTGAGAAAGAAGTTGGAGTGAACAAGGCTCGAGCACAAACTGTATTACACAAATATAAATTTAAACCATATAAAGTCAAAATCGTTCTATCCTGGAGATGCTGAACGTCGTCTCATTTTTTTGCAGCAAACTCAAGCCAATGTGAATTTTGGAAGATTTGTGATATGATCCGATGAGGCGTATTTCACAAGCTCAAGTGGTTTCAATAGACACAATACTAGACATTGGTATAAAGAAACCCATCATCTTTTCTTTGAGCGGGAGCAGCTGGGAAGATTCGGATTCAGCGTTGCTTCTTTTATTTTGGGAAGGCAAGTACCTTCTAGAATTTATGAGGGAAGACTTTTAGCAAATCGTTACCTGGGTATATTGCAAGATGTTGAACCTGAATTGCTAGATGGCGTTCCCTTGGCTTACTTAAACAATATAGATATATTTTCAACAGGACGGGCGCCTGCCCATAATGCCGGAATAATACGCCCTTTTTTAGTAAATAATTTTCCCGAAAATTGGATAGGAACCTGTCTGATGGCCACCACGATCACCCGATCTTCCCGTCCTTGACATTTTTTTTGTGGGGCTACTTACAAAATAAAGTTTGCAAGTCTCGACATCGCACTATAGAAGAACTGCGTGAAGCCACTACACTCGAATTTCAAAATTTGCAGGGGCGATCGATTATACTTTTAAATGCTATACGACGAATAAGTAAAATGGGCGAGTTTTGTTTAGAGAAAATGGTAACAATTTTAAGCAACAAAGATTTTTTAACTTTTACATTTTAAATTTACTAAAAAACATCTGTTTCCTGTTTTATCTAAATTTGTTTGGAACAGTGAATTTTCTTATTCAGAGTTTGATTCAGTTATGTTATTGGGATTTAAAATTTTAAAAATAAACTTGTTTAAGAGATAGCGTATCTTTTTTTTCTTCGACAAGATATATGGATGTATTATTACGAAAAAATGAATGTTATATTCGCACTAACGATCGTAAATGCCTACGGCGGAAAGCCGCCTAGAAGATGAAAGTCAGTGTGAGCGTTGAAAGTTGTAAAATTTTCAAGTTTCCTAAATCACCCTGATATGGCTGAAAAATTTATAGGTAATATTAAAAGATACTCTTATGGCTCCTGCAAACCGGCGGAAATCGCACTGGAAGGGAAGTGACTGGCGGAAAGCTTTAACATTGGGAAAAATTCGGAAAAGCTTATAGCATAGGGTATGTGATATCCGCCGATTTGTATTTACATTTCTTATAATTATTTAAAATCATATTATAAATTAAAGGGTTATCGAAAAATCAATAAAAATGGCATTTAATGCGTATCTCATCCAATGAAATATCCCTGCACTTAAAGTAGAAGGTTCCTAAAATCTTATTAATGTATATTCCAAGCCGAAATTGGTCCAGAAACCTTCCAATCTTGCAACAAAAACTGACATTTTTGCGAAATTTTGACACATCATATTTTAATAATTTTGACGTAAATAAACTGCAATTCTTTGTTTTCAAGACAATGGTCGAAAATTTAAAAGTTTCAAATTTTGCATTTCCCCGATGCAAATACACCTATTTATTTATAACTTAAACGAAAAAATAAGCCATTTAAATTAGTGGGAGGTATTCTTAGATAATTAACGGATAAAATAAACTCAAAAAGAATCACTAAATAGGAAAAATGGTGAAGAATATTGTCGGTTAAAAATAGGATTTGTTGAAAAAAATCAATAAAATTCAGTTTTTACTCCTTAAATACCCTCGTGAATGACCCATTCCGTATTCATTTTAAAGTATGATTATCCCTCTATAAGATAGCGTTGAAAAATTGAAAAAAAAATTGGATAGGAAAAAATACCGAATGATTTAAAGGTACCGATGTCGGCGGACGTAGGTATACCTTATGATATAAGCTTTTCCAAATTGTTCGTGCTCCTGAATGACCCATTCTGTATTCATTTTAAAGTATGATTATCCCTCTATAAGATAGTGTTGAAAAATTGGAAACAAATTAGATCGGAAAAAATACGGAGTGATTTAAAGGTACCGATGTCGGCGGACATATACCTTATTAAGCTTTTCCAAATTTTTCCTAAGGTTAAAGCTTTCCGCCAGCCACTTCTCTTCCAGTGCGGTTTCCGCCGAATTACAGGCGGCATAAGAGGATAATTTAATCCTACCTATAAAATTTTCAGCCATATCCGAGTGATTTAAGAAACTTGAAAATTTTCCAACTTTCAACGCTCACATTCACTTTCATCTTCCAGGCGGCTTTCAGCTGTGAGGTATTTACGATAGTTAGTGGGGTAGAACATTTTTCGGAATAATTCATCCATATACCTCGTCGAAGAAAAAAACATACGCTATATCTCTGTCTATAATGTTAGTTAAATGTCTCTATTTATTAATTGTTTCAAATCATTATTTTACGGCCAACTATGAAATATTATACTCTTTTTTTTAATTGTAAAATTCGGAAGTTATTCCAAAAGATATATACCAAAAATTATATATTTCTGAAAAGCTTATGAAAAAAAGCAATCGAATGAAAACAAAATATATAGGGTGTTCCATTTAAAAAAATGCAACTTTGGTTTTTATATTTAAATTCGTTCCTTCTAGTAAAAAAGTGACTACGCCATTAGATTCTACGCAAAAAACTATATAATGGTCAGTTTTTACCATACCGATAAGTTAGAAGGCAACTGAGATACGAGGGGTGCTTGAAAATGACATATTTTTAAAATCGCCCTGTATCTCCGAAACGAAGGGGGCTATGAAAATTATGTTTATAGCATCATACGTGTCACGAAGAAGTAGCACAGTATTGCGAAAACCGCAGCTCTCTTTCTTTAAAGATAACCGAGATACCCTGCCAAAGTGTCGAAAATTGTACACCCTGTGTACACTGCAATAGTTGTTACATTAAAAAGAATTGTCAGTGTATAATGTAGTGCAAATTATAATTAAAATACTGTCATCAAATTTAATTATTGCAAAATTAATCAAGAGCTGTTTCATACTAGCCATTTAATTTGTCCTTATAAATTAGTTTAGTGAATATGCAATACATTAAAAATAATATGATTAATTTAGTCATAGATTTAAATACCATTATTTTAATTAAATTGACGGACTATATTGTAAAAAATCATTTAAAATAGCTGGGTAAAATGGATTTAAATTAAAACACTAAACGTAACATATCAATGAATGAACAATATACAACTTTTAAAAATATCCCACTAAATAATTTGGATAAAATATTTTTTTCTACGATATATTAAGTATTCACAGTCTGCGACCAATCACAACAAAACATTTTTATAATTTATGGTTCTTTGAGCCAATCAGGAAGTGAAGGAACTTTTACAAAATTTCTAAAACATCACAGCAAGCTGAAAAAAACAATTGGCAAATCATTGTGTTAAAAGTCATATACGTATTACTACTATATTGTTAGCATCCAATCTACCCGTTGTTAAAATTTGAAGCAAAGATAAATCTTTTGTTTTGTACCACGTGATGTCTCAGCACTTTTGACGTTTTGACGGAACTGTCACTGTCAGTTTTGACAGCAGTTTAAAATGTGAGCTTGTCAGTTTCCTTTTCGTCTTTTTACCTTTCAAAAGTAAAGATAAATGTGTTTTTATTTGTGAAAAGTTGATTAAAAGTTAATTATTATCCTATTTACGATAATGTCTTAGCTAATCTACCGATAATGCCACTTTTAAGCAGCAACAAGTGAAGAAATTACTTGTAGTTTTAGCGGCGGATATTCTTCAAAAGAATGTAAACTGAAGAGTGAATACATCATTTTTAATTTTTAATTTGAGATTTTGGGGCAAAACGGGTAAGAACATTATGTAAATAAAGCGAGGCATCGTTTGGAAATCTAAAAAAAAGCACATTATTTCAGTTCGAATTAAAACTCAAAATACGTAAGTATAATTTATTGTAATCATTAATTTATATTTAATACATTATAATTAGAATCAAAATCTTCTTAAATAATTAATTACCTACCTATGCAAAATCACTTTGTCTTTCTCAACTGACCGTCGACATGCGAAACAAGATCTCATTTTCTATCTAAAATATTATTAACTCTGTTTCGATATTGTACTTTAAAGTATATAATAATTTATACTTACTGGTTTTTCTGATTTTTTATTATAAATTAAAATAAATATTCACAAAATAACGCTACGGCGAAATCGAAGGCTTGTCAGATTCAAATTGGAACTTATGAATATGACAGGCGCGAGCGGCCATGTTGTCGTATTTGGTGTTTTGATTAGCGGACGTTACGTAGTATTGAGTTCACTGGCTGGGCAAATCACGTGGTGATTTATGAGGCATGTTCAGGACATCACGTGACTGGTTAGCAATTGTTTCCAAAGGCTACGTCTTTGCTTCAACATTTGTTCGTGGTTCGCTATATAGTAGTAATACGTATATGGTTAAAAGTATATACTGCTAACCTAAATTTTAGCATGCCAAAATTTCTTAAATTTAAAAATTTAAAGGAAGGCACATAATTTATAAACTTTTAATAATTTAATTCTCAGGATTTAAACAAAATAGTCGTAGAAAAAGTATAGTATTCTATTCGCAGTAATGACTATTATTTACTCGAATTATTTACGGGACTCGTTTGCAGTTCGTGTCGCAAATTTCATCCTCCTAAATAATTGCTGGCATTACCGCTCGTGAATATTATACTATTTTTAGTACCAAAGTTGTTTTTTTATTTTATATTAGTTATGTAATCGGTATATTTTTAAGTAAGTTATATGTTGATCAACAAATAATTTAAAATTCTTAGTTGAAATTAATAGGTAACTCATATTTTTTTTATTAACGACAAATTTTTTTTGTTAAAGGTACCTAGAATTGAGTACCTAAATAGAAAAATAAACTTAGAAAGTTTGAGCAATCTTCTAAAGCTAGGTCCAGACCAAATGAGCGAGTAAGAGTGAGTAAGAACAAGAACATGTGATGTGGACGGATCAGCAAGCGAGCGAATACTTGTTCACTCGCGCTCGATAATGTTTCACGCGGTGTTGGAACTTCAAAAAAAAATCGTGTTTTTGCATGTTCAGTTCAAGGTGGGTATACACCAAAAAGCAAGCTAGAGCAAACATTTGTCCGTGCTGACTGATGTTTCCTTGTGCTCATTTTTTTGTCCAGATGTGTCCCTACTGCACCGAATTTGTTCGTGTTTGTTGATGATCCGTACGATTTTCGAGTAAACCGATTAATTATGGCGAACCGAAGAAAAGTTCTATGTGTAAGTCCAAGTTTTATTGTTATTTGTGGACTAATTAAAAGCTTCAATAAAAAAGAAACCGAGGCGATGCACAGTGGTACGCCCTTAGGTCATAAATGCGATAAACTTATAGTTAAATACCCAATAAAGATGTACACGCTTTAATAGAGCGATTAACAAGCTACCCGAAAATACAAATATTTCACCTATTTTTTTTTTATTTCGACTTATATCTTTACCTCGGAAGTAGCGTATCGACAAGTTGATATCTCTGTTTTTAGCAGCTCATCCGTCGCGTCGGGTACGTTGCATTAAGTGAATTGTCGGTTTTCTATTATTTTGTGTAGTATTTTTGAAAATGGAGATTCAAGATATGTTTGTCACATTTTACTATATTAAGTAATTTGTTTTGCCTATGGTTTATAATATTTGCCTCTTACACCACACACGATTAGTTGTATATTTTTACACATTAAGTTGACTTCATGTGGAAGTACAAAAAATGACAAGCATATGCAGGCATTCGCACTTAGTTTAAAATAAACATATACTTATGTATTTTAAAAATATTTAGTTTTGATCTGCTTTTGCTTGCCCCCATGGGTTATAGAAGGGCTCTTCGTCTGAGTATTCACGGTCTACAAAATGCACAACTAATTTTAAACTTTATTTTTAGGTACTTTGATCAAGCGTTCCTTCTCAAGAGGCATTTCTTTGTGATTTCGACTTCCGTAAGTGGAGGTATTTTAAACAAACACCAACACGTGTTAAAAGTCGTGCTGTCGTCCTTCAATGACGTCAGAAATATAATCTTCAGATAGTCGCATACGACGTTAGTTTGTGTGAAAGCCTTGATTTTTACTTGGTTATTTAAAAAATATATGTCAAATTATGATTAAAGTACGTATATACAGGGTGTCCCAAAAGTCTTAGTATGGGCAATTATATTATAGCAAGTATCTTTGCTATTAGTAAAGACAGATACACCAAATTTTAGGTGTATCTTATTGGTTAATAAACCTACCATTTCATTTAATTTAACTTTTTTTTAACTACTTGAGGAGTGATGCTAGGGAGTCGAGTTCAAAAATATTAAATGCAACCCTATGCTGTGTGGTACCTCATTTTAAAGGTCTTCAAAAAAGAAATATTTTACCGTAAACCCGAGGTCCGTATCTTAATTTGTTTTTAAATGGATGGCCTTTAAAAACTAAAAATCGTGAAAAAATAAAAATTTAAATATGTTTATTTCTCTTATTACATTAAAAGTTGTTAAAAAGGACCACCATGAACTCCTTGGCAGTAATAAAGTCAATATTGGAGCTCACTTCTCACATTTTCGAGAATGACAGGTGTTACTTATTGGCAGGGTTCCAAAATCGACTTTATTACTGCCAAGAAGTTCATGGTGGTCATTTTGAACAACTTTTAAAGTAAAGTAAAGAGAAGTAAAGGTAGTTAAATTTTTTTCACGATTTTTAATTTTTATAGGCTTGCCATTTGAAAAGGAATTGAGATACAGACCTCGGGTTTCCGGCAAAATGTTTTTACCTTTAAAATGAGATACCACACGGCTTAGGATTGCATTAAAAATATTTGACCTAACCTCCCTCTCGTCACCCCTCAAGGGCGTTGAAAAAGTTAAATTACATAAAAAGTAGATTTGTTAACCAATAAGGTACACTTACAATTTGGTGTCTTTATCTTTACTAATAGCAAAGATATTTTCCATATCAAGACTGTTCGGGGACCCTGTATTGTAACATATTATGACTTTTAATAAGATACTGAACTATTTTACCAATAAAAAAATAATTAATAAAGAGTTTTCATATTTGTGACCGCTTTGGTTCGGCGGCCAGAGCTAGCTGGACTCACACTTAACCATTTTATTGAATGGTTTGTTTACAGTAACCCTTTTTTAAGTACAGAAATGCATTTTCAGTTATTAATTTTCCAAAAATATTAATTTCAATAATTATGACCGCACTCTCCATATAGTCGGAACCACTGTGCGATGGTGGCAGACCACTTTACTTGAAAATAGACATATAACGGAAGTCTTTTGTCGAGATACATTAATAGAGAACCAGACAGCACAACCAGAATACGGCACGTTTAATAATTTTTGCCGAATGTCTGCCACAGATTTAGGAAAATTGTTGAACCGTAAATAATGAAAAGTGATACAAATTACAGAATGGCTATCCCAGCAAGAGAAAGATTGGCAGTAACGCTGCCTCGCAATTTTTTCCCATTATTTTTAAAATACACATCTTTCGTATTCCACAATACAGTTTTTTTCTCGATAGGTGTCAATTAACTGTAAAATTAATTCATTATTCCACTCCATTTTAAATCACTGCCGATAGTGCCGATGTTCAGTAAAAGATTCGTTAAATGAAAAATGTGTCCACACCAAACAAGCAAGAACACGGTTTCCCTTTGATGTATGGCCTCGGTCTCCAACAACCGCGAACGTGAGCAAACATCGTTTGCTAGCTTGCAAAAGTATCCACACGAAACGACTAATCGCACAGAATGCTCGCTCGCTCATGTTTGCTCTTCCTTTATTTTTTGGTGTATTCCTGCTTTAAGAAGAGCTAGTTAGTGTGTGAATTTTAACGACGTATGCTTATTAAGCAACATAATTTCGAGCATCAACTACCTCGATCAATACCGAACATGAAAATAATTTCTAGCTGTGGACGGAAGCCGATCATGTGCTGGCGAGCAGCAGCAATCAGAAGCGAATTTGAATGTTCCCTTTCGCTAGCTATTGCTCGTTCATTTGATCTGGATCCAGCTTAAGAGAAAACATCTACCCCCGAGTTTCACAAACATGGTTTAAGGTTTGGTACTGGTTTCAAATTAAATATCCCAGTTGATCAGTTAGATTTTGAAGTTTTTGTCCCGTCATTAAAAACTTGTTACTAATCTACTATTTCTGCGATTTGCTCGGTTTTTAAATGATCCTGTAACGCATTGCCAAAATCAATTTAGCTCCATTATTGTGGAAAATACATAACTCAACCAAATTATATATATATATATATATATATATATATATATATATATATATATATATATATATATATATATATATATATATATATATATAATAATAATAATAATAATAATAATAATAATAATAATAATAATATCAATAATAATAGCAATGCTTGTCAAATAAGGGCAGTTTTCGCAACAATAAAGCTGGCTAACGTGGAGCAGTACAGTTATAAATTTTAATAAAAAAACACCTGTTCTTTTTTATTCTAACAGGTCCATGAATAAATTTTTCACTGCGATAGGCATTAGAATTGTTGAAAATGTGTAATTGCATTTTGCCCTTTTCCTTTACAATGTAAAATTTTCTCGCCAAAATATCTTCTTTTATTTATGACTTTAAAGTTTGAAAATTCATATCCAGGTTTCCCGGACTCGGCGTAAGAACTGCGAGGAATTATAAATAATGGAACAATCAAGGCGTGGTAATTGTTAAAGCCGGGGGAAAGAAAATATTAAATTAAAACCTAAACATTTTAATAATATGTCAACCGTAAATAATTTATTTCCACTCGTATGTTAAAGGCACAAAAAGAAAATACAGTAAACAGAACAAACCGAAATAATCTTTTAAAAGCTTTTGTTTGGTTTGAAATAGAACAGTAAATATTGAAATGTTTGCTTTCTATACAAAAAATATTTTTTAGGTTTTATACTGTGTAAGGTAAAAAATAAAAATTTGTATAAAGTAAACTTCTCTGAATATGAATGTCCATATCAAACTAAGTGATAGCATAGATAATTTTATCATTTGATAATAATTTGATAATCCGATCAGCCCCGAATAATTTTCCTCTTCTTGCCTATATTCTCTTTATGTCTTCCAGATAAGATCTAAGAAAAAATTGTTCCCCCATCTGGAGATTGGCACCATCTTTGATACTTAAGAATTTTTAATTTTATCCTAAAAATAGTCATTCGACTCATTAATAACCATAATAACCCAGTTTTTATAAAAAATACTTTTCTTGTTCATCGACATGCCATGAGTAATCTGTCCTTGTACTAATATCTTTACGGCTTCTGGTGAGAAGTATAGTCTCTCCTGGATTGTCATTTGTCATAATTACACACCTATACTTTTTTACTTCCGTGTGGAACAGGAAACTAGCGTTATACCGGGTGGTTCAGAGTCCCGCATAAAATTCATATTTCTTTAATGCGTTATTTTTGAGTAAAAAACTAAAACACGTGGATTAATGGAACTGTTTACACATTTTTCTGTAATAATTTCTACTGTCTCCTTTCAACCCTCTCTTAAAATAGCGGTGCCGTCATATTTGCAGCGGTGACAGGAACTGTCTGAAACAGTTGGTCACCGATTTTTGGCGGTGATGGAGTGCAAATTTATTTCAGTCATCAGTTGTGTTTGTGATTTTAATTATTATAAGTTGGATGATATCGATGTTACACTTTTAATTATTTTGAAAAATGAAAATTCAGATGAAGATGTTCAAAGGAAGAGTGAATCTGACTCTTCTAAAAAACGTATAAAAGAAGGAGCATATGAAATTTT